>OZ038450.1:1087489-1551300 GCA_964036195.1 Sphaerolaimus hirsutus | reverse complement strand
TAAACTCATGCTGTCAAGTTAGTAAACAGTAAGTTTTCTTTTGTTTACAGTCGTTTCTTTTGGTAAACTGACTTAACAAAGCCACACCCACTTCTCAGACATCCACTACACCCCCACCAACCAGAACGACCGTGAAAAGTGCAGTGAGGCACTGCACAGTGAAGGGATAATCTCTAATGTGGATCGCTTGAGCACAGTTGGTGTACTGGGTAAGGGATTCTGGGAATTAAGCTGTGTGTAGGACACTGGAAACAAAACTTCACATTAGAGGAGAGTATGGTGAATTTTTTTACATATTTTCCCTGTGCAATGAACCATAATTTTCAATTTTTTCATTCCTAAGATTTTTGATTTCCGATTTCTCCATTTTTTGATGGTTCATTGCGCAGAGAAAATATGTAAAAAAATTCACCATACTCTCCTCTAACGTGACTTGTTGTTTCCAGGGTCCTAAACACAGCTGAATTCCCAAAATCCCTTGCCCAGTACACCAACTGTGGATGAGCAATCCACATTAGAGATGATCCCTTCACTGTGCAGTGCCTCATTGCACTTTTCAGGGTCGTTCTGGTTGGTGTGGGTGTAGTGGATGTCTGAGAAGTGGGGGTGGCTTTGTTAAGTCAGTTTACCAAAAGAAATGACTGTAAACAACAGAAAACTGACTGTTAACTAACTTGAGAGCATGAGCTTATATAACTCTATCCAAATCTGATTTTTTCGATTAAGAATTGTCCTCTGGCAGTATGCCAACACTGTGTTGTCTTCAAGGTTGAAATCTTGCCTTGAAAGACAGAATAGAGCAAAATCTGGAACGTGTCCCAACCCAAGTGAGCAGGTCACTTTTGTATAAAAAAACATGTGGGCCATTTACACGGCCCACAGGGGGTACAGCTGGGGGGTGTCCGAGGGAACTTTTAGACAAATGTTAGGGCTACCTTTTGATACTGCCCAAGTTCCCCTGGATGCCCACGATCAGGCACAAAATTCAAATTTATTGGAATTTCAAACGTGTCCCAACTCAAGTGACCATAGGTTTACGTGCAAAATACGCATAACAAAACTAAGGTACATTTTCACCATTGGGTTATTTTCCCAGCGAGCTGTTGAGATGAACAATGTTACAATGGAAAAAAGAAGTAATGTTTCTGCACAATCACATTTGCACATGCAAAACTTGATTCTGAGAAGGTACTTGCTAGTACATTATTTCTTGCAAAAAGTTAAGTTAAAGAGCCGAATGACAGCCGATTGACATTCAATGAACAAACTCAGACAATTGTTATGATATTTACTTCACAGATTAGACTAGGGATGGACGGTGGTTTTTTCAGTTTAAAAAAATTCAAAAGCAACTTTTTAAACACAAGCATGGAAACCATTTTTTCTAAAAAAAACTCAGCCAAAACTTCATAACCATATCTGGGAAATCAAAAAACGTTTTTTTTTAAACCGTGTAAACACCCGAGGTCGTTGAAAAACGGTTCTTCCATCCCTAGATTACTAGGGTTCAAACGATATGACTTTTCGATATCGATATTCGATATTTTTTTCTGAAACTCGATATTCGATATCGATACGATATGGAACCTCGATATCGATATTCGATATTCGATATTGAAAAATGGTCGATATTCGATATTTCGATATTTTCGATATTCGATATTGCGATTTGCTTTTGGTATAGAAAGGCAATTTCAAGTGGCATATTGTATTTTCATGTGGTTGCACACATCGTTAATCATCTCTTTACTGAAATGTGAATGGTACAAGTGATTTTAACAAGGTTTACATCACTCAAAAGTAGAAAATGGAAGAGAAACATGATGTATCAAAGTGTATCAGACAAATAACAATTGGTAGATATCACAGTTCATACTTATAACCTAATTGCTTAAGGGCATGTTGCAAAAAATAGCATATCAGCATTTTCTAGCTTCAAATTTAGCACTCCAACAACAATTACATCATAAATACTGTACTTTTACTCATCAAATACAATACTATAAGCAAATCAGATCAATCAAAAATATCTCAAAATGAAAATGATAACTTGATTTAGGGACACAATGCAGGTTCAATATATCGGAAAAATGGTCGATATTCGATATCGATATTCGATATTTTTTCAAAATTTTCGATATCGATATTCGATATTCGATATGAAAAAATGGTCGATATCCGATATTCGATATTCGATACGATATATCGTTTGAACCCTAGATTAGACAGTCATCAAATGGTTTCAAAATCAAATTCACTGGGATTACAACTCGATAATAATGACAAGTACCAAGTTCCAGCTGAAAAAGCCTGGTGAAATTCGAAATTCACACAAATCACCGCGGGCCAACTCGGCAAGTGCACAAGTTAAAGGAAATGTGTCAAGTGGTAGGTCTAGTGTGAACTTGAGTTCTAACTAGGGTTGAATAAAAATCGATTTTGGTTAAGCTGCCCCATTTTTAATAGATTTTTTTTTAAATAGCTTGAGTCAAACGCAGTCCTATTTTTCTCCGAAATCGCCTCGAAAGGATGTAAAGGTAGATAAAACCAAAAGTTGTATAAAACGACAGCCAGTGTAAATACTTACTGACTGTGCAAATTTTTTGCAACCCACTTATAAAATCGCCATAGAAATTTGCCATTCCTCGCATCTTTGGGTCTGGTCTGGGACGGGTAGGGCAGCCGCCCCCTGGCTACGCTATGGTACCAAACATTTTGCTATCGATATTTTTAAAGTTGTTGTTTTTTAAACTTTGCTGCGATTTTTGTAAAAACAATTGCCTGCCAACACTAGTCCAAAGAGGTAAGTCTAGTAACAGGTAAATTCATGAGTGACAGGTGGTATTTATGCTAGTAATCTTACTTACCACTTGACTCAACACTTTCCTTGTAACTTGTGCCGTGCCTAACGCCAGGCCGCATCACCCCCCAAATCCATACAGGGTCCTTCCCTGCCGCTTGAGAGCGTAGACCACGTCCATAGCTGTGACAGTTTTGCGCTTGGCGTGCTCGCAGTAAGTGACCGCGTCACGGATCACGTTTTCCAGGAACACCTACAGAATGGGTGTAGAGAAATGGGTTATTTAAAGGGGGCAGGCCTGATACGCACATCTGCCCGTTACGCACATTTGCCCGTTTTTTTCACTTGACACTTTTTCAAGTGATTTTCAGATATGAGTAAAGTGAAAAAACAGTTGCGCAATGACATTAGTGAACTTTTTCACTTCACTCATATCTGAAAATCACTTTAAAATGTGTCAAGTGAAGAGAACAGTGAAAAATAGCCATTTTTCACTTGACACATTTTCAAGTGATTTTCAGATATCAGTGAAGTGAAAAAAGTTCACGAATGTCATTGCGCAGCGTTTTTCACTTCACTCATATCTGAAAATCACTTAAAAAAGTGTCAAGTGAAAACAACGTGCAAATGTGCGTAACGGGCAGGTGTGCGTAATGTGCCTACACACACTAGTTTTCACCGTGACTTCGTGTGAAAACTAAAAATTTTAAAAGTGCAAATTAATGAACACGGTTGAATGATTAAATTTAATTTGAATTTAAATTAATGAAAGTCAAAGTTTGAAAATTTGAAAACTAAAACATGTATAACATACAAACAGAGTAGGCTGAATGTGGCCATTAGGGCTCGAAACTCGATTTTTTTCAAACTCGAGTTCGAGTCTTAACCCCAAAATTTTTCCGGTCGAGTCGGCGAGTCGAGTCGGGCGAGTCAGTGAAAAGTCGAGTCGAGTCAGGCAAAAATCTCGAGTCTCGAGTCGAGTCGGATGCGTTACTTTTTCACATGAATCTTGCAGAAATTTCAGATACTGGTTCTTCAACCAATGTTTTCACACACTCTGATGCCAATGGTTGATTTTAATATGAAGATAAAGCAAAAATATAACCTTTTGTCACACATGTTCACCTTCTTGATGTTGCATTCATATTCATTCATTCATTCCAATCCAATAGTGAAGTTAAATCAACTACCGTATTTCCTCAAATTACCCCCTGGGGGGGGTTGTTTTTTCATACTGGAAATTGTGAGGGGGGTATTTCAAGGGGGGGGGGGGGTTTGTAGGTTCATAGTGCCCATTTTGAGGGGGGTATTTCGAGATGGGAGGTATTTCGAGGGTGGTGGTATTTTGAGGAAATATGGTACATTACATCTTTTTGGGTCAGTGCCAACATTGTGGAATGTATTTGACATGGTGTGTGTGTTTCATTCTGTAGAATTGTATAGCAACTTGAGTTGAGAAACTTGACTTTAGACATCATTGAAAAGATATGACAAGCAATCATATATGCTGCATGCGGTGCGGAAATGTGCGCTTGCGTGCAAAATTTTTGAAAAATATGTTTAAAAGTCATATTAACATTGATATTTTTGACATGATTCAATGGGAAACCCTGACTCGAAATTTGCTGAATTTTCGAGTCGAGTCGGGCAAAAACCTCGAGTCTCGAGTCAGGGCCATATTTTTCCGGTCGAGTCAGTCGAGTCGAGTCGGCACCCCATTTTACCCTCGAGTCACGAGTCGAGTCGAGTCGAGTCGAGTCGAGTTCGAGCCCTAGTGGCCATGTGGCCATTTCAGTTTTCACACAAGTCACGGTGAAAACTAGTGTGTGTAGGGCCATCAGTGCACCCCCATTTAAAGTGTGGTGTGGTTTCTTATAATTTTTTTCAATAAAAGTTAGAAAATTGTTGGGAAACACCCAAACTAGAAACCCGCAATTTTGGCATTTCAAGTTGACAGATGGCAAACCAGCTTTGAATGCATTTGAGTTTACTGGAATGAGCTGACTGTCAACTAGTTGACGGAAATGAAAATTGGGTTTTTAATTTTCGTCAACTACTCAATTTCCCAAATTGCGGCTAAGACGTTTACATTTGGGGCCCTGGACCAAATTCTCTTACCCAAGGCCAAACCGCGAAATAAAAAAATTTCTGCGGAATATAACTCAGTGGAATCATTTAAAATCCATCTGAACCCCGCTGGGTGTTACAATGTACAAAGGCAGGCCATCTCTATTTGGCATCGGGATTCAAACTAAGTGTGTTTTCAGGATCGGTACTGCGAAATTCAGACGGTTTGCCAAACTCGGAGTGAACTGGAAACTACTTAAATTTGACCGGGCACTTTATAGAGCGGAAAACCCATCCCCAACACCAGGGGTATCTTGAATTTTGACCCTCCGAGTGGCTGGATAGATAGCAAATCGCTCCTCCAGAGGGATAGATAGCTGAAAAATTTTCTGGGGTTTGGGGGGGGGTTGTGGTGGTTCAATATATAGGCTTTTTCGAGGCATAGAAGGAAGAAAAGAGAGAAAAATCGCTAAAAGTAGGTGTAAAATAGCTCAAAATGGGTATACAAGAGCATATAGTAATTAAAATAGCTGAAAATACGCAGTTAGATGGGGTCAGGCCTAAATGGCATCTAATCCGCTTGGCATCTGGACCCGGATAGCATGGATTTCTGCCTGCTTGGCATCTGGACCTGCTTGGCATCTGTCCAATGCTGGATGCCAAGCGGACTGTGGCATAGATGCCAAACGGGCGGGTAGGGCCAGATGCCAAGGGGGCAGGGGGGTCCAGTGTATCATGTGCACAAAAAATATGAATTCAAAATGTGTAAAAATTTCAATGTTTTTCCCAATTATTATTTTCAGGTGTCAAGTGTCGCTGAATTTTTTTATCTAAATGCAAATATGAATACAATTTGAAATGGGGAAGAACGGTAGATACATGAATGCCCATGTAAATTCATAAATACAATTCTTTAGTAACCCTGTAAGAGTGGCTACTAGAATAAATTTTTATCAAGCCATTTTTCTGTGGGAATTGCATTTTGGGAAACCATGCATGTAAAAAGCCTCAGTGTTAAGGGGCAACACTCAAATTGATTGATCATTTTTGGAAACAGCTTTGGAAACAGAAAACAGTTCCAGCAGTGTTCACATGGAATTTTAACTCATTTACAGGGTGGCCTACATTAGTGTATTCCTAGTTTCCCAGTTAAGTGCATATGGCTAAATTTCAATCAAACACAGTATTTGGATCAACACAACACTAAATATATTGTTATTGTTAAATATACTACAACACTAAACACTCAATATTTTATTTCAATTTCATATTTCAAATTGGCTGATTTTGAGAAAATTGAATTAAATATGATCCCAGAAAATCTGTTAAAATATCTAATTTGACCATCTATTTCTAAGCCACCATGTACACAATATTCAATGCATATCTCACCACACTACCCAGATCAATTTGAGTGTTGCCCCTTAACACTGAGGCTTTTTACATGCATGGTGTCCCAAAATGCAATTCCTACCAAAAAATGGCTTGATAAAAATTTATTCTAGTAGCCACTCTTACAGGGTTACTAAAGAATTGTATGTATGAATTGGCATGGGCATGCATGTATTTATCTACCCTTGTTTTCCATTTCAAACAGTACTCATATTTGCATTAAAAAAAAAATTCAGAGACACTTGACATCTGAAAACAATAATTGGGAAAAACATTGAAATTTTTACACATTTTGAATTCATATTTTTTGTGCACATGATACACTGGACTGGATAAACAGGTGTACTCCTATAAAAATAAGTTGCAGGGTGACAGGTTCAGCTAGTAATATTTCAGCTGTAAAAGTAAAGGTTCAGCATGAATTTTTGAAAAAACAACATTTTTTGTCAGAATTCATTTTGGGACACCATGCATGCACAGGCGCGCAACAGCCCGCCATGAGGCACAGAGGCCATGAGGCTGTCTCGTGGGTGTGTGGGGGGGGGGGGGGTTCAGCCCGCTTGGCATCTACACCCACACAGCATGGAGACCGCATGGCATCTATGGGACGATAGATGCCACGCGGGTCCAGATGCCATACAGGTTTAGATGCCGAGCGGTGCAGACTCGTTAGATGCATGAACTAGTGATTTTGGAGGTGAAAATCTATATATAGGTATGAAAAATAGCGATTTTGAGCGAAAATTGGGGTATAGTTTCTGAAAAATCGCTCCAAATAGGTAGATAGCTGGACGATTTGGGGGAGGGTTTATGGGGTAGTAGCCCAAAATTTTGCCTCCGGGATAGATAGATAGCTGTGCGGTTTGGGGGGGGTAACCCCCCCCCATTCGAGACCCCTGCCCAACACGTCAAGTATCACGATCCCACTTAAAAAAAACATTTGTGTAATATGCTTGACATCACCCCTAAACTAGGGTTGGGACGATATGACTTTTCGATATCGATATTCGATATTCGATATTTTATTCTGAAACTCGATATTCGATATCGATACGATATGGACCCTCGATATTCGATATCGATATTCGATATGAAAATATGCTCGATATTCGATATCGATATTTCGATATTTTCGATATTTCGATATTTTAGTACAGCGGGGCATATTGTATTTCCATTTGGACACAAACATGGTTGATCATCTTTTTTAAATGAGGTGCACAACAGTTGAAATGAGATAATGACAAAAACAGGATGAATCAAATTATATCAGGTGAAAAATTATTAAGCAAACACTTACAGGTCATACTTGTGACTAGGGGTGGCGTACATTTTTAAAAGGTTGGTATTAAAAAACAGCCAAATTTTTTTGCCACGCTGCCATGCAAAGGTTTGGTGAAATGGTTTCTTTGTGATGCCGTTTGCTGTGTTAATATCCTATATTTTGTTAGGATGTGTATAATTTAAACTTGATATCCTACTTTTGATAGCTCAATGTGAAAATGACATGGCATTTATATGATATATTACTTTGTGCATTCATAAGCATACACGTGTTTGGCTGCAGCGTCCACTTTTTGTTGGCTTCAGCCATTTTTTATGGGATCGCAAATACCTCAAAAGGAATACCAGAATATCGAAAAATATCGAAAAAATGGTCGATATTCGATATTTTTTCAAAATTTTCGATATCGATATTCGATATGAAAAAATGGTCGATATCCGATATTCGATACGATATATCGTCCCAACCCTACCCTAAACACACAAAAATCAACTTGGCAACGATCCAACACCCCATACACACCTTCAGCACACCCCTGGTCTCCTCATATATCAGTCCACTGATCCTTTTCACGCCTCCCCTCCTAGCCAGGCGCCTGATGGCGGGCTTGGTGATGCCCTGGATGTTATCCCTTAGAACCTTCCTGTGCCTTTTGGCGCCGCCCTTGCCCAAACCTTTGCCACCCTTGCCGCGACCGGACATTGTGGGAAATAGGTGGGGTTAGGGTGATAGTAGGTTGGGGGTTTGCTGTGAGTTTGGTGTAGTTTGCGAGGCTTTTGATGAGAATGGTTCTATTTATACGGGCGATAGCGATGGCAAAGTCTATGGAAATGACTTAATGTTTCAGGTTTGCACCTTTCTCCAAAATCATATTTGAACAGAAAACAGTTTCCAGAATATCCGAATTTTTTAGAAAATTGTTCTCCTATGTTTTTTATTCTTTCCTGCTAAAACCGAATTACCTCTGAATTAATTGATTTGTAAGCATCTTAGTTTTGAAAGGGCTTCCAAGCAATTAAAAATTACATTCCAAAAATTGTACAATTCGTCGAGAAGTTGCACCCCGAGTCGTTTTTTCCACGGTTGCAAACTGAAAGGGAACCTCCAACAAAAATTCAGAATTTTTGCTTGCCATCATTACGCGACAGTAAATACGTAGAAAAATCGATACGAGGCAGGGAACACCCATACATGCACTAGTTCAGTACACCCATGTACATGTGTACAGGGCCAAAGCAAAAATGACAGCACGCAATGAATGAGAGTACTTTCCTCTGAAAAGGCTCACACACACTAGTTGACGTCAAAATCCGGTCAACAATGTGATTTAATCATCTTTCCCGTGATAAAACATAGTTAATTTTATGTCGTGACACTTAATTTTCACTATGTCTGTTAAGTGTGATACTTTGAAATAATTTCTGTTATTTAGTTGACATTCAGTCGATACGAATTTGCGATATCAACTGGGTGTGTGCCCAACGTGACATTTTTCAACATTTCATTTTATTCAACGGTAACGGATAAATGCACTCGGAATAAGCTGACAAGTAGACACATGACAAAACGATGATTTCTACACAAATTGCTGAATATTATCATTTCAATCAAGCAAAAATACACTACAAGGATTGATGTATCACATGAACACATTATATTTACAACACAACATCGAGGCATGCGGAAAGATTTGAAATCTTTTGAGGGTCAGATAGTATTGAAAAATAAGTATTCCTTATTTATAAGTATTTCTATTCAGAAAATTTCTTGCTTCAACCAAAAAATTTCAGTCTGCCATGCACCAAAAATATCGCGACATACACCTCACAAATTTCACAACACCATAATGAGCACCCCCTCATTTTGCACCCTTTTCACCGCCAGTTTTCTTCGGCAGCAGCACAGCTTGTATATTGGGCAGGACACCCCCCTGGGCGATTGTCACCCCACTCAGGAGTTTGTTTAGCTCTTCGTCATTGCGAATGGCCAGTTGGAGGTGCCTGGGTTTTGGGGGGTACTTTTTATTTTTGGGGGGAGGGGGCTATTTCAGGGATTAGTTGACTTAATGTCGGATATACCTGTATATGTTGACCCATAGCCATAACCATGTTTTTTTAATAAAAATGTTTTTAAAAAATACAACAACAACAGAGTCATTAAAAAACATTTTTTGACTATCCCTAGTTTAACGTAGGGATGGGCGATGTTTTTTAACTGTCTTTTTTTAAACAGGCATCACAACCGTCTTTTTTTTTAAAAACATCACCTAAATTTTTTTGTACTTATGCACTATGTATTTTGCAATTTTTGCACACAAGCGCGCAATTTCACATGCACATTACCATAGGTGGTTGTTTTCATCGGTCTTTGAAGCGTTTTTAGTGAAAAATCTTCCATTTGTTCATGCTTTTGCATGATAATAAGCTGTGATATGTTAGTGTAGTATATAATATCCAGCCAATGTGCTCCCACATACTTCTACAGTGTGAAGATCACTCACACTGTATTAGCCTTCTCTTACAACCTTATTTAAGCACTTTTCCATGACAAACTTCACTTGAGTCGTAAACATTCAACAAAAGATGCACAATCTCAACATAAAAGTCAACATAAAAATGGATATTTTTGACAGAAATCACCACTTATGATGCTATCCAGGGGTTTTGTAGATTTGGAACCCCTGCGGGGTAGGTAGCAAATCGCTCCTCTGGAGGGATAGGTAGCTGAAAAATTTTCTGGGGGGGGTCGCGGTGGTTCAATATATAGGGTTTTCCGAGGTATAGAAGGAAGAAAAGGGGAAAAAATTGCAAAGAGTAGGTGAAAAATAGCTAAAAATAAGTATATAAGCACATATATAGCCAAAATATTAGGGTGTAAAATAAGTTTCTTATATTTTTTGCGATCTCATAGAAATGCACATTCCCGCATCCCATTTGGTTGTACATCAGCCGATTTTGATGCCCTTCGAGTATGTTGGGGTTTGGTGTCTGGACTATGCCGAATTGTTTTGGTTTGCTCGAATAATCCCCCAGTCACGAGATAAGGGGGGTCTATAAAAATGTGATCATTTTGCATGGATGATCTGCACATAGACTTTGAAGCTTGATAACTTAGCCATTTCTGGGCCGATTTGGATCATTCAACAATTCAAATGATTGGGATAACCTGAAAATTAGATTTTTGTGGTTGGATTAGTGATGTCTAAATTCCGTATGCCGATTTGACCCGGTTTTGAACATGAAAAATAGTCATAATAATAATTTTTAAAGACGGTTTTTTAAAGACGGTTGTTTTGAACATACTATCATATACTTCAGACAAAAAGAATAAATCTAGCCCAAAAATATTTCAATATCTCTTTGCAGTCAAAAGTTACAGCACCACAAACTTCCACCCCCAAACCATAAATATAAATTACCGCATGAAGAACAAAGCATGCAAATTCAAAACTCTACATATCGGCCATTTCTCTGCCAATTTTTGCCTATGAATTCTTAAAATGATCATGATGACCTGTAGATTTCATTTTAATGTTCTGCATATCTGTATGCACTGTTCTTCATGCGATTATTTTATGAGGAGGAGGTGAATCTTCAAAGTGCTATAACTTTTGATTGGAAAGAGATATTGAACTCATTTTTGTTTAATATGAATTCTCGTTGTCTAAAGTATATAATAGCATGTTACAAGCAAAAAAATTTCATGTTCAAAAACCGAGTCAAATCGGCATACAGAATTTAGACTAGGGTTGGAAAAAAACGTTTTTTTTTAACTCGATGTTTTTTAAAAAAAAAACGTTTTTTTAATAAAAAAAACGTTTTTTTTAAAAGCTCCCAGATATGACCTAGTGTCAACATATATAGGTATATCAGACACTGGCAATACTATGTGATGTTAAATATGACCATATAATGGCTGTGGAGCCATGGGATAGCATTATAAGTGGTGATTTGTGTCAAAAATATCCATTTTTCGTCAACATGTCGTTTGTATATCGCCTTATAGTTGAATGTTTGTGACTTCAGGTAAAGTTTGGCACGGAATGGTGATCAAACAAGGTTATAAAAGGAGGTTGTTACTTTGGGAGTGAAGTTACACACTGTGGAGGTACATGGAAGCACATTACCTCAATATTATATATTACAGCAACATATGTCGGCTTATTCACCCATGGTAGCACATAGAAATGGATGTTTTGATACTAAAAATGCAACAAAACCAATGAAAACAACCACCAATGTCAATTTGTGTGTGAAATTGCGCGCTTGCGCGCAAAAATTTTGCAAAATACCTAGTGCTTAGTACTAAAAATTCGGCCGATGTTTTTTTAAAAAAAAAACATTTCGGACGTCATGTTTTTTTAAAAAAAAACGTTTTTTTTTTTTAAAAAAAACATCGGCCAACCCTAATTTAGACATCACTAAACCAACTACAAAAATAGAATCTTCAGGTTGTCCCGATCATTTTAAGTGTCGTCATGCTGACACTTCCACTTGAACTTTTCTTTTTTATCACACCATCCATCTCAATGGTGAAATGAATTGCCTGTTGTTGGTGTGAAGTGCATTCCCATCGGAAATTAAAGATTTTGAGCGAAAATTTGTTAAAAATCGCTCCAGATAGATTGCTGGACAATTGGGGGGGGGGTTTAGGGGATATGCGGTTCCACCTAGATTACCGTAACCCACATTTTTACATCACTTGAATAATTTCTATTTCACTTAGAAATATTTCCCTTTCTTGCCGGCTGTAAACAACGGGTGATAAAAGTAATGACATTTATAATATTTTATCTATGTTTTTATTAGTCTGTATGATTCTTTATGTCAACCCGTTTTCTAAGGACCAGCGACAGGTGAAAACCTGATATTTGCTTTAAAGTAGACACAATAAGCACTTTGCTCGCGTTTGAACGTTAAATCGTCTGTAAGGCCGTTCTTGCCGAAGAACAGCCCCAGTCTACGACTTCTGTTTTTGATTTTATGATTTCTTTGTGTATGATCGGATAAATAAAGTTTAAATACTGGAAGAACTTTGAATAAAGTGATAGACAACAGCTGAAGTTTTCACACAGCAAACGCAGGAAACTTAACCCCACACTGTGTGAAACTTTACAGGGGATAGTAGACAAAAATTTTGCCTCATGGATAGATAGATAGCTGAGCGGTCCTCCATGATAGATAGATAGCTGGCGGATTTGGGGGGGGGGGTAACCCCCCCCCCTACTAAACCCCTGATGCTATCCCATTGCTCCACAGCCATTATAGGGCTATATTTAACATCACAAAGTACTGGTACTTGTCTGATATACAACCTGATAAATATGTTGTCTCATAACCATGATTGGGAGCTTTTTTAAAACAACCATCTTTTAGATAAAAAAATGTCTTCAAAAAAATGTCTTTTTAAAAGTAGTCATTAAAACATTTTTTTGTCCATCTCTAGTTTAACAGATTAAATATGGAATCGGTTGAAAAAATCATAGGGTATGATTGTAAAACTTTGCGGATCGATACCACCTGAAGATTTGGTTGTCCATTCTATTTTACTTAATGTTGTCATAGGATTTTAGAAAATGTGATGAATCAAAACCCCCCTGCAATTTTAGCACTGAAAAAAACAGCCACTTGGACCGCAAAAATGCATCCAAAATTACTTACATCTTTGTTGATAATGCGCGAAAGGGATACTTAAACACCTTCCCGGACAAGTTCACCACCCATTTTTTTATTTCACTTCGAATGCAATATCTCCGTCCATGGGGGTGTTATTAAGCTGAAACTTTATGTATATTAAGTTGTAAGACCCCTCTACTCCCCAACAACGGGGGAGGTGCGGCGACTCACTTCAGGGTGGGTCGCCCTATATGCAACAATTTTTTTGCCGTTTTTGGTGTCCCAAACAAGTTCACCACCCACTTGATTGGCTACACTACGAGAGCCATATCTCCAGCTGTGATGGCGTTATAAAGCTGAAATTTGGGGGATGTCTTGCCAACAACCCCCTACACGATCCACCAGTGGGGTGGCTGCGAATGACCCACTAAAGCATGGGTCACTGCATATAAAGTTAACCATTTTCTAAAAACAGCCAAAGTGTCCGAAAACAAGTTCATCACCCAACTGCATAAAAAAAATGTTGCAACAACATACCTAATATAAAAATGAATCGGGTTGGAACACTATTTCAGCCAAAAACAAATTTTTTCAGTAGGGCACCCACCCTTCCCCATAAACAGCCGACTGAAAATTTCATTTTTAACCAATTTTTGGTATCACACACACTTAAAAAGTTGGTTTACAAAGTTCACTAGGGGAGTGGCTAAGGTTCCAAGTTATGTAAACAACATAACCTCTAAAATGCTTCCATAAGGAAATTTACTTGGGGTGAATTCTATGATGTCAAAATGATGTCATTTCAGGAAGAAAATTTGACAAAATTTTCACTTTTTCATTCACCCCAAATAAATTTCCTTATGGAAGCATTTTAGAGGTTATGTTGTTTACATAACTTTGAACCTTAGACCCTCCCCTAGTGAACTTTGTAAACCAACTTTTAAAGTGTGATACAAAAAATTGGTTTAAAGTGAAATTTTCAATCTGCTGTTTATGGGACAGGGTGGGTGCCCTACTGAAAAAATATAAATGAGCAGAACTAGGGTTCATATCTGATTTAATTTTGTATCAGGTATGTTCTCACAACATTTTTTATAATGCAGTTGGGTGTAGGGTTCAAACGGGATCCCGATCCCGATCCCGGATCCCGTGAAATTCCGGGATTTAGCAGTCCCTATCCCGAAACCCCAATCCCGATCCCGAAATCCAAAAATACCAATCCCAATCCCGATCCCGAAAACTTTCAAATCCCGATCCCAAGAATCTCCCAAGTCCGGGATCCCGATCCCGGAAAAAATAGTGGAAATTATAAAAAGTGAAAAAATTACATTTTTGCATGCAAAAATGTGAACGCAAACCCCCAGCGTCCATTTTATGTCACTTTTCTGGCATCCAACAGTGTTTTGAGACCTTTATGAACAACTGTGAATGTCAAAACAGTGACAAAAATCTCTATCCCTAGACCCCAATCCCGATCCCGATCCCGTGACCCCAATCCCGGCCAATCCCGATCCCGATCCCGAAATCTCAAAATACCAATCCCGATCCCGATCCCGAAACCCCAATCCCGATCCCGATCCCGAAATCTCAAAAAGTGAATCCCGATCCCGATCCCGAAAAGTCAATCCCGTTTGAACCCTAGTTGGGTGGCGAACTTGTTTGGGACACTTGGGCGGTTCTTAAAAAAATTATCAAATTTATATGCAGTGACCCATGCTTTAGTGGGTCGTTGGCAGCCGCCCCACTGGTGTATTGTGAGGGGGGTTGTTGGCAAGACATCCCCCAAATTTCAGCTTTCTACCGCCCTCACAGCTGGAGATATAGCCTTCAAAGTGTAGCTAATCAAGTGGGTGGTGAACTTGCTTGGGACACCAAAAACGCCACAAATTTTTTTGCATGTAGGGCGACCCACCATGTAGTGAGTCGCCGCACCTCCCCCCATTGTTGGGGAGTAAGGGGGTCTTACAACTTAATATATACAAAGTTTCAGCCTTATAACACCCCCATGGACAGAGATATTGCATTCACAGTGAAATAAAAAAATGGGTGGTGAACTTGTCCGGGAAGGTGTTTATGTATGTGCATTATCAAAAAAAAAGCTTGGGGCCAAGCTCTGCAAGTGGACATGTCAAAAATTATTTGAGAAGTGAAAGATCAAGTACAATTGGCAGGTAAAGATGCTAATAAAGAGCAGCATACCAGAGCATTTAAACCTATGGGCTATGTATCCACTTTAATAGTATCATAATCTTATGTTAGCGTAAGATTTGTATACACAAACATAGGGTTGGCACTTCAATTTTTTTTTAACTGATTTGATTTTGATTTTTTTTAATCTGATTTTTTTTTTTTATCAAAAGGCAAAATTCCTTGTAGACTTGCACTAGGTATTTTGCATTTTTTTGCGCGCAAGCGCGCAATTTCTCATACATATTACCATTGGTGGTGTTTTCATGGGTTTTGGGGCATTTTTAATGTAAAATCTTGTAGAATCATTTATTCATGATACAGTGTAAAAAAAAGCTGTGATATGCTAGTGTAGTATATAATATCAAACCAATGTGCTCCCACATACTTCTACAGTGTGCAACATCACTGTCAATGTAAATATTAGCCTTCTCTTACAACCTTATTTAAGCACTATTACATGCTGAACTTCACTTGAAGTCACAAACGTTCAACAAAAGGCAATACACATAATAAATCAATGTACATCTGGATATTTTTGAAGGAAATCACTGTTTATAATGCTATCCCATGACTCCACAGTCATAATATGACCACAATAGACATAACAATACAGTGTCTAACACTTAACATTTTATTTTGATAAAAAGAATCAAGGCATTTGAAAAAAATTGATTTTTCCCAACCCTACACAAACATAAAATTAGGATACATTATAGAAAAGGACACAGCCTATAGACCAGAAGGCTTGGTATTCTGCCCTTATTAAAACGGGCAAAATCCCTCCAAAAAACCTCACCTTGGAATAATCCTGGTCTTTTTATTGTCCCTGGCAGCGTTTCCAGCCAACTCAAGAACCTCTGCAGCTAAATACTCCAAAACCGCTGCCAAATAAACGGGTGCACCGCTGCCCACACGCTCAGCATAATTTCCCTTGGGGGGGGGGGTAAAAATAGATATTTGGCAGTGAGCCAACATGTCAAAAATACCGCGGGCGCGGCAACGACGCAATCCCCAGATTCGTGCCTCTACAGCCTAATGGCGCAATCGTAATGTTGACGTTTGCAAACATCCGACAATTTCCCGGTGGAGAAAAAAAAACCTAAAATCGTAGCACGGTCCACCCGAAACCCAAATACGTAAAGAAGGGACTTTTCTGAGCAGGCGATGTATGCGCCCGACGGGAAACTGCAAGCCGGCCCTGGCAGAGCGAGATTTCGCCTTGGCTTTGGCCTTGCCGCCCTTGCCGCCGCGGCCCGACATGATGTTTTTATTCTTTTTTGTTGGGTTGCAGGAAAAGAGGAAACCGACAACTGCGGTTGTCACACGGTTCTATTTATATGAGGGGAGTGTGCAGACTCCGCCTACTTTCTTCTACCGTAGTTTTGCGAATTGTAGGGACTAGACATGATTAGTCATGCTGAAATAGTAGTTGTTTAAGATGTGTCTGCTGTGTCTAAAAGCATACAAAGATAGGATAGATATGTGATATGAATGTAATTTATGTAAAGTAATTGTGCCCAAAAGTAGTTATGATTCGTATTATCTAAATATACCTTTTTAAGTATCTGAGCACAGAAAATGCTGATTTCTATGCTAATTCACTGTGTATTTTGGGAAAATAACATAATGTGGAACTGCACACTGCAATTTTGGGGCACCCGTTCAAACGATTTTTGAAAGAAAAGCAAGATTCAGGTTTTAACAATTTTATTTTTTCGTTGTTCCTTTCTTTTCTGTTATTTTTGTTAAAAAACATTCTAATGGTGCCCCAAACATGCAGTATGCGGTGCCGCAATGGATTAATTTTTGACATATTTTTATAATTGTTGAAAAATATTTGCATTTCTTTTCATTTTGAGTGGACTTGATTTTTCAGAAAGGTTGTATCCAAAACGCTATTTTATATTAAAAATTACGGTATGTGTGACACATTGGCCACTTTTCATCCCAGACAATATAAAGGCGAAATCGCACTTTCGATCAAGCCCAGAAATCGACGATCCGCCTGAGTATCCCTGCTTTAAACCCTCAAAGCCTAACCCACCTACTTGTAACCTTAAAATGCCTCCCCGGCCGGCCGCGAAAGGTGCGAAAAAGGCTGCCAAAAGTCACAAGCCGCGCGGTGGCGAGAAGAAGAGACACGCCAAGAGGAAGGAATCGTTTTCCAGTTATGTGTACAAAGTGCTTAAGCAGGTTTGTGGATTTGAGGGGGGGGGGGGGGTAAGATACTTTGGCTTTCTGCCAGAAAGGTTTTTGGGGGTGTTGGGAAATTTTTGGAACTTTGCCATATTGTCATCGTGGCTTCGCAGGTGCACCCCGACACGGGCGTCAGTTCGAAGGCTATGAGCATCATGAATTCTTTTGTGAACGACATTTTCGAGCGCATCGCCAGCGAGGCTTCTCGGTTTGTCGGGGTAAACGTTTGGGGGCCCCTCCGCAAATTTCCTAGCTATCTGGAGCGCTTTTGAGGAATTTTACCCAGATTTTCACCCAAAATTGTAAATTTTCATACTTGTTATAAATTTTCACCTTCAAAATCACTTGGTTATGTGTCTTATTGCCTATTTTCAGTATGTCGGGTATAATTAAATGCAATGCATGCGAGTATTGCATGAATTAAATGCATTATACTACATGCATGATGGGTTTATATGTGTAATGGCACATACCAGGGCCGTATCCAGGGGGGGGGGGCTGCAGACAGTGGTTTTGTAGATTTGGACCCCCGCGGGGGTTCATATAGGTAGCAAATCGCTCCTCCGGAGGGATAGATAGCTGAAAAATTTCCTGGAGGGGGGTTCGCGGTGGTTCAAAATATAGGCATAGAAGGGAGGAAAAGGAGAAAAATCGCTCAAAGTAGGTGAAAAATGGCTAAAAATGGTTATATAAGGACATATAGTACTAAAAATAGCTGAAAATAGGCAGTTAGACACATGAACTAGTGATTTTGGAGGTGAAATACTATATTAAGGTATGAAAAACAGCGATTTTGAGCGAAAACTGGGGCGTAGTTTCTCAAAAATCGCTCCAGATAGATAGATAGCTGGCCGATCTGGGGGGGGGGGGGTTTAGGGGATAGTAGCCGAAAATTTTGCCTCCGGGATAGATAGATAGCTGAGCGGGCCTCCGGGATAGATGGAAAGCTGGCGGATTTGGGGGGTAACCCCTAGGGTTCAAAGATATGACTTTTCGATATCGATATTCGATATTTTTTCAAAATTTTCGATATCGATATTCGATATTGAAAAATGGTCGATATTCGATATTTCGATATTTTCGATATTCGATATTGCGATATGCTTTTGGTATAGCAAGGATATTTCAAGTGGCATATTGTATTTTCATGTGGTTGCACACATGTTTAATTATCTCTTTACTGAAATGTGAATGGTACAAGTGATTTTAACAAGCTTTACATCACTCAATGGTAGAAAATAGAAGAAAAACATAATGAATCAAAGTGTATCAGACAAATAACAATTGGTAGATATTACAGTTCATCCTTATAACCTAATTGCTTAAGGGCATGTTGCAAAAAAAAAGTATATCAGCGTTTTCTGGCTTCAAATTTAGCACTCCAACAACAATGACATTATAAATACTGTACTTTTACTCATCAAATACAATACTATAAGCACATCAGATCAACCATAAACATCTCAAAATGAAAATGAAACGTACATTTGGGGACACAATACAGGTTCGATATATCAAAAAAATGGTCGATATTCAATATCGATATTCGATATTTTTTCAAAATTTTCAATATCGATATTCGATATTCGATATTAAAAAATGGTCGTTATCCGATATTCGACATTCGATACGATATATCGTTTGAACCCTAGTAACCCCCCAACCCCCCCCCCCCCTACTGAACCCCAGGCTGCAGGTGATTCAATTCATTGGCATTTTTTTGCGACTCTTTTGATAATGTGCCAAAAATTCGATTGGGATTATAGGATGGATTTGGATACAGTTTGTACTAGGGTTGGGAATTTCAAAATTTTCGGTTCCGGTTCTCAGGTCTTGGTTCCAAAAGATTTCGGTTCGGGTATCGGTTCTCGGTTCCTGAAAATGTTCGGTTCCGGTTCTCGGTTCGGTTCTTAAACTCGGTTCCGGTTCGGTTCTTTCGGTTCTAAAATGATCAAAATTTCGGTTCCGGGTAATAAAATAACCGGGTATCGGTAATAATCGGCTGAACAACAGAAAAACAATATACCCAAGTTTACATGTGTAAGTACATTGGTTGGATATTTCATACTACAGGAGCATATCACAACTTGTTATTACATAATACCATGCAGGAATAGAAGCAATGCCACTAAAATGCTACAAAACCAATGAAAACAACCACCAAGTTGGCAATTTGCATGTGATATTATGCACTTGCGCACAAAAAAATTTGCAAAATACCTAGTGCATGAGTACTAAAAATTTTGCCAGCGCTTTTTTTAAAAAGCTTTTTAAAAAGGGACCCTTGCGCTTTTAAAAAAAAAGCGCTTGAAAAAAAGCGCTTGCCATCCCTAATACTGGGCATGCTGAAAATAAACAATAAAACACATGACCTAGTGATTTTGAAGGTGAAAAACTATTAAAAAAAGTATGAAAATAAGCGATTTTGGGTGAAAGTTAGGGTAAAATTGCTATAAAAAAAAGTGTTCCAGATAGCTGAATAGCTAGGTACCGTATTTCCTTGAAATACCCCCCCCCCTCGAAATACCCCCCCCAAATTTAGTGTATAGAGAACGTAAATGAGAAAGGCTGTGGTTTGTCATCCCGACAATGCAGAATACACGTTAAAAACAATGACTCTGTTATGTGAGAACAGTGTTTGTACGTCTACACACTTATAAATGTCTTTAGAGTCTTATAAATGGCGATTTTTGTTGCATTTTTCGACGTCTGCGTACGTTTCAGACTACATTTTAGTACTGGGATGTCAAAAAATTTCTGGCGAAATAATAACCCCCCCCTCGAAATACCCCCCCCCCCCCTCGTTTAACCCCCCCTCAAAATTCTCACTCTGAAACAATAAACCCCCCGGGGGTATTTCGAGGAAATACGGTAATTTGCGTGGGGGTGTTCAAGCGATAGTAGCAGAAAAAATTCTGGGTTCTGGGATAGATAGGTAGGTGGGCAGTTTGGGCAGCGTAAGCGAACAGCCCCACCCCCGCTCAAAAATCCTGCATACGTCCCTGACCTACATAAATACCATAACCCCCTCGCAGCCTGGCCCAATACAACAAAAAGCACACGATAACCTCCCGGGAGATTCAAACCGCCGTTCGTTTGCTCCTGCCCGGAGAATTGGCGAAGCACGCGGTCAGCGAGGGAACGAAAGCTGTGACGAAGTACACCAGTTCCAAGTGAAACGGGACGTGACGAAATGGGGTGGTTTGGGGGTTTGATGTGTGTCACTGTCAACTGGATGTTGTGATCGTTTCTGGGTGTTTTTGGTGTATTTTGGCGCGGTTTGACTGGGTGTGGGAACTGTTGACTGTTAAGGGGGTTCAATAATGGTTTGGTTTGTCTGCAAAAATATTTCTGATGTTTTATTGGAATTGGGCAAAAATGAATGAAATGTTGAATTTTTCTCCCAATTGGATTCGATAATTGAGAATTTTGTTCTGCTATCAAATTTGAGCTCATTGCCAAATTTTGAGATATTGCGGCATAGCTGATAATTTTGTCTATAAAAATCTTCAAACCTTCTCAGCTGGGATTCCAACTGAATGTGATACTTTTGGCGTATTTGAATTGAGCATCAAGGTTTAAAAAAATTTCCATATAATTTTTATACCTAGTCAAACCGCACCAACACTCATTGACTGTGAAGTTTTCTCAAAAAAATGTGGTGATAAGTAGAGAGAAAGTCAAGTAGAAAATGGTGTTGGTGTGAGACTTGGAAGATGTAAATGTGTATCGTTTTTTGCAAAAAGTTTAATGAAAATTCGAAATAAATTGTAAAAAATTCCACCTTTTTCTGTGTGCTTCCGACGTGGCCACATCAATGGCAGTGCACTATTCCGCATGTAAACCCATCCCGCATGTTGACCCGGAACACATTTTTTTTATACCTGGCATGTTGAAAATAGGTAAAAACCACATGACCTAGTTATTTTGAATTGCGCCAGGGCTGGATAGATAGCTAGGCAATTTGCGGGTGGGGGATGTTCAGGGGAATGTAGCCAAACAAATTGCGCCAGGGGTAGATAGATAGCTGGGCGGTTTGGGGTGGTGTTACCCACCCCCCTTTCTTACCCCTGCAGGCATAATGTGACTATAATGGGTCTACATGCGGAATGGGCTTTGATGCGGAATGGGCCCTAGCCACATCAATTGGTAAGCATTAACACTGTTTTCTAGCTGTGCAAATATATGATCTGTGGTGTCTGGAAATCAGTGAATCATTGCGGTGTAAAATGTATAATTTCATTTTTCATACGAGGTTTCAGGTGTAATGGAAAAAGATTTTAGGTATACGGAGTGTGCGATACCTGTCAAATTTAGTCTGACAGTTAACTGGGTGGGATACGTTCCCCCGGGTAACCGAGGCGAGTGTTTCTTAATCATACCCATAAACTGCAAAATGCTTCTGGATTCACTGATGGCCACTTATGTAAACTTTACACTTCGCCCCTTTAACCGTTGCCCATGTAATTCGTTGTAAAACGGTGTGTATGTAATTCGCTTATGCATTCGGTGTTTTTTCGTGTTTATGTTGTAGTGATAAATTGCGAATATACTGTGCAGTGTGAGATGTAAACATGAATACTAACTCACTGATTTACATGCAAAAATCTATCTGCAGACAGAAATGTTATGGGTATTTTACTCATCTACGGGTTATGTACGCGATATAAATATACGAAAAAAAACCCAGAAAGTAATCTTTGACGGCAAATTTGCAGATATCGTTTTTGCATGTGCGATTACTTAATTTTTATTCATTCAACTTGAATAGCGTTACTTTTGAGTTAAACGTATGTTGTCGTATTGAAAGGAGTTTGTTCGAAATTCAGAGGTTGGTAGAACACATTTTAATTGATCCACCAGCTTTGTTCAACAAATTTGGTTCGATTTGATAGCTTATTAGTCGCCGTGAAAAGTTTAAATTGACCCGGCGCTTTTATTCTGGCATACAAGATTTTAGTCACAATCCGAATTTACGTGTAGCACGATTTCTAATGCAATAAATGTGTCGGGCTGCCCGAAAACTACGCGTCGGGCAAATTTAATGTCGCTGTGTCTTTTTGTAGTTTCTGCCCACTATGTCGCTTTGATGTTGTTAGGATGTTACCTTTAACCAGGTTTTTGCCACATCGGTTCATCATTTCCAATAAATCTGTTTCCACCGCCGAGGATTCAAATGTTTAACAAGATTTCACTTTTACGGTAAAGTTTGGGCTTCGAAAAATAACTACATTTCAAAAAAAAAATTTCAATATCAATATTTGCGGCTGTTTGTAACTTGAAGGAAGGGGGTATATGTACGTTGCATGTTCGATATGAACCAAAATTAAAATATCTACGCCGTTTTTCCACTTTGATAAGTTTAGACCTTTCCCTGGTGGTAGTCCCGCACCCTGTAAAATCTCCAATTCTCGAATCTCTCGTAAAAGTTTGTAAAATGTCATGCACAATGTCGAAAAAGATCATAAATAATATATTTTTTATTGTAATTGACATAAGACACGTTACAGGGTGTGGAACTCTGGTGCAAAGTGTACCCCCTAGTGCAAAATATGACAAGCCAGGTTTTTTTTTCAGGAGCGCCATTCATTGAACCAGGTGCCCAAAAGTCGCCAAAAGTGGGGGTGTCAAGTAAATTTATTGTTTTTGTCGCGTATTATCGTTTGGAGATCTATTTACTTACACTGAGAAAATTACTTGCAACATCACATGTATTGGTGGGTGATGCCGGCGTCAGTTGACACGCATTGACAATTGACCTTTGTCAACTTTCCAAGGTAAATACATTGAAGCTGGCAGCGCCTCGGGTGATCTGCGGTGCTGCCCGAAAAACATGCAGACTTAATTGAAATCTACCCATGGTCGGCGATGCCAAAATTGACATTTGATTCGGACAAATCTTTAAAAAAATTCTCGATCCGCGTCTACGTTTTTGCTTTTTCGAGAAATTTACAAACGCGTCGATACATTGAAAAAACTGGATTGTGTCGCAGTTTTTATTAGACGGGCACCAGGCGGTAACAGGTGAAATTTCAAATGTTCTGAATAGCGCGAATGCGTGATTTTCTTCGATTCTACGCGATTTAAATAGCACATCGGTGTGTGGTATCAAATGCGCCAGAACTTTGGCGCCGGGCGCCATTCCGCCGAGTGCCAATGGCTCCAGAGAAATGGCGTGAAGCGCCA
This sequence comes from Sphaerolaimus hirsutus, assembly GCA_964036195.1. Taxonomy (NCBI): domain Eukaryota; kingdom Metazoa; phylum Nematoda; class Chromadorea; order Monhysterida; family Sphaerolaimidae; genus Sphaerolaimus; species Sphaerolaimus hirsutus. Next base: position 1,527,569 of record OZ038450.1, on the reverse strand, counting down.
CTGTGCTTTTTGCTTGGCGCTAGCGCCAAGCCAAGCTGTTTTGTTCCTGGCGCCATAGGAAATGACGCCAACAGAACAGCGCATGGTGCTTTTCGTGGGCATGGCATCAACCGTCAATGGCGCCAGAATAAAATAGCGCCAGCACCGTGGCGCTTTTACATCACTAGTGCACGCGCTTTTCGGGATTTATTATACTTTGTCTCCTTCAGCAATTCCAAATCGAATATCGCTGTCTGCTCGAGATGTGTAGCAGACAAGTCTTTAGTCTGGCCGCAAGGTGGAGTAATCATCGATTTACGTGCAAATGGAAAATATCGGAGTTATCCGCATTCGGCTGAAACGTTTGGCTGCCTATTCGATTTTTTTCCGCATGCTGATTAATCAAAAGGATTCTGGCGCTAGTTTAGGTAGCCAACTTTATTTACCGTATATCCTCGAAAAAGTCCCCAGGGGAGTTATTTTTGAGGAGGGAGGTAATCAGGGGGGGGGGGGGATTTTTTCTACAGAAAACTTGGACTTGATTCATTGTATGAATGCATTCTGTCAACTCATTTAATCCAGGTATTTAACAGTTCTACAGAAACTACACCGCAAACACATTATGTATCTGCTGTTGCTGCCATATTTACATTAACATTCTTTTGTATTTTCATCCATAATTTTTGTCAATTTTGTAGCATATTTTTCACCCAGAGGGCGGAGTTTTTCAAGGGGGAGTTATTATTTTGTCAGAGGTTTTGAGAGGGGGGTTATTCGAGGGGTCTTATTCCAGGATATACGGTAACTTCGCCAGGGGAGCATTTTTCGGCTAGAGTTTTTGGACTGCTGCGTTATACGAGCTTTCGGTATTCGAGTTATAAATACGCGACAATATCCGTCTTTTCTATCTGCACGTGTAGTCGGAAATTCCCTCGAATGCCCCCCCCCATCAGATTCGATAGTTCGAAGTATGGTTGTTTAAACACCTTCCAAAAGAATTTCCAAAAAAACCACCTACCTACAACCTTGAAAAACAGTGCACATGATTCATGCTGACACTTCCACTTGAACTTTTCTTTTTTATCACACCATCCATCTCAATGGTGAAATGAATTGCCTGTTGTCGGTGTGAAGTGCATTCCCCTCGTGTGTTTAAAAATACCTAAAATATTTGCCCACTTGAGTGCCGGGGTTGTTTACAAAACAACTCTGATCCGCACAGGTGTAAATACACACAAATACTTTTTTTCGGTGCACACAGTAGTTTTCTGATGAAATTTTAAAACCTTAGTAAACTCATAAATCAGCTTTGAACCCGTTGGAGTTTACTGGAATGGGTCACTTTCACTCTCCGTTAAAATACGGTAACTGTTGTTGACGAACACCTAATTACGGTAAGCTCAAATGCCATTCCAAGTTAATTTATGAGTTTACAAAATTTTTAGTTTAGTGGCGGGAAACTATCTAGTGTGTGCAGCACCTTTATGTACATACTGATATGGTGAAAATATCTGTACATTTTTATCGATATAAAACGTACCTAAAGTGTTGACAAATTCAATGATAACTCAGAGTAGGTGCCAAATGTAATGTAACCGACAGTTTTTTCGGGCGACCCGATTTACTACAGCATAATAAATTTATGGTAAAAAGTGGTAAGTCAATATAATACCTTCTTTTCTCAGATAAGTCACCTCTTCGAATAAACCCCCCCTCGAATAACTCCCCTGCTAATCAGAGGGGCAGGTATTTTTTCATCACCTGGCCAACAGAGGGGGTTATTCAAGGGGATGGTTTTCAGGGGGTCGTCTTTAAGGATAGGTAGGTCTGGTATTTTGCGGATTGTGCTCACTACCTACTTCAATTATGATATTTACCTAAGGTATACTCGGCAGACACGATACTCTACAAACAGATAGGAGTTATATATTCGGCTGGCAGACGGCCAGCCAAGAACTTATGGAAGGCGTCATGAAGACGACGTGATGGCGAGAGATGATGTTGGCGACGAAAGTGATCACGTCATGATGGAGTGTTTCCTCCAGAAAAATGTACGACGTAATGTCATCCGAGTATATTTGTATTTCCAACTTATGATTTATGAATCTAATTTAGGTAGGTAACTCCATTTACACAGTAAATTGTATAATACACGCATCTTATGGGAAATTCTGACAGAAAAATAACTCCTCCCCGCAAATTACTCCCCCCTTGTATAACCCCCAGTCTTTAAAGTCTGGCAAAAATAACTCTTGTCTTTTTTGAGGATATATCGGTGGCAAAAAAAATGGCAATAAGAAGCGTAAATAAAAAATACAATTTCTGGTGCAGTCAATGGAATCAGCGGGAAAAATTCGTTGGGCTGATTAATCTTCTCCCCCGCGTAAATATTTTTGCCTAAAATAATGGTATTACCTATAAAAAAACAGTGGTGCCATTTTCACATAAAAGTAAATATTATACACGAAATTCCTGCCGTTCAACCCAGCACCAAGTTTTCAGGCGCACCCAGTTTTCGGGAAACTCCCCGGTGCTGGCACTCTACAGAGAATGTTGCCCTTGTTATTATATTATACATAGTATTTTACAAGTGTGGATCATAGTTGTTAAAAGGTATTTACGTTTACTTGATAACTACGTATACTCGAGTACTGCGTACCTAAATACGTTTACGTTTCCTGCCGAAAAAAATACCGGTACTCGCTTACTCGCGTACTTTTTGGAAGTACACGAGTGCAGAAAACGCAATTGTGAAAAATTTCCCGGGTGCATAAAGATCAAACACCACTCAAACGAATTGAAACGGTTCCAAAAATGGCAGCGGAAATTATGCAAGTTTCGATGGGTAGGGAAAGCGACGATTCTCGCCTTCACTTTTGTGTATATTTTTACGTCTTCCTAGGTACAAAATCGAAAAATATCCTTTCTTTTACGTTTTCCCTGAGTAAAAATACCGCTATATAGGTTTACTCTCCTTTTACACAGCGTAAAAGTAAAAATTTTTACTTCACGTTTTCTGTACTCGGGGGTGAATAAAAGTAAAATACTTTACATTTACGTTACTTTGAAAAATTTCAGTACTCTCAACAACCATGGTGTGGATCTGAATTTTGTTGCATTTTGGAACCGATTGTTTGAGTGTTATGAATTATATTTTAAACTCAAGTTGTTGTTTTTTCACTGAAGTTTTTTGAATATTTTACGGCGTATGGTTATTTTACGCTTTTAATGTTGATTATTCGGTAAAAATATCTCGATCATCATTTATTTATATACTAATTTTTGCTAGCTGGGTATTTACTTACCTGCCTAGGTAACTCATTTTTGCATAATTTTAATTCCATTTACCTAATCTTCTAATAATGGATTCTAATGTTAAATGAGATACACTGCAAGTGACAGTCTGCCACCCTGTAAAATGTCAAATAAAAAAGAAATTTTTACCCAATATTTACATTTTACCGTGACATCTGTTAAATTTAAAAATGGCATTCCGCATTTTACAGTGTGCGGAGCTGGCCGCTCGTCATGTTGTCGGTATATTCATTTCAACTTGCATTTCATTCAACAAAATGTTTCGTTTATTTTTATCAACTCATCTTTGGTTCCTTCATTTGCACCATGTGTTCCCACAAACTCCCAGCATGATGCAACTAGGGATAACCTCGAATTTTTTCTCCATGCACAACACAAAATTACTGCAAAAACAGCCCAATGGCACACGCAATATCACGTGTTGCCCGGTGCATGTGCCATTCCGCTTTGGCCCCTATGATTGTGTGATGAGCTCTGGGGTACAGGGTGGTTCACTAATGAAGTCACTTTAGTTTTTTGGTGTGATAAAAATGTTGTAGGAACTTGAGATACACGGATTTGATGATTGAAATGTTGGTAGAAAATATTAGAATGTACTTAGAGGAGCGAATGCTTTGCGCAAAATGCTGTGATGTTTTGATGAATAGTGTCATTTGAAAAACTCTGTGTTAAATTGTATGAGCAGCTTATCATGAGATGAAACAAAAAAAAGTTTTCTTCATTTTTTCGATTGGAAGCCACGGGGTACAGTTTACCCTAGGTTTACCTCGCATTCAGTGATGTACCTCCAGCACTGTACCAAGCAACAGCATGAAGGCACTTCACAATGCATCACCACATAACTGTTTCTACATATCTGCATCCTTTGAATGTGTGGAAAGTGTGAAGCATCTTCACAATTTTTTTGTGAATTGCACCCACATTGGAAGCTAAATTCACTGTGCATTACATACGTTTTTCTGTGATGGATTTCTGCTCATTTTTGCAGGTTTCTTACTGAAATACTGGATGAGTGTTTTCTGATAAAACATTTTGTATATATTTCGCAGTTTCATCACAGGTTATTATTTAACACCTCCTAAATTTTCTCACTACCCAGAGTTTTTGTGTTCAAAGTATAGATCACCCTAAGACATAAATTTAACATATAAAAACCATTTTCACAACTAGTAATAATGTTTACATTTTAAAATCAATCAAGCTCAGAAAAATGGGCCACCGTGTACTCAGTGGGCAAAACCACATGACCACGGACGGCCTTCCTCTCTTCGCTGCGTGAGATTTTCTACACCTGCAAAAACAGCAGTTGCAGCGGCGGCGTAGGACTATTTTTAAGTAGCGATGCTCTTGCTTTTGTCGAATTTGAAGGAACACGACTTTTGTCGAAACAAATTCTTTAGATCTATTTCTGCAGCACTTCCCCCGCCAGCTAGCGCAGTTTCTACAACCGCGCGCTATTTTGATGAAAACGCGTATTTATAGAACCCTCGAAATTAGAAATCCATTAGAAATCGAAAATCGCTCCCCATTTCCCATGGGACCCGCCCAAAGCCACCCATCACCCTCGAACCCCCCAATCCCACTTTCTCCCAGTAAACGGCCACCCTTTTAATCGGTCGCCTACTGTAGTCATGCGCGGCTAGATTCGAGGGGCCGCGCGTGTCTGCGATCCTACACGAATACATACTGCCGTCGAGACTCGACTGCAGTTTGGGGCGGCGCGGCAGCGGTGACTGGCACCGCCTGGCAGCGAGCGCTGACGCTACCGACTGCAAGAATGGGGGGGGGGGGGGGGGTGATGTGAGCGCTGCACTGCGTGTGGATGTTTCAGGCTGGGGGTGGTTTTGGGGGTTGGAGTGTTTTTGGAGATTTCGGTGGATTTGAAGGCATCTTGTGTGAATCTTTTACACTGACTAATTTGATGAATAAAGTTATGTGACAAATTGTGCGCGCTATTAGATTTAGTGTATTGTATAAATATTTATACGATATAAAATGCAATTCGGAAACATTTTTCTAATGGGATATTGTAGATTTCGGTGCTAAGTTTGCATTCTGCAGACCACAGACAGATTCATTGTTTATGACGACAACTTTTCCACCGGTAGCTTGGCGCAAAAATCCGCGCGTGTCGCCAGTGTGCCTCGCATTTATTTGCACTGCTGTCGCCCCCCCCCCCCGCGACTGCAGTGAATGGACTATTCAATAGTAGTAATTCAGCATCTGGAGAAGGTGCTGCATTTTTTAGCTCCTTTACCTGTGCAAAATCTCTTCGCTGCGTATTTTCATCCTGCCCCAGGTGACTTCGAAATCGCTTCGAAGGTCATTTTAGTCGTGTTTCGTCTGCGTCTGAGCGAATTTCGCCATTCGTTTCGATGATAAATGTGCTGTTTTGCCGTCTGGTTTGGTGGTCGATCGATAAAAAGTGCCCTGCTTCCGTGTCGGCGGCGCGGCGGCTGTTTAGTTGTAGCTTTTGAGCTAATGAACATCAGATGCGAAAGTTAATCACACCAGACAGGTTTTTGCGTATGTGTAGCTGTTATATGTAGCATCGGCTGCAATTATTTATTTTATTGTAATTGGCCAGTGTCTACTTCAGGGAATTTATACGCGGTTAATTGGGATGAAAATTTGGCCCTAAACATCTAACGCGTCAAGTCAGCTCTGATACATTTGTAGCCATTTGTGGCCTTCATTTTTGCACTGCTAAATACCTTCGCAGCGACACTTTTTTCCACTTATCTACACTCGACAATCACCTATAACAGTCGAATTGACCACATTACAGGCGGAAACCCCGGTCAAATCTATCTCAAAATCCATAATCCCAATTTATGCCACCGGCCTGATGCCAGCGTGCCAATCAGCCATGCGCCAAATCGCATGGCTCCTGCTCGCAATTTTGACTCAACTCGTACTAACAACGACCCGGGCCAGTCAAAATTCCTCGCCGAGTCAAAGTTTGGACGCGGTGGAAAAGTGCGCATCGGTGCAGCTCGCCTTCGAGGAGGTCGAGTCGAACGCGTGCAGGTGCTTCTCCACCGGATATCGAGGCGACCGCACCGGAGACGCCAGTTGGATCGGGTGCACCAGGTCGGTTCGGTGCCGTGATGTAAAAGTGCTTGGCGCAATCTCGCTGTGGCGCCATTGGTGCTTGGCGATGGGGGGTCGGAGAAGCACCATGGATATTTTGGCGCTTGGCGCTGTTTTTGCATGGCGCCAAAAATTTGACGCCTGGCGCCGGCGCATGATGCTGGCGCCTATGCGGGGAGCGCAATGGCGCTTGGTGCTATTTTGCCCTGGCGCTATTGGTGGCTGGCGCTGGAGGTCAGAAAAGTTCCATGGTGCTTTTTTGCGCTTCGCGCCAAATTCCAGGCACTTTTTACATCACTAATTAAGTGCATCGATGCCGTGACGGAGTTTGGTCACGTTTTTGTGATGGTTCTGCAAGTGGTTAGATTTTGGGATAAGTTGTCAGTAAGTGGAGAATACTTGCAAGCGGGTGCATCAAGTCTAGTAAACTTTGGATTTACTTGTGAATCAACTTAGATAAACCTTCCAGATCAGTTTTCTAGTCACTTAACCACTTAACCCTTTCTGACGAAATAATAACCCCTCCACCCTCGAATTAATCCCATCAAATTTTACTGGTGAAATAATAAATCCCATGGGGGTATTTCGCGATTATACGGTATATTGAACCCCTGCGAATCCCCCCCCCCAAAAAAAAATATTTTTTTTGTCAGCTATCTATCCCTCCAGAGGAGCGATCTACTATCTATATGAACCCCTGTGGTGGTCCAAATCTACAAAACCCCTGGCACTGAATCATTGGCCAGTTTCTCGTATTGACAAATTTCAAGCAACGAAATCGGTTGAGTGTGATTTTAAGTGGTGTACCAAGAAAACTGGTTACTGATAAAACTTCAAACTTTTAAGAATACTGGGCTTCTTGTCACACCGTGTAACATGGAAGTCAAATGTCATGCAAAATGTTAATCAAAACAAAAAAGAATTGTATTAGTGTTATTTTGACACTTTGCATGACAATTGTCAATTTTGTATGACATTTTGAGTGACATTTGACACTTCACTTCACTGATACTTCACACTTTACGGGTGCAGAACTAGCACCAAGTCACTCGACCTACCACTTTTTACTTTTATTATAATTTCATGCTCACTGAAATGGCCTCAGAATGTGTAAATTTGTACTTATATAATAAGCTTATACACTGCCTCCCAATCTCACAGGCAAGAACTCCGGCCAATTTTCACAGCCCTGTCAGCATTTGAGAACATCACTACAATCTCAAAATTATGGCTGTGGGATTGTTCATTGCCAACATTGGCCGCAAGTCTCTTTGACAAAATCAGACCCATCACATTGAAAATTGAAGACAGTTCAGTTAGAAGATTTGACAAAAATGTCTTCAAGGCACTGGGAGAAAGGCTGGAGAATTTGGAATTAAAAAGAAATAGTATTATTCAAATGGATGGCAGGACATTTGAAAATTTACCACAACTGAGACATTTGGATTTAACTGGAAATGAAATTGATCTTTTAGATGAGAGATCTTTTGGCAGGCATGACAGAATGGAGGTTAGTGGAACTCTGGGCATTGTTTGTATGTGAGCAACTTCTACTGCTATATATAATGTCACAAAGTACTGCTACTTGTCTGACGTAACTGTATATTGTCTCATAACCATACTTGGGAACTTTTGAAGAAAAAAACAACAATTTTTTGAAAAAATGTTGTTTGAAAAGTTTTTTTTCCATCCTCTATGTTTTTTATTTTTTTGGTGTAAATATGTATTTACAAGGTATTTTTCAACACATGCATGCACACTCTTATATTTAGAAAGCTATTGCAAAGCAAAGTTGATAAAAATAACTTGTTTATAAAAAATAAGGGATTTTTTGGGGGTATGAAACTCCTTGTGAAAAGTAGGGTTATTCAAAAGCTATCAGTACACATAGATCAGGGGCCAGGTAAGGACACTATAAAGTGTCTTGTCAAGGGACAAATTGCAGATACTGTATTACCTCAAATTAACCTCTCGCCCTCGAATTGACCCCCCACAAATACCACCAGGTCTGAGCGATCTAGGGAAATAATAATCCCCCCACTCAAAATAAAAACCCACTTTGAATGATGTACTTTGCCAAATTACATTCCAGCCACACATATTTTACCACTCTGTGCAAACATATCCTTATATATGTGCAAAAATATTATGATTGTTCTTACTTATTTCCAGTTTGTTTTGGCCGATTCTTTACTACGATCCTACACACAATTTTCTGATGAAGGAATACCCCTTTGAATAACCCCTACCCCACCCCCTCAAATCTTGCTGGTGAAAAAATAAACCCCCTGGAAGTATTTGAGGTAATACGGTATGTGCCTAGGTGCTTACATGGATTCAGAGTACACTGTTAGTAAAAAATGTCATCTGATCAGGTATTTCAAGTCGGGAGTAGATGCAAGCACTGAGCAGTTCACTAGAACCCTGAAATTTGTCACCTGACAAGGCACTTTATGGGTGGGAAATCAGCACCCTGTGATAAGGTTGAATAAGCCCAATTATGGAATGACATTTCAGACACTGTTGCTGCAAAGGAGCAAAATACAGCGCATTGCTGATGGCACATTCCAGTATTTGTCAGCACTGAAACACTTGAATTTAGCTAATAACAACCTGAGTGAAATTGGTCAGAAAACATTTCTGGGCTTGACCAATTTGGAAGTCCTGAGCTTGGAGAATAATCAGGTTTGTGTAAAAAAATTGACAAAAAATGCAGACAAAGGCACCCTGCCAGTGTTCACTTGCGTGAAAAATGATTTGAAATTACAGTAAAAAAATTTACACCCATCACTGCTTTTTGGTACCTATTGATATTTTACATAGAAATATCACATCCTATCATATCACATCGAATTATATCAGTAAATATCCTCTATTTTGATATCATTGTAAGTCATGACAGATATATCTAGTGTACTTTTTCATCTATGTATACTCATTCACACCTTTCAGATCAGCAAAATTGAACCTGGAGCTTTTGCTCACCTAAAGAAGTTGAAAGTACTCAACTTGGGCAATAATTTACTTACTGCATTAGACCTGTCAGCAACACCACACTTGGAAAAATTGTTTCTACAGAGAAATGCTTTCCAAGGATTGAGTGACATTTATTATGGAGACACAGGTTTGTCTATTTTGAATCAATAAATGAGCCATGCCATGACAATGGTGCAAGACACTTTTGTACTAGGCACCAGAGAAATTGCACCAGGTGCTTATTTAATCATGTTGCCTTGGTTTTAGTGCACAGTCCAAATGGTGCTTAAGCAAAATACCTGAAGCTCCAACAGTGCCAATTTTACATGAGTACAGTGCCATCATTACACATGTATCAGCAGCTCTTTCATGAAGGCAACAAAGTTATGGTGTTAATAATTCATGGATCATGGTTCCATTTCAGCAAATAATTTTATGGTGGAATGTTTTTCATTGGAATTTTTTCCTGCATTTGCATAACCATTGCCAAACCCTATCTGCAGTTTTGTCCAAGCTGCACACATTCACAATGGACAAAAACAACCTGCAGAAAATTGGTGCCACAGACCTCAACAACTTTCCACAACTGAAAAGTTTCTCTGCTGCATTCAACAAGATCAATTTTATCCATCCATCTGCTTTGAGATACAATAGTGACCTAAGCACACTATCACTGCAAGGCAATAATTTGACAACTATTGATGACCATTTGTTGCTGCCAGTTCTTGGATTGGAAAATCTTTTCCTCACTGATAATAGACTAACAAAATTGGGTGAAAGAACATTGTATGGTCTGAGGCTTTTGAAGGTTCTATCACTGGCTAAAAATCAGATCAAAGAGATTGACAAAAGGGCATTTGCTGGACTGTTCAGTTTGGAAAAGCTGTACATTAATGACAACAAACTGGAGACACTGTCCAATGACACACTGCTGTATATTGACAGAACACTATTAAATGTCGACCTTTCAGGTGAGGTCATGTTGAGGCTGTTCATTTTGATAAATGTGTATTCCTACTGATGAAAAGTAATTTTGCTTATCAGTAAAAGCTCAAGTTTTGCTATAAATTTTTGTCTGAGACTCACCAGCATGTGTTTACATGAAACCCAATCTAAAATCTTTTACACTGTGACAACAAAAATTTTAAACGCCTTAATTTAAAAGAAAAATCAATATTTTTTAAATTACAATTGATTACAATTTTTTTAAATCGTCCAAAATGGGGGTTTAACTGTCACACCTTTCACACTGTGAAACTGTGAGGACAAAAAATGCAATTTTTCAGCCATTTTTGTTGGATGCATATGGAATATTTTAACATATGTGAAGCCTCAATCGATCATGACTTGATCAGCCCCACTGCCTAAGACAGACATCAAAGTATCTACATTGTGTGTTCATGCTCACTAGATCACACTTTTTTGTTGGAGGCTGTCGCTGTATTTGTTAAAGGGGTGTTGTCAGCGGCCCTGTTAAAGGTGCTGGCGATGACCAATCAGCGACAACCTCTGACAACAAGAAAAAAGTGTGATCTAGTGTGCATGAACAATGTAAATAATTTTGTTTGTCTTAGGCAGTGGGGCTGATCAAGTCATGATCAATTGAGGCTTCACACATGAAAAATATTTCATATGTATCTCACAAAAATGGCTGAAAAATCGCATTTTCGTCATCAGTGTAAACGCTGCCTAAGCCATTTAACACAAAAAAGCAGAAATCCACCTCCAAACAACCTGCCAACACTGTCATATCACAGGCAACCCCTGGTTCTGCAACTGCAGCCTATCCTGGCTGGCCAGCTGGGTAGAAGAGCATAAAAATTCAGTTGTTGGTGCTAGCTATACAACTTGCTCCACCATACCAATGTCATTCAAAAAGTTGTCTGAGAATAATATCTTGGCTATCAAAGAAAAACAGAAGAGAGACAAAGACAATGACAGTGCATTGCAAAAACTTCAACTGCAAGGTGACATTAAGGGAACACAAATGGTTGAAAATGATGAAGTGACTATTGATTGTGTGACACTGCCTCCACCAACTGCTGGCTTGGGTGAATATGCCCAAGCTCTGAATGTCATTTGTGCTGATGAGAATACAAGCAAGAGTTTAGATGAAGACTGGGTTAGTTTATAGAGTATTTTGTGTATGTACTTATGTATTTTGTAGGTGGGGCTGGAAGAAACCTCAATACTACTTTTGAATGGCAACAAATCCAGTCCCATATGGCACAGTTCACAAGTTTCCACATTATTCCAAAGATAAAGCAAATCTGAAAAGAATAGTAATTAAATTTCTTATCAATCTGATCTTTGCAGCGTAAGTTGCCAGAACCTACACTGTGGGTCAAAACCATGTTGTCTTTTTCTTATATTTTACAAAAACACTATTTAACCTTGAACTCCAACCAAACTCCAGGATCCTGGGCACAGCATCTGGATTACAATCATGGCACTGGCATTGGCGATCATCTCAATGCTTATACTGGCTGCAATTGCAGTCCTTTACATGCAAGAATTCAAGCGTGCAGCGACTTTGGACCTGCTGGCACGCAATTATGATCTGAGGAGGGTTCCTTCAGACATGGTCAACTTAATAAATCCTGGTGGTGGTTTTGTTGGCCCTGCTGGCCACGGAACACAGCAACAAGCTGCACAGGCAGGTGTGCATGCAGGACAGCAGAAGCAGGGAAATATGGAGCCAGATGGACACAGAGTCTTAAAGCCTATTCCTGAAGACAATGAAAATACACTTGCAGATGAAGGTGTCAGTCAGAAAGAGAAGAAGCATGTGACATTTGCACCTCAGAATAACTCATAATTGTGTGTCAATCTCCAATGGACTTATTTTGAATGCATACATATCTACCCATAATTTTTTTTTGAAATTGTCAATTCCACAATTGAGAATAGCATACATCTTCATTTTACCCTCTATTTAACTGATGGATAAATATGCTAAACACACTTTGTTGCATTTTGAGGTACATTTGTCAGTGCTGTGGAAGGATTGTGGTACTGCAAGGTATACATAATGTCTTGCTTGGGTAAAATCAGCCCAGTAAGGAGAAATATTTTGCAGGATAGACACGGGTTTCATCTTTTTGTAGAATGTTTTCATGGGATCAATTTTCACTGTTATAAACATTGTTTGCTTTATGTCATGAGTTGTCTGAGTTCAGACTGTCTGAATTTCATCCAGTAGGTAGCAATTGTTCTTGTCCATACTCATTACTACTATTATTGTTATTTACCTGAGCCGGGCAATGTGCTGATCAGTGTGTTCATGCAACACACAAGTTTATACAGTTGTATTGATAATGTAGTAAAAAATATTTCAGCAGTATGAAAAACTGACATTGATAGATAAGTGACTCACTTGTAAAAATTATGTCAAAAATGGTGGCACATATGAATGGAAAATCCACAACTACAATTTAAAACCCCCACATGCAAGCTGTCAGGCTTTCATCTTGTGTGAGAGTGCCCCCAATTATTTACTATATATACCCAAGGGGGGACCCCGTCAGGCCACCCTTGGTTTTGAAAATTAATTTTTTTATGTTTTTTTCTGGAAAACAAAATTGGAAAATCCATACACATTTTTATTCAGGACGGAATTTGATTTATTTATAAAATTGGTAGGGGATGGTTTAGGCCACTAATTTTCTTTGACATGGGAGATGGTTACTTCCTGAAACTTTTCCGCCCTCTCACAACCCACAAAAGCCTGCTACCAAAATTTTGCCAAAGATCAAATCAAAAAATATGAATTGAGCATAACATAGGTTGGGGAAATTTCATGCTCAACCATCCCAATACTTTCATGGGGCACATGGTCCCCACAATTAGGTTCCCAGTGTCAGGAGCAACCCATGACTGCTCCTCTGCCATGCCTTTGCACACACTATGTTTTGATGGCCACTGGTGAAAATGGGTGAAAATGCCGTGACAAAAGTGAAATTTGATCTTTGGCAAAATTTTGGTGTGGGGCTTGCATAGGTTGTGAGGGGGTGGAAAAGTTGCAGTTAGTTACTACCTTCTATGTCAAAAAATAAGTGGCATAAACCGTCCCCAATCAATTTTAAAAAATAAATAAAATTCCGGCCTGAACAAAAATCTGTATGTATTTTCCATTTATATTTTGCAGGAAAAAAAACATGAAAAAATTATTTTCAAAACCAAGGGTGGCCGAAGTCCTCTTCTTGGGTATATATAGTAAACACTTCACACCCTCACACAAGATGACAGCTTGCATGTGGGGTTTTTAAAACGTAGTTTTGTGGATTTTCCATTTATGTGTGGCACCAGTTTAGTAAAAAATAAAAATGTCTGATTCAGATGTCATAGATCTCCTAAACATGTGTTGTACTTTTTGTTAAATTACTCCATTTGGTGCACTCTGCCAAAGTTATAGTTAGTTACGACTACTTATGAAATGTTAGGATAAAATGTGTTTTATACAAGTAGGTACATGGTTATGTATGTATATTTCAAGACTTTGTAAATCTGTTAGAGTCTTCAGAGCACAAGCACAGAATGCACCAAGTGTAATTACTTATCATTAAAAAGTTAAAGGCTACCGCTTCTTTTGCACAAAAGTTGCAATATTCATTCATGCCAAATGCATTTCGGTGTGTACATAGCTATATTTTTATTTCCTTTGTTATTGCTTTTTGATGCACATTTTGGTAGCTTCTGGCGCTTTATATGGGCAAGCTTATGTTGATTTTGAGTCGCATTGCCTTATCAGTTGAAAAACATGGCGCCAGTCCCGTACCCAGTAAAGTCAAGTGTCAAATATCATGCAAGGTGTCATATAAATACGCTCATGCAGTGTCAAAATTACAGCAATAAAATATGTCTTGTTTTGTCTTGATTGTCGTTTTACATGACATTTAATATTTGACTTTACAATTTACAAGGCTCGGGACCGCCCCATGGTGTATAATGTTGTAGTGAATTTTTTCGGTGCACTGGAAAATTGGAATACATTTTTTTGTATTATGTTTGAAGCAATTTTATGCACACACACACACACATGACAACGAAGAATGTGACCAGATTACAAATACAACAACACCTAAATATAACAAATATTATCATACTGCAAACGGCAACGATGCATATTTACATTCTGGACAGATAAAATTTTTGTATTACGATGTAGAAAATCTGCTATAATTTCTTCATTAATTCCATTCATTGAGCGCAACAATTAGTATTTTCTGCATCAACACAAGTGTCAAAATAATCTCAGCGAGTAAAACTTTGCGTGAATCAAATTTTTTAATGTCATACCGTATTACCTCGAATCACCCCCTTGAATTAACCCCCTCAAAATGGGCTGGGAAATAATACCCCCCCTTTAAATACCCCCCTCCGGAATGATGTACATCATGTATGCAATGATGTATTTATTACTGCTAATTGGCATTGAAGTTACACATAGACTAGCTTGTGTAGCTATCTACGTTTTGATGTCCAAATATATCCTGTTTGGACACATTTATTGCCTGTTTTGGGTACGCAATTATGACGAAAAAAAATCCTCGAATAAGCCCCCCCCCCCCCCCCCCCCGAATTAACCCCCTCAGATTTTGCTGGCGAAATAATAAACCCCCATGGGGGTATTTCGAAGTAATACGGTAAATCATTTAATATATCAGAAAAACATGGTTTATCATAAAGTCACTTAAAACAGTTCCCAATACGCCATTCAAATTGAATTTCAACGATGACTCCCAACACTTCAAATGTTTAGATTTACTATAATTTTTTTAATAGATATTTTACACTAAGATTCACTCACTGAGCATGTGTTCACTCACTCAACAAACACCAAATAGCACTAGGGTTGGGAATTTCAAAATTTTCGGTTCCGGTTCTCGGTTCGGTTCTTAAGCTCGGTTCCGGTTCGGTTCTAAAATGATCAAAATTTCGGTTCCGGGTAATAGAATAACCGGGTATCGGGCAATAATCGGCTGTCTCAGTATATTTCTCATAAAAATAATGTAAAAATTAGTATTGTTCTAATTTTTACTCTGGAACACATCAAATGTTTTTATTTCATGATAAGTATTTCTTATGAAAATGTCCTGCGTTTGCCACTTTCTGTCTGGCAAAATGACATTTTCTGTACATTCAGAATGTATGCGAGTAAATAAGCACTGGTATTTTTTTCTGGAGGAAATGTAAACTTATTTACGCAGTATGCGAGTACGCATATTTTTTATAGTACAAACATAAATACGTTTTGCCAACTATGATTAAAACTGTCACAAACCAATGAAAACTACCACCAGTGATAATGGCCCTACACACACTAGTTTTCACCGTGACATGTGTGAAAACTGAAATGGCGACATGGCGACATTCAGCCTACTCTTATTGTATGCTATATGTGTTTTAGTTTACAAATTTTCAAATCGTAACTTTTATTAAATTAAATTCAAATTTAATTTTTATTAAATCATTAAACCGTGTTCATTTATTTGCATTTAAAAAAAATTCAGTTTTCACGAAGTCACGGTGAAAACTAGTGTGTGTAGGCACATTGTGTATGTAAAATTACACATTCCCGCGCAATCAATTTGCAAAACAGGGTGAACAAGCACAAAGATTTTTAGCTGCTGTTTAGCAAATGGCTTAGATGTAGTAGGCGTTGAAAAAAACGCTTTAAAAAATCGTTTAAAACATCAGATTACTCAAAAATTTCGGTTCTTTCGGGTATTTACTTCGGTTCCGGGTATAAGTGCCGGCTCTCGGTTCCGGTTCGGTTCCCCAGCACGGTTCCGGTTCTCGGTTCCAAAATAGTGCTCGGTTCTCGGTTCGGTTCGGGTCGGATCGGGTTCCCAACCCTAAAATGCACAGCACAAAACTTAGCTTAAATAATATATAAATATTTAGATTGACATGATACGACTTAAACGACAATGTATTTATACTAAATTGCGCCCGACCATCATCATTGACCAATTCCATCAGTGGGTATAAATGGAAAGAAAAGTGACAAGTGGTTCAGTTATCGAGACTTACCACTTTTGGTGTCTCTTGTCAAGTTGCGAAATTGGCACCAGGTTAAAATGGCATCCTCGCTTTTTGCCGCCTTTTGCTCATTTTACTATTAATTGCAATTTGCACAATTTGATTGAAAGGCATATATTTAGGTCGGTCGACCCGTCGAATATGGTTGCTCAAATTACCTACTCATGTAATTGCGCCATAACTTAGTGATGTAAAGAGCGCCAGGACTTTGGCGCCATCTCATTTTCCAAGGTCCAGCGCCAAGTGCAAATGGCACCAAGCGCCAGCGCCAGTTGTTTTGCTCCTGGTTCCATACAAAAAAATAACTGCAAGCGCTAAACGCGCCATGGTGCTTTTGATGGGCATGGCGCCAGACGCCAACAGGCGACAACAACAGCAACAGGGGTCTCCTAGGGGGGGGCTGGGGGGAGGGGGGGCTACCTCGCCCAAATCGGCCAGCTATCTATCTATCCCTGAGGCCGCTCAGCTATCGATCTATCCCGAGGCAAAATTTTTGCCTACTTCCCCCAAAGACCCCCCCAAATCGCTCAGCTATCTATCTACCTGGAGTGGTTTTTGAGAAATTGTGCCCCAATTTTTGCTCAAAATCACTAATTTTCGCACCTTTTTATAGTTTGTCACCTTTTAAATCGTGCTTTCCGGCTACCTATATACATGGTTATATACCTATTTTAAGCCATTTTATACCTACTTTTGGCTACTTTTGACTGATTATTAGCGATTTTTTCCCCTTTCTGCCTTTTTAACCTTGAAAAAGCCTATATATTGTGCCCCCGCCATCCCCAGAAAATTTTTCAGCTATCTATCCCTCCGGAGGAGCGATTTGCCATCTATCCAGCCCCCACGAGGGCCAAAATCCTGGAGACCCCTGAACAGCAACATGGCATCAAGCGCCAAAAGCGCCATGGCATTACATCACTTGCCATGACACCATTGGCCTATGGCGCTATCCCATCACTAGTTTAACTGTTGACTAAAATGGCGCCATTCAATCGACTGTTAGTGACATGAAGCAGGTAAAAATCTGCCAAAACAAAGTGGAAAATGAAACGTTTACAAATTAACGTGGTATTTACAATCCAACGAAAAAGACAAACAAATACAAACCAGTGAATATTTTTACTGATAGTTTTACAGATTCAGTTTTGCACATGCAAAGGTCGTGCTGCAAAAACAATGGGGAAAATTCCGCAAGAGAACAAGTGAAAACCGGTACGTAAAGTCATAGTACGTAAATTTGTAAGTCTAGTGACATTCAAAGTTAAAAAGAGCCTTCCCATAACAAACAAGAAATTAACTTGTCACTTAACATACCACTTTTAACTTAACTTACCACCCACTTTTGCTGTCACTTGTTCACTTGCACGTTCAAAGATTGGATAGCCGCACTCAATGGAACATTTTCTCCTCGATAGGTTTACACAACCAATTCCCATACTGCTTTTGCGAGCAGAAGTCTACAAACTCCTTCTGCACGCGTCTGTAAATTTCGCATCGATTTTTGCTCTCTCCATAAGTCGGCGCGACCAAATCGTCTCGTTTCAGCCGATTGCAGAACGATTTGAACTTTTCGAACATGTTTTTCTTGGCCAGCCTGTGAGATAAAATTCACAATGGCGACTGGTAGTGACTTTTCTGGCTACTAGTAGACAGGGGGCAGTCCCTAGCCCTGTAAAGTGTGAAGTCAAGTGTCGAATGTCATTCAAAGTGTCAATCAAAACAAAAAATATGATTACAAAATTTTTGAAACTTTGCATGACAAATTTGTGCAACATTTTTCATGATATTTGACAGTTGACTCGGGACTGACTGGCACCGCCGGCCAACTCCACAAGTTGATAAGTGTCAAAATGTCGTCTTGTCAAAATTGCAAGTCAAGTGGGTGAACTCTTACACAGTAAGCATTTGAAGCATGGAAAAAGAACAAAATTTCATTTTGAAATTTACTTGTCACTTGCTTACCATTTAGAATACACTTTTATGTAACTTTTTGGTGACTAGTATCTGCCCCCAACTCGATCCGAAAATTATTCTATTTTAGTCCCCAATACACAAACTTTTTAGCGGAATCACTGATCAGGAAATTGTGATAGATGAAATTTCTCATTCCATAGACCTCAAAAATACATAAATAATTCTTTTACGAATGACACACAACCACGGTTGGCAAAATCTCAGTAAAAAATGGAAAATTGAAGAATAAAATAAAAATATAAAATTGAGAATAAAATTAAAATAAAACACAATTTTAGTAAAATAAATTTTACTAAATTCAATCCTGGTCAGGACCTAAAAAAAATGGAAAATTGAAGAATAAAATAAAATAAAATGGAGTATTGAAGAATAAAATCAAAATAAAATACAATTTTAGTAAAAAAAAAGTTTTACTTAAACCAACCCCGCCCACAACGATACTGATTAAATTAGGTAACTTTTCCAGTGAAAACTCAGTTCAGTTTCCAGCGAAAAACGCGACAAAAATAACCATCAGTTTCCAAAAAACTAAAGCTCACAAACCGGGACACAGACTCCCGACCGGTTTTACTATCCACCAGCCCAATGCCGCCGTCCAAGTATTCGACCGTTTGATCGGAATAATTCCAGTTTAAACATATGGAACTTTGCTTGCCAATGTCGCGCGACTGCATTTGATTTTGATCCGTAGCTGGCACCTGAAATGTGGACTCATAATTTAAAGTGAAAAGATAGGGATACCTAGTGTATAACGAAAAGATATGTATCGAATACTGGGCGTTTTTGATATTGAATGTCGATAAAAAAACGGCTTCCCACACTTGAGTGTAACATGTCATGAAAATGTCGGAAAAAAATTTAAATACTGAACTTTGGACATTTTACTTGACATTTGACACGACTTTACACATTACACGAGGGTGCGCAACAGCCACTCGATGTGAAATCGACATGCAGCCATAACACCATGGCACCCCGAACGCACCAACAAGGCGTGATTGACCCTGTAGGTGCCATTGTTGGTCGGCTTGATGTGCTGGTCGAGCTGGGCCACGCGGCAGCACATCGCCCTCGACAGGTGCCCCTGGTGGCACAGAGCGCCTGCGAGCACGCAAGCGTTTGTGTTTTCGTGCTTTTAGTCGGCATTGAGTCGATATGTTCGTTTTTAATGATAAGATGTATTTTAAATCGAGAATTTTGAAGTCGTGAAAAGTTGTTAATATGGATTTGAATTAAGAAAAAGACGTCAGAAACTAGATAGAAAACATATCGTATTGGATTACATTGCTTAGGTTATGCTGAATTTGGTCCATAATTTCCAACGTAATAAAACACGTAACTCGTATTATAATGCATGCATTCCCGTCAGAATATACCAGACCAAGCCTCATGGAAGCATGATGTAACAATGTCGCATGCACTTTTCTCTCTGGATGCATGCAATAAATTATACACATAGACACTATAAAAACAGAATTTACAGCCACGGTAAATACAGCAGCGTGGCGCAGTGGGAGCGTGCTGGGCCCATAACCCAGAGGTCGGTGGATCGAAACCACTCGCTGCTAACCAATATTTTTGCACTCGTTAACATTTTTGGGTTTGCATTTTATGGAGTGAAACGAGGCAAAAAAGGCTATATTTTAAGCTACTATATCCTGCTACTATTCATCTATTTTGAGCTTTTTCCCCATCGATTTTAACCCTGCATTCCATAAATGTAATCACTGCATTTTTATACAGCCGGGGGACACCTCTTTTTTATTCCCAATGGGGGGACACTAAGTGAAATAGAGTAAAATTCGCAAAACGAGGTACAACACTCAGCCGCTGGACCTCCCCCACTGGTGTATAATAGTGTGGGGGGTTGTTGGGAACTCCCCAAAATTTCAGAAAATTACTACCCCCGTAGCTGTGGTCGTTGGAATGAAATGATAAATACAATGTCGGCCGGACTTCGGTGGGGACCAGTTTACTTGGCAGCGTAAAAATGACAACAAAAATACGTCAGAAGCCCCCCCCCCCCCCCATCAGATATCGAAAAACATCTCTTCTGATCTAACAGGCATCGTTCAAACAGCAAAAAAGGCAGTAGTTCTGCAGTCACACACTTTAAAATTTGTAAAGCAATAAGCTGCCCGACCTGCATCAGCAGCGTGGCGCAGTGGGAGCGTGCTGGGCCCATAACCCAGAGGTCGGTGGATCGAAACCACTCGCTGCTAAACCATATTTTTGCATTTTTTAGTCGATAAGTGGAAAAGCAATACTCGACGACCGTATTTCTTCTAACAGAACGGCATACCTCTAATAGAACAGCGGGCTTTGGTTAATTTTTGTGCTCACGAAAACAATAAAACGGAACCCCCCAATTGAATGGCACCTCCCAAATACAATGGCAGGTAGAAAATTATGTAGGTAGAAATAAGGTAGAAACAGCCCAGCAAAGGATTCGGTCTACCAGAATGGCCCTAAACCTAGGGTTCAAACGGGACCAGTTTTTCGGACCGGGACCAGAAATTTTCTAATGTCGGGTCCGGGACCGAGACCGGGGGTAGGACCGGGACTGGCTTTTTTCAATTGTCGGGACCGGGACTGGGGGGTCGGACCGGGACCGGCTGTTTTCAATTGTCGGGACCGGGACCGGGACCGGTTGTTTTCAATTGTCGGGAGCGGGACCGGGACTGGCTGTTTTGAATTGTCGGGACCGGGACCGGGACTGGGGGGTCGGGACCGGGACTGGGATTTGCCGAACCATGTACCGCGACCGCGGTCTCGTTTGAACCCTATTGGTACGTAATATCCGGCCAATGTTGTTCCACACTATTGTGCCTTTTCTTTGAGGTGTTCGTCAACTACTGTCGATGAAAAAAATTCATGCTGAAAAACTCGTGTTAAAAGCAGATTTATTAGTTTCGGAAATTTCAGTGTTAACTGCCAGCGTGGGAAGAAAAAGACCAATTTCCCACACACAAACCAATAATGATGCTCCTCAGATAGACGGGTTCCATGAACTGACTCAATAAACATCCCTGCACACCCAGCACATTCCACTTGAGAAGTTTGTCGCTGCAAGACATTGTTCTCAATCTCTCCCCGCCCATGATTCCGTCCCACGTTTGTACTGGGCCGCATTCCATTATGGGGATTGTTCCTGTGTGGATTGGGCAATTGGGTGTTTAGATGATTTGTAAACCGGTGCACCGTAATGTGAATACCGTATTTCGTCGAGGGTGTGTGTGTGTCGGTGCACAAGTAAAACCGGTGCACAAGTAGCCAAAGTAGTAGAAGGGCTCCATGGTGCGGCTTACTTTGGCGCCCTCAAATGGCGCCATTCCATCACTAATCATGTGTATATTTCATGTTTTGGAGGGGGGGGGGGGGTCGCAGGGGTTCAAAATATGAGGTTTTTCAAGCTTTAGATCGAAAAAGGGGAGAAAATCGCTAGACACATGTAAATATAGCTGGAGCGTTTGGGGGTAACCCAACCCCCCTCCAACCCCCCATACTGAACCCCTGCAGTGCCCATGAAAACCAATGAATTGTCGGGCCGTACCTAATTGGCTACACGGGGTCTACATTGGCACCGGACATTGTTACTTGTGCACTGGTCCTGCGCCGTCAGTCCCGCTCAATTTTCAAATTTTTTTTATAACTTCAACTGATCCATTTTTGAACCGTAAAATTCTGACACTTCTCGAAAATGGGGAATGTGGGAAAATTTTCACTGGCGATTGAGGGAAGAGATTGTCGATAAAACAATTTTTCTTAGAAGAAAACGCGATTTTTGCAGACTGATTTGGACTTTTTATACGTGAGTTCCCATCCCACGAAAAAATTTCTAGGCTTAACATCAGTCATCATTAACTCAACATCATCATTTTCGATACTTGGCTTAACATCAGTGAAGATATAAAAAATCCATGTTAAACATAGCCATTAGGGTAGCCTGATAACGAAAAATGTTAAACTGACCCTCTCCAGATTCAATTTTCGATCTCAAAATGCCATGCTTTTTGGGGTCGCCTATGACAGGTCGATGGATAGACATATTGGTAATATTGTAAGCCGTTGGGCCCTCGTGTCTGCAGTGTTTTAGGAATTTGACAGGTTCATAACTGGATTAAAACGACTGAGGACCGGTGCTCAAATAGCAATACCCGGCGCCCGGTGGGGAAATTTAGACCCCTCTGAAGGTTCATATTTGTAGATCATAGGTTCATACGGGTTCATCGCTCCTCTGGAGAAATAGATACCGTATTACCTCGAAATACCCCCATGGGGGTTTATTATTTCGCCAGCAAAATTTGAGGGGGGGTTAATTCGAGGGGGGGGTTTATTCGAGGGGGGGTCTTATTATTTCGTCAGAAATTTTCGTAAGGATCGTAGTAAATTGTAGGCATTTGCATGCCCAAAACAGGTAATAAATGTGTCCAAACAAGATATATTTGGACATAAAAACGTAGATTAGCTACACAAACATGTCCATGTGTAGCTGCAATACAGATAAACAGTAATATACATCATGTACATTGCATACATGACGTATTTATTATGTACATGACGTACATCATTCCGAAGGGGGGGGGTATTTCGAGGGGGGGGTTTATTTTTTCCCCAGCCGATTTTGAGGGGGGGTTAATTCGAGGGGGGGGGTTAATTCAAGGGGGGGGGGGATAATTCGAGGTAATACGGTAGCTGAAAATATTATTGGGGGGGGGGGCGGTTCGCAAAGGTTCAATATAAAGGTTTTTTCAAGGTGTAGAAGGAAAAAAGAGAGGGAAAAATCACTAGATAAATAGATATCTAAAGCGTTTGGGTGGTAACGTAACTCCCTACCCAACCCCCATACTGGACCACTGTGGTGCCAATGTAAATCCAGTGTTCAAAAACGAGACCTTACACCAGTACCGGGTCTACATGGGCACCCGGGTATTGCTACTTGAGAACCGGCACAGGGCCGATTAAAACATTTATTTAGCTAATTCCACGCTCTTGCCAGGCTTATGTTATGCCAGGATAGTTTCATACTTGTCACATGACCGGTAAAATGCTGTGTGATTATTTTTAGGCTAATGTAGGATAGCTCGGTTCAATTCCGCAAGTGGAGCAGTAAAAACCCAATTAATAAACGAAAAGTAGAAACATGAAAGAACGGTAAATTTATAAGTGAGTAGCGAAATGGCAAGTATTTTTGTTGGGGAGCCTTTTAACTTTTCTCGCCGTTTCACTTCCCACTTATAAATTTACTTTTCTTCAAAAATTTTAATTCTCACTTATAAATTGATTAACTTAACTTCTCCACTTCCGGAATTGGCTTAGGCATTAACCCGGTTTAGGTCCAAACAAGTTACATTTGTACAGAAAACACCATCAAAATACGACATCATAAACACGAACTTGAGCACAAATACACGGCCATCCCCACACGGCGCCGTATTTATGTACAAATGAAACTGCAGTCCCTCTCTCAACTTTAATTTCCCATTAGCACTGAAATTCTTGTCAAAAATGGTCTCTTTTCCATCGACATATTCATTCAATTGGGTGTAGAAAAATCTGACCAATCCGCGTCTAGCCAGAACTTCTGCGTGGGAATCGTTCACAACGGTGCCTTCCATTGATAATGCTAAACCAGAGATCGTTCGGGTGCCTGAGTTTGGAAATCGAGCTTAGTTTTAGTTACCGTATTTCCTCGAAATACCCCCGGGGGGTTTATTTTTTCAGAATGAGAATTTTGACGGGTGGTTAAACGAGGGGGGTATTTCGAGGGGGGGGGGTATTATTTCGGCAGAAATTTTTTGAAAACCAAGTACTAAATTGTCGTCTGAAACGTACGCAGACGTCGAAAATGCAACAAAAATCGCCATTTATAAGACTCTAAAGACTTGTATAAGTGTGTAGACGTATAATCAATGTTCTCACAAAACAGAGTCATCGTTTTTAACGTGTGTTTTGCATTACCCAGATGACAAACCGCAGCCTTTGTCATTTACGTTCTCTATACACTAAATTTGGGGGGTGGTATTTCGAGGAAATACGGTATGTAGGTAATATAAGCAGTGATAAAGTGCCTTCGCACACTAGTTGACAACCGAAATTACCAAAACTGTTAAATCTGTTTTAAACACATTTTGAGTTTACGAGAAATACTCATCTTTGATATCCGTCATTTTTAATGAACTCCTCATTCCGGTAAAATCATGTTTAGAAATTGGAAAATTTCTGCGTGTGCGTAGTCTAATGAGGCAATCTAGGGCTGTAACGATGTACTTCTCGCTTTCAATATCGGAGATTTTTCCATGACGAATAAAAAACAACCATAATTCGATATCGGAACGTAATACACCGGGAACGTTTTGAAAAACGCTGTAGGTATCGTTTTCCTTTTGAAACGTTACTGTGCAGCTCCCAATATGGCCAAGTGCCATGTTATCAAGAACCTGCATATTTCCCGAGAAAACACTTACCAGTGCCCCAGCTTATAACCCATCCATTATCACTTTTTTCATCGAACAGCACGATGCCAGCGCACACCTGTGCAGAAATTTTATTTTGAACGCTCGCACGAAATAATGACAAAATCGAGATACATACGAAATAAATACTGTAATGTGGAAATGTTGACGGTAAAAGAGTACGATCTTGCTGAAATTTCAGATTATTTTTGCTATCTAGTTGAAGATTTAAACGAAGATTTGAAGAAAGTTGTCTGGCGGCACGTTTTAGTGACCAAACGGTAGTTATCAAGACTAATCAAGAAGCGATGACAAAAATATCGGCACATGGTCGGAAGCTGCGAACACCACCACCCCTTGACATCAGTTCCCACTTCCAGCTGTTATGCTGCTTATGCACACGTGTATTGGATGACATGCCAACAGGGGTCTCCAAGATTTTGGCCCTGGCGGGGGCTGGATAGATAACAAATCGCTCCTCCGGAGGGATAGATAGCTGAAAAAAATTTCTGGGGGGGGGGGGGCTGGGGGGGCTTGGGGGGGGGGCTGGCGGGGGCACAATATATATGCTTTTTCAAGGTTAAGAAGGCAGAAAGGGGAGCAGAATATAAGGACTTTTTAACCTATGGCGGGGGGGGGTGTGCGCTACACTCGTTCCCAGTAAAGAAAATGGGGGGAATATGGTAGGAAAAGTCCGGAAAGTGTCCGTTTTGTGAAACTTATGTCCCATTTTTGGGAACTTATGTTTCACTTATGACATCATAATTGTTGACGCAAAAGTGGGTTACGGTAGCGACGCGAGAATTGCGTCGTATATTATTCCGTCGTATTTTTTTACGTCGTCGTATCCAAATCTTATGGTAGTGTGGGGGAAGATTGGGTTTTGCGTCGCTATCTACCATAACCTAATTTTGCGTCGGATTTTTTTGCGTCGCTACCGTAACCTAATTTTGCGTCAGATTTTTTTTGCGTCACTACCGTAACCTAATTTTGCATCAGATTTTTTAATATGGAAGTTTTTTGTGTGTGTGTGTGTGGGGGACTATTGGAACGAGTGTAGTGCACACCTAAAACCCTTCTCATAGGTTAAAAAGTCCTTATAGGTAATTTTGTGGCTGTTTTTATGGAATGATAAAGTGATTGAAGAGGCATTTTTTATTGAAATATTGATAAGCGAAAACAAATACAGGCCAGGCGATGGCATTACATGCTTTTTTTCATAGATTTTCTCTGAAAATCACTAGATGCACTCTCGAAATGTTTGGACTTTGTCTGGGTGGATTTTGAAACTGCAAATTTCTGCACCGTACGTTTGAATGCGGCCTCATGCATTCTGCGTGGGGTGGGCGGAGCGTATTTGAATTTTGAAATATGGTATTTTATAAAGGTAGTACGTTATGCATGAGCCCCGACCTTTTTTGAATTTTGTCATGCCTATGGTGTTCGACAAGAGGGGTGGTTATTTTTCTTTTTTGTGCAGAATTGCCTTTTTCTACAAGTTTGTCGACATGTCGCCAATTAAATTGCACAAAGGGAAGCAATTCCCTCGGTATTTTCAGGGGCTCATGCGAAAAGCACCCTGTGCAAATAAGATATGGGACGTGTAGCATGGGCCGATTTTTCTTGGTGCCCTCACAATACTTGCACCTGGAAAATGGGGGGGTGAAAATGAGTTTTTATAGTGGAAATGATTCATAAATAAGTGTGATTATCAACTGACGTGTGGATAATTTCACCATTTTCCGTAATCACACACTGATTTTTGAGTGTGAAGTTCATGAAATTGTCCATGGACCGCCTATTTTCCGAATTTTCTGCCAATTCATTGCGGTCTAATATTTTCAAAACTTTGCAAGACCAGCCGACAATGTTGTCGGGCATGTCTCCTGCACATGCAACGTTTACACGGTTTTTATTTTGCGGCGGCGGGTGTAACCTTGGTGATGTTAAAAAAGAACAAACTTGTAAGATATTGTGCATCGATATAGTGGCGACACCTTTGTGCAAAATCAATGACATTTTCTCTCGATTTTGCAGGGTCGTCTCTATATACAGGGTGTGTGAATGCAAAATCCATATTTTCCGGTATTGTTATTCTAAATTTGGGCATGGTTTTGCCATCTCTAAGGGGACTGGGCCGGCGGCGGCGACCCAGCAAATATAAATCTGTTTGAGCGAATGCAAAATAAAATGAAAGTGTAAAACATGGGGGGCAGTGAACAATACAAACTAACTATCTTGATCGTGCAATAATTTTTTGACACAGGTGGAAATTAGTGTGTCAATTTGCGATGGTGTGAGTGTTACTCTCAGATGTTCCATGAATTTTTTTGGAACATAAATGTTCACTTCGGTCTGTTGCGCATCGTCTGCAACCACTTTTTTGAAAATCTGAAAAATCACCCCACATACCGCAGATGACACAAGGACGGACGACCGATGTGATGAAGAACGAACGAAGAACAAACCTCTATCTGCACGGTTCCATGCCATTATGTTCCAGCTGTATTTTGCCCGTGTCGGGCAGGATAGTAGATTGGATTGTGGCCTGGGGGTGGTCCCAAATCCTATAAAATGTGGTGCCAATTGCCAAATGTCAGGTAAAATGACATGTAAAGTGCTACTCATTCATGAAATTTTACATGTTTTGGTAAAATTTCATGAAAAGTGACATTTTTCATGGCATTTTACATGACTTTTGACACTTTGTTAGACATTTTACAGGGTTTGGGACTGTGACCAGGCTATAAACAGCTGCTTTGAGAGGCTGTTCATGGAAAGTGAGAGCTTGTGATTGCTCATCGTTGTATAATTGTGATTTAGATTTTTTGTTTATGTAAAGTTTCTGTGATGTCATTTTGAGGTGGGACACCCTGGTTGCATATGAAAAATATATCTAGAAGTGAAAATGCAACTGAATTGATCATGCCGATTTACCGGCAATCTTCTGTTTGTTTTTGTGAAAATATGCAATATGGCGGACGGACCGGACGTTTTTGCGGGAGGGGGGAGGGGTGGACGCTTTGCAACGTTTTCCATCAGATTATATTAGGGAGGGGGAGGTGCAAAAAATGTGCGTCTGTCCGCCCGCCGCCGCTGTCGTTTTCGTTTTTGTCTGTCATGGAAAAAATCGAAAAATCGAAAAATCGTTGCGGGGCGGCGGGGCGGGCGCGCCCGGGGCGCCGCGCGCGCTCTTTGTACAAATTATAATTAGGTTTGTTTTAGTGAGCTGTATGCATACAGCCCAACCAGGACCCATATTTGTTTTGCCCTTTTTCATGGGCAAAACTGTTTTGTAAAGTTTTGTAAGGATATGATGTGATTAAAAAAGAATGTTCTGACATGTATGTACATAATTGTGAAAAATATAGGCTCTCATGATATCTTGTAAAAAATGTCTGCAAAAATAATGGGTGGCTTAAAATGGATTCCCTTTTAAATGGATAAGTTTGTGCGACCTTGTGTAAAAGCGGAACACTCTGTTTTGGTGGCGGTGGACAAATTACACGATTTAATAATGTGACATGTCCGCAGCAAAGTTGACATCGACCCACCTCCCCCCCGCAAAAATAACTTTGTCGGCGGTTAAATCCGATTAAGTAACATAACGCATGATATGGCCTTGTCGCGGCGATGCGATGAAGTTTCGATACAGCGTGTCCCCATATACATATGCTGATTTTAGGATGATTTAGTTGGGGTGTTGTATATCATGATCACACAAAGCACCCATGGGACGTTATTCGATCACTGTATAGAATCGTAAACATGAGACAATTTTCATGTAAAATAAACATGAACCATTATGTTGTAACGGTTCATGTTTATTTTACATGAAAATTGTCTCATGTTTACGATTCTATACAGTGATCGAATAACGTCCCATGGGTGCTTTGTATGATCATGATATATGCGATCTTCTTGTGTCAAGGTTTTGCTCCTGGTGCTGGCAAATGTTTTATAATGTATTTCAAAACGATATAGATCGTTTCATTTAAAACTGCTTTAAACAAAGATGATAAATGTTTTTAGTATATTAATAGACTGTATAAATGCAGATAAAACCCAAATGGAATGAAAAATAAAGTATATAAAACGTATCGAAATAAAATAAAAAGAATAAAGGCATTGGAATAAATAAAAAAGAAGACCGTTTTTCAAGTTTGAAGAAAGAAAACAGTATTTGTGACAAATCGTCATGTCAAAAATGTGGATTTATGTAGATTTTTTAATGTTTTCAACGAATGTGTTTTTGATAAATTTGTTATTCTTGTAATTTTTGGATTTTTTTTTAGAATTTTCATTTTGACAACACTGGGTGTTTATAAAAAAATATTGAACGTTGAAAAGCGGTCACATATGACAAGACGTTTTTGCTTGGAGGGGTTTCGATTGAATTTTTGAAAAACTGGTTTTTGCCCCCTCCCCTCCACCCCCAAACCAACTCCCTTCACAAAAACTATAAAAATTAGTAAACAGTTCAAATCTGCGGATATTTAAGGGGCTGCGGACGTCGATGGGCGGCACAGTGTCACCTTTGGCTGGTGGTGCAGCGGAACTTCTACCATTTCTGCGATAAGGTAGAAAAACGTCATTGGTGCTGCACATAGTGATTTTGATGCAGTTTTTCGAAAACTCAAAATGAGTTTTGAATGTGTTTGGGTTTTCCACAATCAGTCTCGGTCAACTGTAGTTGACGATCACCTCATTGTAGAAAACTCAAACGCGTTTTAAGCTGATTTTGAGTTTTTGAAAAATCATGTGAAAACTGATGTGTGTAGGTACAATATGATGTTGATATAAGCGGTTTTCACACTATTTTTTCATATTTATTAAATTGGTTTAGAATCATTTGCAAGTTTTTTTCACAGACCATTGGAACTTTCAAAATCCTCTTCATTCATTGCCTCCGCGTACATGCGATTCATATTCATTATGACTTCAGCCCTCATGTCATTTTTTTGTTTTTGTGCCGCTCGATAGGATGGTGATTCCTGAATGTTGGGGGTTTTTAGGGGGGTCGTACCATAATGTTTTGTCTCTGGGATTGATATATAGCTGAATGTCCTCCGGTATCGATAGATAGCTGAACGGTCTTCGGGATAGATAGATAGATAGTGGGGTGGTTTGTGGGGGGTGGTTTTTAGGGGGAAGTAGCCCCAAGTTTTGCCTCCGGGATCGACTGATAGCTGAACGGCCTCCGGGATGAGTAGATAGTGGGGTGGTTTCGGGGGTTGGGGGGCTTTAGGGGGTCGTAGCGCAAAAGTTTCCACGTGATGTTTGAAATAAACTAACGGTCAAGCTTGTTGTTGGTATTTGAAAGGTGCTGTCAAAGGCATCGTTCACCCTTTCGCTCACCGTCGATGTTGGCACTTTTTGTCTGTGTTTTTTCAGAATGTTTATTCGGTGAACATGATACTCATAGGACAAGTATGATTTATGTCTCATATTGGAAGTGTGCCAATGATGATAAAAGATAGTAGAGTAGTTTTGTGTAAAAGATGAAACATCCAATGTTTACATATAGAAACTCACAATTGTGCTCTTTCTGGGTCACTGGTCACATTTCTATATCCCTTCACATATATTTTATATCCAAAAAACATGCCAATGGTGAGGACTAGGGTCAAACAGCCAAATAGAACGATGAAGCCAAGCATAATCATCTGGGTCTGGAAGTGTGAAAGATAAAATGATATTATTTGTTTATATTGCGTTTCCTCGAAATATCCCCAGAGGGTTTTATTTTTACATGCTAAAATTTTTGAGGGGGTTATTTCGAGGAAATATGGTTGTTTTCTATATAAAATTACATGGTGCAATATTTCGATTTTGCCATTCATCTCCACAAAGACTTTTTGAAATGCTTCCATTTTTTCTGCAAAATGTTCTACTGTTGCTGTGACTTGCACATTCTCTAGTGGTTTTTCTGTTGTTTTTGGCATGTCAACTGGTTTTGTCAAAGATTCCTTTGCACCCATATCATTCATCATTTTCAATGTGGCTGATTTTGTGTTTTCTGCTTGATACTGTGTTTTGGTCACTATGTCAGGTTTCAGAGTAGAAGGCATGGATACTGTATTCAATGTGTTTTTTTCTGGCATGCTTGACAAGGTGGGTTTGCTGGACATATGCTGTAGAATCACATCCGTTTTGTTTCTTATTTCTTCAAATTCATTTGCCCACAATGTGTCATATGTGGTTTCCAACTGCATTTTGAAAGCAATGTTTTTTGTGACAAATAAAAGATAAATATGTCATGAGCAGACCTCTGCCATTGTGATGTTTTGTGCCAAAAACCCATCACACATGGATGTAAACATACATTGCACTGTGTGATTCACATATTTAATGTTCTCATTCATAGAAGTCTGCAAATGTTTGAGTTTTTAAGCAACTGTTGGAAAAACAAAGTGTAAATGTTTACCATGGTGTTTTGCACATTTCTATAGTTCTGTGTCAAGTGGGATGTTATTGGATTAATGTGCTTTTCAAACATCCTTTCAATTTTATCCAGAAATGCCAGCAGTTTGCCTTCCAGCTTCTCATGGTTTATGGCATTGCTCTATAAAGAAAGGTTTAAATAAAAGTGATAAAGTTTTGTTTTTACAAACAAAGCATTATATACATACCAATGTTGTGGCCATTGTTGGAAGCAACTTTGTGGCCATTGTTGGAGAAGTGTCAATGCTGTTTTGCACATTCAGGTTTTCCATAATGTGTGCACTTTGTTTTTCCATCATGGTTGCTAGTTTCTTCTCAATGTTGGATTCCATTAGGTTTATACTTTTCAAAATGTTTGCATCACTGCTTATCAACTGCACCAGATTTTGTTTGTGGTCATTGCTACATTGTTTTGATGCCAGATGCCACCTTCACAAGTGATATGGTGAAAGTGGAAATTGTAAACTTCATGTAAAAGTACATGTAAGTGACCAAATAGAGGTAAACTGTTTCTGGTTTTGTTGCTGTTCACCTTCTATTAGTCTAGCTCTGTTTGACTACTTACATATACATTTACATGATGTTTACTTTTTCACTTTCATTTTACCATATGTGAGACTGGCACCTGT
Source organism: Sphaerolaimus hirsutus (assembly GCA_964036195.1). Taxonomy (NCBI): domain Eukaryota; kingdom Metazoa; phylum Nematoda; class Chromadorea; order Monhysterida; family Sphaerolaimidae; genus Sphaerolaimus; species Sphaerolaimus hirsutus. The sequence goes on along the minus strand of OZ038450.1, from coordinate 1,495,660 downwards.
TCAACTTTTCCCAAAAGTTGTTCCATGAAATTGGCATTGCTTTGATTGTTGTTAGCACAATGTGAAACAGATGCCTGGGGTCAGTTCAACAAGTGGAAATGTTAAGCATTAAAACTTAAGTGTTGAGTAAAATGACAAATGACAAGTTATGAATATGGTTAAGGGTTAACAGTTGATTAAAATTGTAATCAACTCTTAACTCTTAACCATATTCATAACTTGTCATTTGTCATTTTACTCAACGCTTAACATTTTCACTTGCTGAATTGACACCTGCTCAACCTTCTCCAAAAGTTGCTCCATAGAATTGTCATTGTTTTCAGCACAATGTGAAACTTTTGCCAAAAATTCTGAGCTCATTTCTTTCATTTTCAACAAAATGTTGTTTTCAAAGTGCTCAAGTTTTTCAAGTGTTTTGACACGATTGTTATCAAATAGTGTGGAAATCTGATTGTCAAGGTGACACTTATCTGCCTTTTCAAGAATGGACATCTCATTATGCTTTAGTTCAGCTAATTTTGCCATTTGCTCAGCATGTTGTGCATTCATTAATTTTTGCTGTGCTGAAATGTCACTTTGAATTTTCTCCATGCCTTCACATTTATTGCTGTCGACACAATGTGAAACAGATGCCTGGGGTCGGTTCCGCAAGTGGAAATGTTAAGCATTAAAACTTGAGTATTGAGTAAAATGGCAAATGACAAGTTGTGAGTATAGTTAAGAGTTAATAGCTAACTCTTAACTCTTAACTATATTCACAACTTGTCATTTGTCATTTTACTCAATACTTAAGTTTTAACTCTTAACTTTTCCACTTACTGAATCGGCACCTGCTCAACCTTCTCCAAAAGTTGCTCCATGAAATTGCTATTGTTTTGATTGTTTTCAACACAATGTGAAACTTGTGTCAAAAATTCTGAGCTCGTTTTTGTCATTTTCAACAAAACGTTGCTTTCAATATGCTCAAGTTTTTCAAGTGTTTTGACATGATTGTTATCAATTAGTGTGGAAATGTGATTGTCAAGGTGCCACTTATCTGCCTTTTCAAGAATGGACAGCTCATTATGCTTTAGTTCAGCTAATTTTGTCATTTGCTCAGCATGCTGTGTGTCCATTAATTTTTGTTGTGTTGAAATGTCACTTTGAATTTTCTCCATGCCTTCACATGTGTATACCTAAATTCGACCAAAACACACCTTTTTAGTGAAAACCCAGAATCTAAAAACTAAAAGAAAACTGAAATAAGCGAACCGCTTTGGACATCGTCACTGTATCTCCCGGCATTGTCACATAGTAGTCAATGTCATATTTGACTGTTGGTGTTGTGGTGCTTCTCGGTGTTGTGGCTGTGCTGTCAGGTGGAGGTGCTGTGCTGGTAGATGTGAATGTTGGCCAGCTGTTTGATTTGAGCGGCAGGTGCGTTGAGGGTGTTTGAATTTTGTCGTTTTTGCACTCTATCAGTGTATTTGGTCCAACGCTGAAAAAAGGACATATTCTATGTAGCCTGTTTAACTGTAAACTTTCTTACATTGCCCTCCCCAACTCATCGAACAAAATGGTTTTTTATCAACCCCACCCCTCCCTCATATTGAAAACTCTGTTAAAACTTATCCGAAACAATAAATCCGTTCAAAAATCCCTTTCTCAGACACCTCCTAAAACTTTTAAATGTCCACTTTTTAAAGATAATGCATGTGTTTTGTGGTTTTCGAACAACTTTTTGATTGAATCCTTTTTGATGTAGGAAAGTCGGCAGCATATTTCCACGAAATATCGTCCCAAAATGGACACAATGAATTTGTGGTCCGAGAAAGGCATAATCGTCTCACTGTATTATGTTAGCACATCGTTTATTCCGCTTACAACATTATATAAGACTTTAAAATCGTAAAAATGGTGATTATTATTACATTTTTAATGTTTTTTTCTCAAAGTTTGTACTCCGGAAAATAAACCCCCGGGGGGTAATTCGAGGAAATACGGTAAGTATGTAGATGGTATAAACCTTATTCTAACATAACGCAGTAATTGTTTTTAACATGTGTACTGCCTTTCCCGGATCGCAATCCACAGCCTTTGTCAATTACGTTCACATACAATATAAATAAAATATTGTATAATACAACTATCTTAATCAAAACGGTTTCATTGGAAACTTTTTCGAATGTTCTGAAACACATCGATTCTCCCACCCGACTGATACACATAGAAAACCACAAAATACAACTGTAAAAAAATACCGCGGTTGTAGTTCCTGTTGTAGACTGCAGAATTCTATAGGAAGTTGTAATTTCTTTGCAATGGTCCATTGGCTCTTTATTCGATCCTGAGATGTTTTATATGTTGTAAATATACCTTAAACTCACTAAAAAGGTTTTCAAACTACTTTAAAAAATTGATCCCAAGATGTTCAAAAACAATCCCGAGATGTTTTGTATGTTGTAAACATACTTTCAACTTGCTAAAAACGATTTTAAATTACTTAAATGGTTTTTTAACATCTTTAAAATGTAAAACGTTTTTGGCAGATTTAAAAAAGTGATTTTAAACTATTTTAAAAAACTTTTCAACTTTTTAAAAAACGCACCGATCGAAAATTCTGTTTCTTTAGGTCTTGGGGAGAGCATTCGATTGTCCCGTTTGAGTCGATAGGGCATTTGCAGAACGAACAGATGCTTTGATACGTGCCAAACGTATAGCCTACATGTTTGAAAACGTTTCGAAACATTTATGGGAAAGATGCCAAAAACAACATACCAAAAAAGCTCAAAATTGCCAAAAAGATTTGGTGACGCATTTTTGTTTTGAATTTAGGGGCTTTAGTTTTTGACAATTGTTGGAATGGGTTTAGATATGAAAAAAGGGTTGTTCTCTAGACACAACAAAACCGGTATTTATGTTTTTATTTTATCTCCAGAGCAAGCGAAAATTTGTTTAGGATACATGCAATTACATAATAATGTATCTACTGGTGAATGTATTAAACTGCGTTGATGTAAAAGCGTTTCAGTGTATTCATAAAATGGCACTTTACTATTTGCTTTTGGTTAATGCAGAAAATGAGGGGGGGCGTTTTTTTTACTGTTTCTGATTAGCTTACTTTATACGAGTCGTTTTTTTACCCGGTAAAAAAGGAGGGGTCGTTTTTTACGGAAATTTCTAATTATATTATTTGATGCAGATCGTTTTTTCCGTTTCTTGGTATACTTACTTAAATTAATGGTTGATGTGAAACGATATGTTTTTGACACATTGCATGACATTTGACTTTTTACAGGACATTTTACATATCTTTTGACACTTTGCATGACATTTGACATTTTATAGAGAATTTTTCAGGACTTTTTTACATGTTGTATGACGTTAGACATTTACAGGGTATTTTACATGTCTTTTGACACATTGCATGACGTTTGATGTTTTATATGACTTTGTCTTGACGTTTGACATATTGCATGACATTTGACATTTTATAGGGTGTTTTTCATAACTTTTACACATAACAAGACATTTTACATTTTACAGAGTTTTTTACACGGTAGGATGCACGCCCAAATCTTGTAATGTTTAAGCGTTGAATCCCAAAGCAATCCCAAACGTTAGCTATCCCAAACAACTTTCAGGTATTCAACTGGTACATCTCCATACAATCTGGATGCCAGTACTGGTAGCAGGCGGAAGCTCTTGTTTGAGCTTGTGATACTCGAAGGCAGCCAAAGCTCGCAGGGGTTGCTGGAGGTTTTCAAGGAGGCATTCGAGGAGCTACACTTGCTGTTTGGCACTTCAAAGGTGGAGAAAAGTGGCAGCAAGAAAAGTGAGGTTCAGAAGCACAAAAGCAAGGCTAGTTTTTTGAGCTCTTGTGTAATTGTGTATGAAAGAGCTCCTTTTCTCTTGAATGTGTATTTTAATTGAAAAAACCCCCCTCTTGAATAATTCCCCTCAAAGGTGATGAAATAAATCCCCGGGGGATCTTACACTTGCATGTCGTGGCATGTGATGAGCAAAAATAACCCCCTGGTGTCTCATTTGTGAATGTGTGGTGTACAGCAATGCACAATTGCACAAAACATTGCAGACACTTGACATCATCGATTCTACTGGATCCACCAACACCAAAGCTGTCAGCAACACCCCCAACACCCAGCAAGCACCGGCGCGAACGTATGCTGCTGTTGTTGCAGCTAATCACACTGCTAAAGCATCTGCAGGTGGACCACTGTCCACTTTCTGGAGGCCAGGTGTGTTGGAATGTGGCACCTTGTAGTGTTTTTGCTTACATTGTGTGAATGCTTGATTTTTACATGATACAAATTCATTACCCCACTTTTTGCACAGGCCCGACAGCTGTCAAGCCGGTGGTCGAAGCTGGGATCTACACCCCCCCCTGTGCTGACGAGCAGCCACCAAGAAGGCCAGAGCTCCTGGCACAGACCGAGCTGGAGCAAGTGAAGCAGGTGGACGGGTCTGCTGTCCTGTGTGGTCGCGGACGTGGACGTGGACGGGGGCGTGTGTCGACGGTTGACATACCCATAGCAAGGTTGGTGGGGGTGGCTTCACATATTCACAAATAGGACCCCCAGGGGGTTATTTTTGCTCATCACATGTCACAACATGCAAAGTGTAAGATCCCCCGGGGATTTATTTCATCACTTTTGAGGGGAATTATTCAAAGGGGGATTATTGGAGTAAATGTGTCAAATAGAAGTGTAAACGTTCTTGTACAAACACAGGGTGCTTGTTGCTGACGTTCAACGCGTACCGCCATCGCCAGCAATCGAAAGGGTCAGGGATTTCAGGCCTGTTCCCAATGTTCTGCCACCCACGACACGGTCAAGTAGCACTGGTGGACAGAAGCCAGGGTTGGTCATTTTTGTGAATGTTTGCTAATGTTGCTGTTGAATGTCACATTTTTGTGGGTTTGCTATGGTCTGCCAGCGAATGCCAATATGTTTTTTATCTCTTATCCCCCCCCCCCTTTCATGCAGATACAACCAAGGTGGCCATATCACTACCTACAGCCAACAGCCAGTCCTTACAGGTGGGACACCTGTGTCCGGAATCTGCAGCTGTGCTGGCCAGAACAGCACCACCGAATGCCACCAGGTTGAATGTGGAGCAAAATCTGGGCAGTCAGACAGAAGTGGTGACCACGTCAGTGACAGTAATTACAGAGATAGTGGATCGACACGTGGACAATCAGCAACTCAGACCACTCAGATTCAGGTGCCCTCCAGGCAGCAGACCCTCTCCTTCCAGCAGGCCACAATCACCAGACAAGGACACAATGGTCAGAACAAAAAGGACACAAAGACAGGACACCGATCCGGAACGGCTGAGGAGATGGCAAGATGGACAGCCCCCACCCCCCCAGGTTTGTGGTTTCTTCATGTTTTTATTGTGATTTGTGTGTGTTTGTGTGTGAAACAATTACTTTTTCCATTGTCCATTCCCATTCCACCCCACACGCAGCAACGATTGAGGGAGACCAGTTCAACGGTTGTGGTGACAACATCAAGGCCAAATCTCACAAGAGAAAGACTAGTGCGGGTTCAAGAGAGAGTGCTGGAAGAAGAAAGGAGGGCAGATGTAGTGGAGCAGGTTTGTTTTTCCATCACTTTTTCTTCACATGTTCAACACTGAATCTGTTAAGACGTTTTAGTGACTGTGCTTTTCATCTTGCAGCAGAGGAATGCAACAGTCAGCAGCGACGACACATCGGTCGACAGCAACCCAGCCACCCAGATGGACACAGCAACAGCAGACAGCCACCAGAAACAGAAGGACAGTGGCTGCACCTTGGTTTGTTGACGTTTTTGTTGACATTCTTGTTTTGTCGTGAAGATGGTTGTGAAGATGGAAATGTGCTATGTTTTTGTACTTTGATTCAAACCCCCCCCACACCCCCTGTGCAGACGTCATCAACGACCCCAGCTGTAGTCCCACAGGCCCAGGTAGAAACCCCAATGGACACAACGTCCCAGGAGACAGAAGGTCAAGCTGCACAGATGGAGGTGGACTCAAAGACAAAGGTATGTTGATAAGAGGGTTGTTTTTATGTTTGTGTTGTACATACCATGGGATCGTGCATATTACATATGGTGCTTTTCACATCTTGAGTGGGTTATGCATATCACATGTCGTCGTGCTTTTGACATTTTAGGGGGCACACATATCACATATTAAACGATGACTGTAAAATAATCTCACCTCCCACCCCCTTATAGGCACCCATGGAGGTGGAAAAGCAGCTCCCAGTAGAGACCATTCCACTACCACCAGGCACTCCCCAACAAAGGCCAATAGTGGCAGACTGGCCAGCCAGCACATCAAAGGCAGTGGTGCCAGTGGCACCGACTCCACCAGAGGCACCGGCTGCACCACAGGCACCGGCTGCACCACAGGCACCGGCTGTACCACAGGCACCGGCTGTACCAGAGGCACCGGCTGTACCAGAGGCACCGGCTGTATCAGAGACACCGGCTGCACCACAGACACCACAGGCACCGGGTGCACCAGAGGGACCACAGAGACCACAGCCGCCGGGTGCACCACAGAAACCACAGAAACCACAGAAACCACGGGTACCACAGGTAGGACGGGCACAGCGGGCACCACAGACACCACATGGACCGGTAGCAAAGAAAAGGAGGTCAGAACTGGAGGTGGTGATTGTGGGGTCTCCACCACCAAAGTGTCTACCAGGAATGACGGTTATGCAAACATGGAGAGTGAGGGGGTTGAACGCAATGACCCAAGCATACGGCAGCACCAGCACCAGCACCAGTGGCCTGTTGAATGCCCCAAAAATGGAGCAGAGACAACTGAAAAGGGTCACAAATGCAGACAACGCAGTGATATGCGTCAGGAAAAGGCTGTTCAGCTCACCGCAGAAGGGGGGTCAGCCCGTGGCAAAGCATATGAAGAAGCATCAGTGGCGTGGCAAATGGGGCTGGACATCCAGCGACAGCAGCTCAAGCAGCAAAAGCAACAGTTCGCCACAGTCGCAGACGGCCAGAAAGAAGCGCAGGTGCAAGAAGTGCAAAGCAACAGCCAGCAGCACCAAGAGCAGTCGCAACAGCTCCCCATCACCACAAACGCGCTTGCTGAAGCATGTCAACTCAAAGCTGGAACTAAGGCAGTTGGAAAAAAAGGCAGCAAACATGGTGATGGACAAGGAACAGACAGGGTCAGCACAGTGCTCTCCAGCGAAAGGTCAGGACCAACAGGTGACAGTGGCCACGTCGTCAAGAAGCGCAGAACAACAGTTGGATCTGGACAGCCTGCCAATGGAGATGGAGAAGATCAGGGAGCTGCTACAGGTGAACGAGACGGTCCAGTTGGAGATGTGTCCACGCATGCGACAGATAGCACGAGAGCACCTCCAGCTACCTCCTCTAAAGAAGCTGGAGGAGATGCTGGTGGAAGAGGCAAAGCAAATGCCGGACATGGATACAACGGTGCCAGTTCCCAACAAGTGTCCAGGGGGCGATCTAGACAGTGTGATAACGTCAATAGAGGAAGATGTAATCTGGCAGCTGCTGGGTCTGAACCAGCTCACAGACGATTTGCCAGTTATGACCAGTCCACTGCGTCAGGTGGGTTTGATGGTGGGGTTTGTATTTGAAGTGGGGCGAAGTGGGGTGAAGTGGGGTGAAGTGGGGGGTGTGATATCAGAAACAATATTTTTGTCAATGCATGTCAGAAACCAAACAGTCAATGTAAAATCAATGTTAAGCTGTCATGGTCAATTCTTTTTGTTCACTTTGCAGGTGGCACGGCGCAAGCTGGAAATGGTTGGCGCAGTGCCAGCTGCCGACCAGTGAGGGAAAGCAATCAAGAATACCACGACCGTATGTCCACTTTTATAAGATGGTGCTGTGAGAAGGGATATATGGCAACAATGCCTCCAATGTCGATGGCTCAAGCTGCCCATCTTGTGGCATTGGGTGGTGGACAGTCAATTCCACCTACTCCAGTATTAGTGCCACACCCGCTCATGTCAATGGGACCACCAAGGTTCCCAATGCCATCACCACCAAGGTTGCCAATGGCACGACCAACTTTGCCAGTGACACCACCAATGTTGCCAAGTTGCCAGTTGCCACACCTGCCAGATCCACATGTGCCCGTTGATCCATCTGCCCACTCTTTGCCAGAAACCACCACCACCAGCACGAGAAACTATGCCACGATGACCAGCAGCAGCAGCAGGTCCAGTAGCTGTGCTGCCACCACTAGAGCAGAACCTGTGACTGAACCTGGGGCTGGCTGCTCAACTGCACCTACACAAGGAATGGCAGCCCTTCTGGAGCCTCTGTCAGGGGTGCCAGATGTGCCAAGGGATCCAACGGGCAGACCGATGTACGAGCTGATCACTCCACCACCCCATGGCAGAGCTGAGTTGGGGGTTTCCGTTTCCTCCATCCCTGAAACAGCACAAGAGGGGGTGGAAAGGCTGAGGGTAGAGCCAGGGCAAGAGCCCACTGTTCAACAACAAATAGCCCAGCGCATAAACATAATCGAAAATGTGAACCTTGCTAGGGCTAAGGAGGTTGTGCGCGAGTGTGTGCTCGAAGCAGACAGACAAATGCTGGCCACAGCCTTGGCTTTGACAGCCTATGGCGGCATGCTGCGCGCCATTGACATTGAGCGGAATGCTTTGCCGTTCGATGCACTGTTCCGGGAGTATGAGGGTGTGGATCCAGAGCCACAAAAGTACATTCTGATGTTTGAACTAAACGGCAACCTCGTGCGCACTCAAACGAGACACACAACCGACCCCCAGGTTGTTTCCACCGCAATGTGCACCCACTTGAACAGTGGCTTCCCAGTTAGACTACAGCGCATCATGTCAAGGGGCAGAAACAGAATACAATCCATGAGCGAAATCCATGTTGTGTTCAGGCAAAATGTGGATTTGAATGGGGCTGACATGTCGGGCACATTTTTGACAAAGGACTACCTAGGGCGCGAGGGGCATGGGCCATCGGCCTTAATGTACACAACGCTATATGCACGCGCGCGCAGGGGTTTTGGCAACCCCCCAAAACCCTTGGACACATTGCCAACGGTCCAATGGGTGCCCGATCCAAAGACTGGACAAATGCGCATCAAAGTGGATGGCTATGTTGGTTATCTATATATGCATACAATAAATATGGGTGATGGGTTTACTCACTACTCAAATTCATAACCCCCCTTGTAGATCCCCCGGAACAAGTCCGTGACCGAGTTGCAGTACGCCTTCATGGAAAAGTTGCAGGCGGATGGCACAGTGGCACCGCCGTCGAACGTGGACGAAATGGTGATGGCCAAACTGCTGAAGTGGAGAAAGGTGGAAAAGTTGATTGCCCGCGTGCTCTGCATGACGGTCAACCCCACCCAGGTGCCGCAGGTGCCCCTGAATCCTGCCTATCGCAGGGGTGCCAACTCGGGCTGTCCAAACACAAAGGGCTATGTACCCCCCCCATGCGAACAGGGCAGTAGCAGTGGGACATATGTAGAGGGGGGGGAAAGACCAAAGGCCACAAATGGCTATGAATTTTGGAAAAATTGCAGGTACTTTTGTGATGGGGTTTTATGGAAAACGTTTAATTGTTTGGAGACAAAAAAACTTTTGTGGGGTTCGATGAAAAAACTTTCAAAATTGTGGGATCTGACAAAAAAATTCCAAATTCATAATCTGAAATCTGTTTTTGCCTATTTTGGAAACAATACTTTTTGCTTGAAGGTTCTGCAACACCACCGAGGCCACACACCACTTGTTCCTACGCTGCGCGCACTGCGAGTGCGAGGGTCACCTGACTGTATCCCCAGAGACCTGCATGGAGCTGTGCAGGACCATGTGAAATGTACCATAGAATATGAGCTTATTTGATGTACAGCTATATACCAAAATTGTGCACAGCTATGTGACAAGGTATCTGTAAAAAATGTGTATCTGTAAAAAAATGTCCCCCCTTGGGTTATCTGTACAAAAAGTGTGTCAACTGATTTATCTGTAAATATGAAAGTCAAGTTCACTTTTAACATGTGGCACATGTAACTTATCGCTACACTTATTCTTTCAATGTGCCTTGGCAAAACAGCATACCTCATGAGGTGGTATTTTGAGTGAGGTATGTTTCAAAGAATGTAAAGAGAAAATATATATAAAAAATAGAAAATACAAAAAACAAATTCATCAAATATATTTTTTCACAAAAAATACAAAAATACAAAAAAATATTGGCACCTTTATTTATTTTTCACAAAAAATACAAAAATACCAAAAAAACAATAGCACCTTTTATTTATTTTTCACAAAAAATACAAAAAAACCAAAAAAAATCAATGGCACATTCATTTTTCGCAAAAATAAAAAAAATACAAAAAAATATTGTCTAATTTTTTATTCTCGCTGAGTGAGTGAGTGAGTGAATGTAAAAGTGAGCTCATAATGTGCACAGACAAAAAAACAAGCACATTGAGCTCACACCAAAAAAATTAGATTAGTTAGTTGTTGACTTAGGTGTTGTTACTCTAGGTGTTGTTATTATTGTTGTTGTGATAATGGGAGGAGAAAAAATAAAAATTGTTATCTGTTAGTTGCTGCTGCTGCTTTATTGATACAAATTAAAAATCACATTGAAACACAATCACAGTTTATCACTATGCATGGACTTGTTGAGTGTAAATGGTGTTGGTAGGGTCTGAAATAGTGAAATTGACGTTTGTGAAAATAACATACAAGTGTGAATATAACACACTGTGAAAATGACACATAGTGAAAATGACATACCGATTCTCAAGAACGCGTCGTTTATTAATAATGTATATAATATCACACCACCCCGGGGTATGGGCTCCCCAAATGTCAAATTGAGAAAAGCATCACCAGTATTCAGAGCCTCCCAAGTATTGCTGAAAATGGAAAAATTACATTAAAATGGCATTTTTAGACTCGTTTAGCTACATATAACACACCTGGTGACCTTATCATTGCACAAGCTTATACATACAAAGAATTGACATGTTGTAAACTTTATCATTGTCAACTCATTTTGTACGGCTGTCCAGTTTTCAATTAAAGAATAACATTCTCTGAAAATGTCTGAGCTGTTTGCCATGTTCCAACTGAATCGCAATGGTCTGTTTGGACATAGTCGTGAGCCTATTTGGACAGATAAGTCAGACACATACATTGGTATGTAGTTATGCCTAGGTTCATCTGTCGACTGGGGATTAGCTGCATCGGTTTTAGTCATTGCAATTATTAATCCTCGAGGTAGCTTCCCCACCTACAAAAATAAAAAATTTAAAAAAAATTTTTTAAATTTTTTTTTAAAATTTTTTTTTTAAAAACTAGCCTGGGTTCCTAGGGCAATGGGAGGCGCAGCGCGAGCTCCTTCAGTTAAAAATATCTGTATGTCATTTTCACAAGTGTTGTATGTGATAAAACACAAACAGAAAAATGAGTAGCCAATGGTCATTTTTTCTATTTCTGTTTTAATCTTCAAACAACAATTGTGAAATAGACACCTGGCCCACATTGTACTGCCTGAAGGAGTGGTAAATTCCATGTGTCTTAACACGATCAGCCAATGCGACAGATAGTGATGTCACCTATGTATAGGGTGTTAAAATCACATGTAGTGTGTTTAAATCACATGTAGTGTGTTTAAATCACATATAGTGTGAAAATCACATACCGGGTGTATTTTACGTACAGACAACTCAATATTGTCAAATTTTATTTTCAGCTTTCCAACATATTCCTTTGGTAGGCTAAACGATTCAAACATGAGACTGTCGGGTACTCGTCTAAGTACAATTGTCAATTGCATTGACGAATGCCAAGGCTTGGACTGTTCACCAAAGTCCAGAGCCAATCTTCCATAGAACTCTTGAGTGAGAAAGACCGGTTCAGATCTTTTTTTAAAGTATTCGGTTGCACCACTTTGAATGTCTGGTGCTTCTTCGTCCTTGAGTTCCACCCAGCCGCTGGCTGCTAGTTGTGTTCGTCTATATACACCACTTGTTTGTAGTACCTTTTTTATATATGCCTTTTTGCTGTAATTTGACTCTCGACACAGCAACAATGAATTGTGGAATATCTCTATTCCGTCCCAAATGCTTTCTAGTGGGTTTGGCACATATGCAACTTGATCCTTAAGCGACACAGGAGCTGCAGCATTAAAGATGTTTCCCACGGGATATTCTTTTTTTATCTCATGCCCATCGATTGTAACAACGCGCATCACCAAATGTAAATGTAGTGATGAGAAGTCCAATAGACCCGTACTGGCCGCAACGGTTGTGAACACGTCTTTGTATGGTGTGGAGCAATAGTATTCATGCATAAATTAAAACAAAAAACAGTAATAATCTTACATGGTGATGTTTCATTGCCATCGCTTATTAGAAGTAGTTGTTCACGATCACAGTGGCTCACATATGCTTGTGTCGGGGGTAATGCATCTAAATAGGGTGTGCCTTTGTATATATGGCTTAAATTACACATGCATATCTTACCTGGTCGGAATTCTGGTGGACATGGTAGCAGGTGCGATCCACTGTCCAAAAGTTTCTTTCTTGGGCTCAATATACGTGCAGGATGATTGGAAGACATGATGTAAGCTAGTGCCGATGAACCATATGTATAATTACACGGTATGTAAAAGTGACACAATATTGCATATATCGAAACATATGCATGTGTATTGTACTACACACAAACAAGTACGCATTGGACAGTATCAAGAAATTGATTTTATTGAATTAACACAATAGCAAAGACACAACAATCACTATAGCCACTCGGAAGAAACAGAAATTCCAGCCGTGGAACTGTTTGATTTTGCATTCGCAGCATTGCTTGGTGGCTGAACAAACTGTATACTCTCTTGTGATTTCTTTTTCTTTCCTCCCTTTGCTGCTACTGGCACAGTGCCAATATTGCTTTCTAATGGTGGTTTTTGTGAGTGCAATTCTCCCTGTGGCGCTGCAGGTTCGCCTGTTGTGTGCGTAAACTGTTCCTGCTGTTGTTGCATGTTCACATCAGACGTATCTTGCACATTTGGCGTTATTAGTTTTTGTGAAGACAGCTCCGATAACATAGCAGACGACCATTTGTCGCGGTTTGTGGCTTCCAAAACACCAGCATTTTGATCAAGTTGTTGTGCCCAGTATTGTCGTGTAAATATTTCATCTGGCACATTGGCCATAGTATCATACCAGTGTGTACCACGTGGTGCAAACTGTAAATATGAGTTGCAGCTGGTTGTTTGATTTCGAGCTGAAGATAGAAAATTCGCTGATGACTGATATAGTGGCTTTGAACGACGAGATTGCCGATTAGCCATTTTGAGTCGCCCACAACAATAGAATAGTCAAATAATCACTGCAAAAGTTTTGTTTTTGTTTATTCATACAACAACCGATAAAGTAATAAAGAGATGAATGAATCGTAGATCAAATCCAATCGGCATCGACTCCGCCTTCTGCATTTGAATTCGTCAATGCACATTTTGCAAACACAATTCCATTCGCACGCATCGGTTTGCCCCAATGGTTGAAAAGAGCTATTTTCAGCCCTTTTTCGCATCCACTTGTCGGTGTCTGTGGTGGTGTTGTTTATATAGTATGTGTGTACATGTGTGCATGTGGCTACACAAGTATATATTACCTGTTTCAGTGGTACAAAGTGCGGCGACGTTGGTTCATATACATAATTGCGCCGTGAAAACTGCCACGCAGCTGAACCGCTGTCGGGCGAGTGTAGTGCCGCTTTCCATGTAAACACAGCCAATATTGGCTTTTCCTCAGATTGAAATACGGTACATGTTGGGTCCACGCTATCACATCGAACTTGTACTTGTCGACGTAAATCCAGCTGATGGGGAACCGTGGCATATGTTCGCATTCTACTGATCATATATCCGCGTTGCCTATTGTTGACATCTTGCCAATCAATTTGATTTGCACGTATATGTGACACACTGACAAAGCCTAGTTCCCATGCCAAGTGCTCACTAATGTACATTCTTGTGACAAGATTGTTATCAGGGTTTCGAATCGCAAAGCGACGTATTCCAATATGTGAGGGTGTTTCTGCATTTGCCTCAAAAGACAACGTGTTCGATCGTAGAGAATCTCCATGTAACAGAGCATTGTCATCGTCAAGTAGCACTGAGGCCACATAAGTCGTTACATCGTCTAAAGACATGTGATCAAACACTGTCAGAGTCTCCTTCAATTTTTTGGCTATCCAATAGTCCAACGTCGATGTGGCCATGTTGGATGCCCAGAAACTTGGCATTTTGTATCCATTGTCAACAAGGATTTCTTTGACCATGAAAACACCCTTGTTTATTTTGTCACTGTCGTTGGCATCGACAACATGGTCGTCCTTTTTTGTCGCTGTTGTCGATTGTGGAGGTGACTTTTGAGCAGCTTGTCTTTTCAATCGCAATTGTGTATGGTTGTTCACAGCGGCAATTTCATCCTTTGTCAGTGGCTGTGTGTGTGTTGTGGGTAGGTTCGTAATTGCAAAAGATACAATAATCAAAAAATACACTATTAAACAAACAACCTCCACACTATCACTATCACTTTCTACTGTGGCAAACATGTTCTCGTCATCATTGTCAACAACAATATCCTGCATGTGCTCATCTTCAGATTCTGACATGCCATCTCGCCACAAAACGTCATCGTCATCGTCATTGTCGTCGTCCTTTGCGTCTAGGCGGTTGTTTCTCCTTTTGACGTTGATGGTATGTGTTGTGTCACTGGTGCTGTCGCCCCTGCCGTTTTTTGCGTGGTGGACACTTGTGGTTTTGGTTTGGCTACCAGTTGACCGCTCCTTATTCGGGGATATTTCCATGTCGTGAAGTGAGCTAGTTTCGAAGAGCTTCCTAGAGCTTCGTTTCTCAGTGGACATATTCGACGATTCAATCGTCCCGCCCCCGCTGTCAGTGCTGGTTTCTTTTTCGATTGCTCTGCCGTTGTCATTTTTTGTGGGCCCCCCCTCTTTTTCATTGTTGTTGCCGTTGTCGATATGGTCATTGGGGTTGGGTGGGTCAACAGGTTGGGGTTGGAAACGTCCAGACTTTGACTCATCTTTGGTAAAAACGGAGGGCGATGTGTGACCTTGGTGTGGTGGAGCTCCATTGCGCCCAGGTTTTTTCGTATTGCCTTCATCCCCCCCAGCCGTTGACCTTTTCTGCTGTTCTTTGAGGAGCTCTTGGTCGGCTGCTGCTTTTTTGTTCGCCCCATCTTGAAGCCACTGGAAAAAACCAGGCTCCAATCTTGATAGTAGTGCAGCTGTCGACTCGTCCAATTCCCTTAGCCTTCCACCCCCAATTTTGCCGGCGCCTCCTTGTGGATTGTCGGCACTCAGAATTGAGTTTAGCTGTCGTTCAACAATTTTGCCCCAATCTTCAAACGTATTGGCTGGAAACGTCAATGCACTGGTAATGTCGATTTGACACCAGTGCAATGTACCCCCACAGTCAACCGCGATAAACGCCGGTATTGTGTCCTTTCCCTCAAATACTGGGCAGCCCCAAAGCTCCAAATGCATCAAACTAATGTGGTCCGCACGGTTCTGTAGGTCTGCACAGCGCGAGAATGTCTCTTCTAAAATAACAATGCTTCCATCATCAATTGGGCATAGTGGCGATGACGAAATGGCTGTAGTGTTGCCTATAATGCAATGTTGTCGTCGTCATGGTCTCCCTCCTTTTATAGGAATAACAACAATAAAAAACAACAAACCGTTAGTGATTGCACCATCAGGTGCTGCATTGTGTGAGGAAAAATTGTTGGAGAAAAAGTTATGTGAGCTGGTTTTCTCATTCCATTGTCTGTCCGAACTTAGATATACAACTTGTCGCATTTTGTTGTTTATTAACACTATACTTTACCAGTAGCACAATAAGAGAATGATTGACGAAAAACGTAAACGGCACAGTCTTAAATACTAGTACTACAATTACAATACAAAATCACTGTTTCTTTTCCTGAAGACGCGCACTTTGTCGGCGGCGGCCAGTGTTTGCCGATTTCCTTCTGGTTTTCCGGCCATGATCGATCATGCGGCGTTGCCCATTACCATGTTGCTGCGTCTGTTGTGGCGACTGCCTCCCGCCCCCCCTGTTTTCCTCGGCGCTGGGAGCGGACGGACCGACACCACGCTTGTGCCGCCGTCTTGCGCCGCCGTCTTTTTGACGACGGGAGGTGGGGGCGGCGCCGAAGGCACCGCGACGGGGGGGCGCGCGCTCATATGTTTTTGACTGTGATCTGTCTTTTGGTTGCCTTCCACCAATGGTAGTATTGGTTGTGTGAGAATGATCCTGCAACATAATCATAATAATAATGACTCATCATCATAATGCATGATAGAAATAGAAACTCACACGCTCTTGTTGTTGTTGTTGTCGTTGTCGTCTTTCCTCCTGTCGCTTACTCTTTCGTAAAGGTGCCTCTCCCATCTCTTTGTGTCGCTGGCGGCGGCGGCTTTGTTTTGCTGCTGCTGCTGCATGTGACGTCGACGACGTCTCCCCAAGATTGACGACTCCATTGGTAGTTGCATCGGTATTGCGAGGTTTGGCAACATTGGTGGTTGTGGTGGTGGAAACTCGTACGGGTAATAGTGGTGCTCTATGTTGTTGTTTCGATGATTGTTGTTGTGATTCGAGTGAGCGTTGCTGTCTCTGGCTGATTTCCTCCACTGATTGCAATGTTGAAAATCCACTATTGTTGTAATCAGCCACTTTTGAACCATTAACATTAGAACTAGAGCCGACACCGCCGTTATTAGCACCACGCTTGTTATTATCAGCACGGCCACTAGGAGTACCGGTGTTGTCATTGCTGTCATTTTTTCCTCCACCGTTTCCAATATTGGTTGTCGCTGTCGTATCACTGCTGATCCTACTGGATTCACCTGCTCTAGTAAGATTATCAAGTGTAGCAGCGGGCGGTTTAGTATTGTCAGGTTGATTAGCTGCAATCAATTCTTGTCGATAGAATCGTCCTTTTAAAGGTGCTAGTTTTTCATCCTGTGGATCCAAGACGAAATAAGTATCTGGTTTATCGGGCTGCACAAATCTTCGGCCAAGTGGGAAAACCTCGCGTGTATATTTTTCACGCGCAACCAGTTTTATAGGATTTCCATGCGCTGGTGGTGGCCTTGAAAGGCGGACCCAGCCAGTCAGCGACGATAGTTTTTCATGTGCAGCGTCCGCTGCCTCACGACTGGTTGCACTGTATACAGTATTTGGCTGTACACGCCTCCGTCTATGTCGCAATTGGCGTGCAACCAATAATGCATGTGCATTTGCACTTTGTGGCTCTGATGTGTCAACAGGAGCTGCTCCAAACAAAGCACGTGTTTGTGTTGTATTCATTTGTGTTTCAATTGCCGGCAAAATGTGTAACCATCGACGGTGTTTACCCTCTGGATTTTGCTGCTCCCCAAGAGTCATAAAATACATTTCGATGCGTTTGCGAATGTTTCGAATAAATGAGTCCAGTTTTGGTAGGCGTGTTACATCCTCAGCAGCTGGAGCAAATGTGCACTTTATCTGTATGGTGCAATACCTATTGTTGTTGTTGTTGTTCTTACAGTTGAACGACGTAAAAAACTCACACCATATAACATCTTTTGAAAGTGTATAGACATGAAACAACGATCAAAGTCGGAACGCAAACGCATGGGGGCACGTCCATTATTACGTTTCATAATGTGCTTGAAAGCACTTGTCACCTCTAAACCTGTCTTTTGTTTCAATGGCTCCATCCAAACTTCATTTGTAAAATCATCACAACATACCAAAATATAACGATAATTGTCATTGGAATGCATATCACGCTCTGGCATCACCATTAAATCAACAGACCAAAACCGATCTGGGCCGCTTACCTAAACGATAAAGACATATGGTTAATTATTAAATATCATCACAATTCACAGGAAAAACGTACAAGAATAGGTAATCGCTCAAAACCACGTCTCCAGGATGGATGTCCTTTTAAATAATAGGCCGGTTCATTTAATAGAGCATGTTTTCGCCATTCATCACTAGGTAGATTATATTGTGTACGTAACCATTTAGAACCACCAAGATTTTGAGTATATTGTTTATGCATCATCACGATAGAGATTAATGTGATTTTTTTGTTATTTCACTATAGTGTTTAGGCACCTGTTGTCGAGGTACCTTTCTACCTCTAGGCACACGATGGTGAGGTTCGTCCTCCTCGTCTTCAGAGGTTGTTTGTTCCCGTAGTGCTGTACTAGCTACAATCGCAGCAGATCGTTTCGCAACCTCTCTCTTAGGTACTTCGGGCTGTGTACTACTGGCCCCGCCACGAGAACTGACAGCACCACGAGGTCGGCCACGACCACGCTTGAGAATTTCTCTAGGCGCTTTTGGTGTTATACTTTGTCGGGTTGATTCGCCACCGCCACCGCCACCTCTTTTTGGAATCTCTTCTAATGGGGTTCCAAATTCTGTAGGAGCACTTTTAAAATCCTCTTGTTGCTCATCCTGATCAGTATCGTCTTCAATTATAACACTGTCGTCTTCAACAACATCTGAATCGGCCTTTTCTGCCTCCAAGTTTCGATCATAGCCTTCACCATCACTAGATTCGACTCGATCGGTTTCTTGTTTTGTTGTCACTCCTCCAGTCTGTGGCGTTTGTTGAATCTCTGTTTGTATTTTAGCACTTACATCTCCACTTTTCTGCCCCTGTACTTTTTGCTGCTGTTGCTGTTTCTCATAGCTATCCATAACTTTATTGTAGAAATAGCTTGAACCTTCTGGTGGGGCAGAACTTGTGCCAGGTTCAGGTCCAACAATTCCATGATGTAAATAATCAAACACGTCAGCTCCAGGTTGCTCTTCTCCGGGTATTTTCAAACGCCCCAATGGATCCAAAACATCAGATGCAATAGGCTCCAATGCATTAAGAACCTTATCCACTTTTGCTCTATGCTCTGGTGCAAAACTTGCACGTATAAGAGAAGCCGAATATGGTAATGGGACTGCGTTTTTAGAGTATGGCACAGGTGCACCTTTACTTTTATGTGTTATATTCTGCTGTAGTTTATGTGCTTCTTCTAGAACAGCTTCTGGAGGTATTGCAGGGATTTTTGGATCAACCACATTGTTGCCACGTCGCAGCTCTTTCAAATGTTGTCCTCGTACTTTACGTGCAGCACCATGTAAAAAATTAGCTAGTCGTTCATTATCGTCCACTGTCTGTGCATATAGATTAGAGTCGTTTGCTCCTACAATTCGTGCTTTCTTTATAGGGTCTTCAGCAACACCATGTCTATGTCCTTTCTGTTTAAACTCGAGCCAAGCCATGATCCTCTTTATTATTGTTATTATTAGCAGTAGCAAATGAATGCAAAAAAACAACAACAGCAACAAGTATATAGTGTTTATTCAATAAGTGTAGAAGACTGAAAAGAAAATCACTTTTTAATGCCACCACCAGATTTTGGGGGAGAATAATTCGACATGAAAAAGCTTAAAAGAATGTTAAGTGCCTGACCATTACACAATGATAAAAGGGCACGTCGAAGAGAATTCTCTTGCATGTTACCAGACAAAACAGACATAAACTTATGCTTGTATCGCTTTAACACGCGTTTACGTTTTTTATTCACATATATCACACCAGACATTAGGTTTGCAATGACATCCTGTAGACATCGTAGCGTGTCCTCGGAAACAGAGTTTATAATGTTGCGACGTTCCTTCACTGAAGATACTTTTGCCAGCCTTTCCAAAATTAGCCAATTGCGCACAAGTCGACTTGTACTTTTTCGACGTTTAACACCACCACCAGTTGTTGCTTGTTGTGACGGTGCTTTATGTTGTTGAGATACCTGCGGCGGCTTGCTTTGCAGCTCCGAAAGCTGTTGTTGTATATGGCGGTTGGGATTGGAAGGTCCATCTGTCATTCTGTTGATTTTCCTTCTGTGCCGTCTGTTTTTTATTACTACTACTACCACTAGTGTGACGGCGATTCAAGCTTGACCACTTTGCTTTTAGTGGACCTCCAGCTGCACAAAGCTCTTTTCGAAATGATTCGTCTGAATCACATACACGCTCTATTGCCAAATCGGCTGGCACAGCAACAACTTTTCGACCCAATCGTTGTGCGTGTCGTGACAGTGGCGCAAATCTCAAGGTGCCTTTTTCTCCTGATGACGTCTTATCTGTTGTTGCTGCTACTTTACGACTGTCAATACCTTGATGATCAATATCGCTAGATAACTTTTCCCACTGATAAAAAACACGATCTTTGTCCCAGGGGAAAACTGAATTTGATAGTCTTAGTTCATCGGGAATTGAGGGATCAGAATTTGCAAACAAATGTCCAAAGTTCTTGTCTGCAATCGCTTGTTTATATGCACCAATAAATAGTGCAGGGTCTTGCCAACGTTGAGCAAACGATTTTGTTGTTAATGCGTCCGATGGGAAACTGAATAGTACAAAATAAACACTTGAACTGCGTGTTTGTTTCAGATTCTGCAATGGTGGTGGTGTGAAGCTTGAATGAATGCATGCAGGAAAAAACTTTCAAAATAAATAATACCTGTGTGTCAAATAGACTTTGTAGTGTTGCTACAAGCGTAATGTTATGGTGTCTGGCCGCTCCCTGTGCGAGATCTCGAAGTAATCGTGTGGGATTAGCACCTATTGTTGAACGAGTGTTTTTGCTCACACCTTCTCCACTTTTATCGTCAACATCAACGATAGCCGACGAAACACTGGCTGATAAATCGTCAAAAACCAGTAGCAAGTGTGAATCCTTTGTGTTTGAACGCTCGTCGAGTTCCTCTTTATATTTCACGATTGTTCGCCACGAGTCACAAAAATCTTCTGTTCTGCCAAACTCGGCATATGTTTTTAGTGCTAAATACTTTTCCTGCCAATAACTGAACAAGAATAGACAATGGTCGGGCGGATGGTCATAAATGTGTTGTCTGTTTTTAATCAGTTCAATTAACAGCGTTGTTTTTCCAGAGCATGGGGGAAATTAATACAAATAAACACATACTTTTTAATGACACAATCCATATATACCATGTATATATGTTTTGTGCATTAAAACGGCAATTATTTGTATTAATTTCAAAGGCATCTGAGCTTCCAAAAATTAACATTGGATAGGAACTGTGAAGTCTCTGCATCTTTACCTCTTCTTCTTCTTCTTCTTCTTCTTATAATAGTGATAGTAGTAGTATACTAAAAGTCAAGCATTAACCTTTATTTGATCGCACCACAATCAAACAATTACAAAAAAGTTTACAGTTCACAACAAAAGCAGAAAAAGCCTAAAATACAAAAGTGACATGATCATTAATCGCGAATGCATTTTCCGGCGGTACGCACAACCTTGCTACCATGTCCATCATACATTCCTGCAAAATAGTCCCTGCGGCCCTTTTGACGATCGAGTTCAGCTTGGGTTGGATAGGTCGACATTGACATTTCGTGATTGGCAGTGACACACTTTTGGCACATGTCAATGGTCAGCTGAAAACGAGCAGCATATGTGAACAAAAAGAAAAATATGAAAAACAAGAAACATACCCGGCATCTCCCATTCACATCGCGCATGCACTCTCGGAAAGATGTGACCGCCCTGAAACAAAAACAAATGTGCAACTGTTGTTTGAATAACAACAACATGAAAAACACACCTGCAATATTCGCACATTAGCAGAACAATTGCCTCTGTACGTGTCAGACAGAACGGCGGCCCCACCAGCTGAGTATACTGCATCGGATATGGGTACTTTTTGTGCCGTTCATCAATCTCCGACTTGTCCAAGGTGTCAAACTCCCGTTCTGTACTGTCCCCTTGAAACAGATCATATGCCTCGCAGTTCAATGTCCGGCATGGCTGCATACACACACACACACACATTACTATGATATTGAACACTGTTGTTGTTGTTGTTGACAAACAAAAAAACAAAACATAACCTTGCACATGTCGATTATGAAGGTTGTGCGGTCGTTCGCAAACCGTTTCCCACGTGCACGTTGTGAAATATCCCGACAGGTTCTGCACATCCAAAACACCACAGTGTTTGGAGGGCGAAAGGGGAACGGCGGTGCATCGAGTACATCCTTCTTCACAAACGGTTGATCAAACAGTGCGGGATTGCCACCTGTGTTGCAATATAATACCCCACCACAACATATAATAATAAAAACATAACACAATGACAACAAACGGGAAAGGATTGAGCTGCGTCCATGTTGATCCACATGTTGAATGCCGCGTTCAAACTCGGTCAATCCAATGTACTTTCTTCCATCAGCCGTTTTTTTCACTTCTTCTACCCCTTTGTCTGCACTGTTTCTTTTCTTCTGCTGCTGCTCCATTGTAGACCTTTCCAGAGCCTCGAGAAACATGTCGTCGTCCTCGTTTTCATCATTCTCGTCCATATCATCCTCATCTGTAAGATGTACAATTTTCTGACACTCTGCAAAAAAGGAATTCTCAACAAATCGCCAACTTTTGGCACTCTTTTTGCTCATGTTTCCACCACCTTCTCCACTTGGACGCTTTCTGGAGCCACCATCTCGTCCTTTTGGGTTTTTTTCTTCCTGTTGTTGTTGCTGCTGCTGGTCGGATCGCGTAACACCATGTGATAGCCCAGCGATGTCTGCTTCAAGGCGACGTGGTTTTGCTCTCTTTAACATTTGCAAATCACTCCCAATATACTCAAATTCATGCTCACTGGTGTCATCCCCCCCGCTGTCGTGGATGTTTTCACATGATTTGTCTTTTTCCTCGTTGTCGATTTCTTCGGCGGCGGCGGCTGTTTCTGTTGGTTGTCCAGGGAGCACTTTTCCAGAGACCCTTCGACGTCTGCCCCTTGCGGATCCTGTATCCATTTGCAGTGTTGTTGGGGGTATCCTTTCAGGCACTTGAGATCTCGTATTTTCGTCTGCACAATAGTCGTCACTGTTGACACTACTGGGGAAGAGAGCTCGCTTTGCGTGTGTGCTGTGTGTGGATTGTGACTGTGTGCTGATGACATTTGGTCCAATGACTTGGGCGGGGGGGGCGGCGGCGGCGACGTTTGCATGCGCGACACCATCTCCTCCCAACCCTCTGACAACGTTTCTGTTGCGAATGGCATCGGCCTCGTTTCTGTTGAGGTACTCTGCGTTTGTACATTATGATTATTTTTACAAAGTTATAAAAACAAAAACAGCATGTCCGACCTGGAGGGCCATCTGTACTGGGTCCACTGCTGTTTTGCTGCACTCTTCCAATACCGCCTCCAGATTTTCCACCTCTGGCAGGGGGTTTGGCCTTTGTATCTGTGGCACTTCTCTTTGTGGCTGCGGCTGCTGAAACGCCATATGGCTTGGTGGCAATGCTGGTGGCGGGTTTGGAAACACCATCATCTCTCCCATGGGCTGTGCTTGAGTCTGCTGCTGCAACATTTGTGGCTGATAAAACATGGAACTCTCTGCCATGCTTATCTGTCTGGCCTGACATTCTGCCACTGACATTGTTGCCAGTGTTTGGGATATTATCGGACATTCTGCAAGGGGAAAAAGGGGGACATTGGGCAAGAAGCATAATCAAAACTGATAAACTCACTTTTCAATCGTTCCAATAGTCTCTGACTGTCTGTTAGACACTGATATTCTGTTTCGGCAATCACACGAACAGAATCCAGTTCGAAATTGATGACCAACGACGACGACGACGGCGGCGACCGCAATGAATCAATTATGGTGTTGCTAGACCACTAATATTATTGTAGTAGTAGTAGTGGTTTAGTATTAGAGCCTGCGATTTTATTTTTCACATTAATAATACGATATAATGATAATAATAGCAACAATAGTCTAAATGCGATTGTATCCATATGGAAATGTTCGAATAGCTGTAGCACCTCCAACACCAGGCGGAACAAAAAAACGCTTATTTGAAACAGGCTTATAATACTTTTTCCGTCCATCAACAGATATGCGGAAATCTTTACTCAACAAAAAGTTGAGTTCGTTCAATCCTAATTTTTTCAACTCTGTTTGTTCTAAAAGAGATCGGACAGCATCACACATATTATCATAGGAAACGGTTGGTTTTCTATCACTCTGTCCTTGTTGATCAGTTTCCGCAGCGGTTGCAAAGCCTCGCAGTCGTACAGTCTTATATGTTTCTCCAGTGTCAGGGTTTTTTGCAGTGTAGGCATATTGTTTAGGCTGCAATGAGATAGTAGTGTTAAACAGAATTTTCATCAATTATGTTCATATATAAACCAACCCCCACAATGCAAATATGCTCCAGTTTGAATTGATCCTTCAGTACCGGTGTCAACTGTCCAAGATGATGTCCACATAATGACTGCAAACTTGACCCATCCAAAGCCATTATTGAATCCCTATGACAACAAGAACAATGACATCATAATCTAAAAAAGGATATGATGAAGTGATAATAATAATAACAAACGTGTCCGTATACAGCAATGATTCTTCTGGAATTCTAATCATAGCCTCATATAACTCCACTCTAGCATATCCAGTCACCATTGTAGTGATTATTGGAACGCTAAACGCATTGTTTGGACCAACATGTGCCAAACTTGACTCCTCTGATATAGAATGCTGCACCATTACAGAAGACTCTAGTCCAAGCTTTGACGCATCAGCTGAACCAAAGTGCTGAAAGGGGGTGAAACACATATATTATCAGTTTACATGCCATGATATAAACACAAGTGTAAACCTGTAGCCAGTGCACATTCAAATTTGGATTTTCAAGAACCTTTAACAAGCTTGCATGGTCTTTGAAAAACTCTGTCTGTGAACCGGATTTCTTCTGTGCAAACTTTCCAATGAGCGAGTTGATCATCAACTTGGCAACAGAACGTTTCACCGGATTTGGAGCAAACGATGTCGGTGCAATGTAAATCCCAAATCTCTCAAAAATTTCAGCTGAATATTCTTCTGCACTCTTGTCCGGTGGTAAATCTATAAAAAACATATTTATTTGTCATTCCTACATGAAAAACATAAAAAACAAACGAACCGCTTGCCTGACACTTCAGCTTATAGAAAGCCAGCATAAATGCACTTATCAACCCTGAATAAACCCCAGCATCTCTTGACCATACACGTGACTCATAAACATGGGCTGAAACAATTCGCACAATCTTCAGTCCCGTATGTTTGATTGCTGCACACAATTCAACCTGAAAAAGGCAAACTTCAAAATGAAAAAACTTGCAACAATAACAACAACAAACCGTTGTCCATGTGCCACGAAAAATTTGCTCTTGAAATGTATGTGTACACACATTTACATTCTGTTCAATACAGCATGCTGCACATGTACTATAGAATATCTTCTCATCACCTCCTGGTAGTTTGGCTCGGAATGGCAGCGGTGGAACAAATATATCCGCCTTTGGATAATGTACCCATGCTTTGACAATGCCAAAATGACTCTGCAATATATTGAAAACATAGCTACATGGTGAAAACAAAAAAACATGAAAAACTTACCAGAACCCATTCATTCAAGTCTCCAGAAATGCCCCCTTCTGTAACAATTTGTCCTGGGCCTTGTGCCATTGGTTTTGTTAAACACATTGCAGGATACAGACTGCAAAAGTCCAAAAAATCTGCATTTGGCTTTTGAACATTCATATTGTCATATGTTCCAATTTGGAATGTGTCAATTCTACCACCTGTAATATGATACATTGTTTACAAAAGAGCAAAACAAAAAAAGCAAAAAATGCCACTTCTACACTAACCAAAATTCGCATCATAGATGCTCAAAGGTTTATCTGATAACGCTTCTGTGAAAAACTGTTTCATTATACGATTCGAACTTAAAACATTCCGACACTCATGTTCCCAATATACATCATAATGCAAAGGGTGAACGGCCTTCGCAATGTTATTGGCTCGAAAAAAGTCATATTCTCGAACCTGCAACGGCGTTTTACCACCGAGCAATGTGAGTGGTCTGCATGAATAACAACATGTGTAGTATATATAAGCATGAAACCAACCGTTTCTTTACCAAATAACATACCGGACAGCACTCAAGTGATTTGTACACATTGGACATGCATGGAAAAAACATCCGTGAATGTCAATTAGTCGTGATGGTCTGTTACAGTCTGCTTCAAACTCTGCACCATCCACTTTGTATTGTCGATTTCGGGCACAGCGAACGACATATTCACGACCGTTGCCAGCATGTTGTACGTGAACCTAAAAGTCTATAATTAATACATGTAACAGGAACAACAAATATGAAGCAACTTACACCAAAATATCTACTATATGCTGTCAAAAAGGCCATTGAAAATCTACTATTTCGATCCATCAGAGCTTCACCTCGATAAATGGCCAATGTATTCTCTTGTAAAAATCGAACTGAAAAACAAGATGAAACCATAATGTGCCAAAAAGCTATGACAAAAACATAAAGATAAACATACTTTGGAATACACGTAGTGCCAATCCTGATATCGTAAATGTACCTGTTTCTGCAAAAAGATCAACCTTCAACAGGTTTATTAGTTCCTCGCGAAAACGCATCGCTGCATATGATAGCGCATAGCTATCTCTTTGGCAATAGACAGACATCTCTTCAAAAACACAGAAGGTTTTATCATAATGTTCAGCATGGTACAGGTTGAAAGCATTTGCATCTCTGCCAGAAACCGTAAACTCCCACTTGGGTCGCAAGTGACAATATGCATCCGTCACATGTTCCTCATTCATATCATAGCAGAAGAAAGATTTTGCCACTGGAACCTCAAACGATTTGCACAGATTTTCCAATGATGTAGGTATATAGTTTGCCCAACATATCAGTTTGATTCCACCTTTGAACTTGACATATAATAGCCGATTCCCACGTGAAAAGGTTGTCTCTGGTGTTTTGCATTGTTCTATCAATGCAGATAGTAGAAAGTGAAAATCAAACCGACTTCCAAAGTGGCTAACAATCGTTGCATTGACATTATCTGAAAAGACAAAAGATTAATAAGAATCATGGAAAAACAATATAAAAACTCACCCATGCAAAAAAAGCTTTCGACAAAATCATACACACAATTCTCTCCTGCCCAAACACAGACTCTTGCCACACCACATTTAGCACATGGTGCATACATGTCCTTTTTCCAACAGCGAGAACATGAACTATAAGGGTGGCACAAAATCAAAACATTATAGAATGAAAAGGAGCAAAAACTCACACTATAGTTGTCAGCAGATTGGCTTTGTGTATATTTGTACTGCTACATACTCTGGTTTCCAAATCCAAAAACACAATTTTTTTGGACTTTTCAATTTTGTGTGCTTTCAAAACAGGCAAATGACATGCTGCATGTGGTTCTGTCATAGACACTTGCTTTTTACAGTAACCGCAACCAAAAGTTCTTTCCTCGGAACATCGGTGAGTATTTATAAAAGATCCATCCTCACATTTTTTTAGACTAAAATAATGACCACACCCAGAACATAGTCGCTGTGCATAGCATCGAGCGATGGACCATTGACCTCTGCCTTGTACATGTAAATGTTGCCTATGTCGAAACATTACATATATTATCGTCACATGGTTACAACAAAAACAATTGAAAACGTACCGAAAGCAAAAGTTTGAGAAAAACTTTCTTAGACAATCCGGACATGTCCTCTCTTCACCTTTGATTTTCTCACAATCGCACAGCATACTTGTAATTTTCCTTGTTGATGTCAGAGCAACAATCCCACAATAGCTACATCGAAATGGACATATGTGCCTAAAATTTAACATGTTAATTTAGTCATTTGAAAACAACACAAAACAAAATAACTTTATACAAACAAACCTTTTCTGTCCAAACAGCACCTCGTTGCATGTCTCACAATATCCACGTGCACTTAAAAAGGTCACTATACCCCATATTACAGCAAAAAATATGTTTCCACCATGGTGATACAAACACAAATTGATTACATATGGGCTTAACATTGTATGTAAATGAGACTCAGATGGGGGCCAAACCTGTTCTTTAGTACCCTCTTGAAAAACCCTAATTAAAACACCACGTAACATGGGAGCATTTTGAATCATATCTAAGGCATCCAGACCTACAAAAACATTTGCAGGTGGTAAACTGGCTTCAGTACGTAATTGAGATGCCAGCTTTTCAAGTTCTGCTGATGGACTTTTTTGGCAATTGCGTCTAACACGACGCCAATAATTGCGAGATTCCTTACCCTTATCAGGATTATAAGCACGTATTTTACCTAAAGCTAAACATACGGCATAAACCAAAGTTTGTTCAGATGCAACAACATATTCACAATGTTTTCGTTTTTTATTTTCCATCATTGATTGACGTAATCTTGCAGTTGTGACGTCCTGATATGCGGATCTTCTGCGACCAGAACTCAGCCTGCCAATGGTACCATAATTTCTTAAATCAGTCAAATCCTCAGGTATTGTAGTATCCGATGCATCAGAACAGTTCCCATCATCATTATCATTAAAGCATCTAGTTAAGTTTAATGAGTCAGCTGGAACAGCATATGAACAGGATGGCTGATCGGCGGGGTCCATTATCGTTCTATGTGTGTGTGTGTGTGTCCAAAACATATAAATGTCACTTCCTCACCAATTTAATATGCAAATTAAACAAACCTATAACATTAACAATCAGTGTCATAGAAGAATCCGTCAGATTTATAGTTTGATGTGAATTTAGTAAGTTTCCAATATCTTGAGCTGTAGCAATCGAACTAAATCGAGTTCCCAAACGAAAGTGCTCCAAATATGCTGTGTGAATGCAACACATGCTCATTGCAAAAAGAAACCATGTTTAAAGTAAATATAGAAGGGGAACATACATTCTGGCAAATTTGGATGTTGTAGTGAAACGCCAACATATACACTAGACGGATGACGGGCCCCGACAGTGTGTCTAAAAATACTTGGCGTGAAAATCAGAATAGTTTATGATGTATTTAAAAAAACCTGAAAAATACCTGAATACACAGTCTATTGCTTCACTCAAAACAGCATCAATATTTGAATGTTCGTCCAAATCATGGAACGAAACCTTGTATGCATTCAAATTTAGCTTGAACCTTTCAGTATATTGTCTTTGTGGTTTAAAAATTGTGAAATGTTTCCGCCCAAACAGAATACCACTCCCTGATCTACTTTTCAGAATATTCGACAATACCTCATTATCACCATTAGATGAACCAGCTACATCATCATCCATATTTTATTAAAAATGAGCACCACCAGATCTGTGGCAGTTCAAAATGTGATAAAGGGCAAACAGATTTATATTTCAAAGGTTAGTGAACAATATCAAAACCTCAATTTTTATATGCTAGACACAAAATATCACAATTACAGGATGATGATGATTATGCAGAAAACTTAAAGGCCTACTTCAGAAAAGATGTACCACTTGAAATAGGTGCTCTCCTACTGTCCTACATTCCAATTGGACACATCCTAATGCTGATCAAATGTGTTGCAACAAAGAAGCGAAGCCATGAAGATTGTGATGAATTTAATATACGCAGGACCTTGATTCACTTACTTAACAGCAATCACATTATGACAATTATGCGAGGCAAACTTATAACATTAATTGAATTCCAAGCTAGGACAATCACACCTGATGGTGCAATGCAACTTGTCATCAACTACTTTGGATCTGGAAAAAATGATGGTTTCTCATTGTCCATCCCATATGGTCAAAAAATACCCATACATGTTACCAATATGATACACTGGTGTATGAATATTAAAAGAGTATGCTTTGTTGTAAGAGATGAAATGAATAATAGCTGCACACATTACCTACATCAATTATGGCCAATTTTTGCCAAAAAGGAAAAAATGTGTGAATTGGCTTTGTTTGTAATCGGTAATAACACTCAAATTGCCTTTAGGCACACATTTGCTTATTTACACACAATTGTTAATACCTTAAAACCATCCCAATTAGTTTTGTCATTTGTATGTACAAATGACATACTTACAGCACAAATGCTACAATTATTTTTAGATACAAGTCAACTTGATCAAATACTTTCAAAATGTAAGACATGTACAATTACAGTACAAATTACAAAACTAATTCATCAACATGACATGAATGCTTCACCTCTTGAAATGTGGAAAAACATGATTTGGCACATCAAACAAAAAATACCAGATCAATATCTTGAAACCTTTCACTATGAATTCAAGTATTGTGTCATGTTAAGCAGTAAAAATGAATTGAAAGAAAAGTTTCACTTTTGTCATAAAATACCTGAAGAACATACTTCACTTAGGTGTGCTACATGATTATATATACTTATTGTCATTGTTACTATTAGTATTATTATTGTTGTTCTTAATGTGAAAAGTTGAAGTTATGAAGTTACTTTCTTCACATGGCTCTATTTATACTAACCCAAGTTCATAAAAATACAACAGCTGCAGAATGGGACATGGCAACATCAAAGGTGTCTCATAACTCACAACAGATGCAAAGTGGCAACATCAAAGGTGTCTACTAATTCAATTAAGGACAGGTGTCTACAAATTTAATTCAAGGACATTTCAAAACAACACCACACAGTGCCATGGCCATACATAATTTACATGCATTCACTATGCTGTGGAACACTTTTCAGCAAAACTCTTCCAAGGTCATCACAATTTCAAACTCCCAAAAAATCTTTCAAGGCCATCACATTTTCAAACACCTGTGCATGTGTTCAATCCACTATTCACTTTTCAAATTTCAAACAGCCTTTAGTTCATTCAATTCAGTCTAGGCATTCTCTCTTTCTTTTCTGTACACAACACTCATTGAACATAACTTTTTTTATCAATCTCAAAACAACACAAACATTTTATCATACAAATAAACAATATATACTATATGCAAAATTACCTATAAGGACCTTTTAACCTATGAGAAGGGTTTTAGGTGTGCACTACACTCGTTCCAATAGTCCCCCCACACACACACACACAAAAACTTCCATGTTAAAAATCTGACGCAAAATTAGGTTACGGTAGCGACGCAAAAAAATCCGACGCAAAATTAGGTTATGGTAGATAGCGACGCAAAACCCAATCTTCCCCCACACTACCATAAGATTTGGATACGACGACGTAAAAAAATACGACGGAATAATATACGACGCAATTCTCGCGTCGCTACCGTAACCCACTTTTGCGTCAACAATTATGACGTCATAAGTGAAACATAAGTTCCCAAAAATGGGACATAAGTTTCACAAAACGGACACTTTCCGGACTTTTCCTACCATATTCCCCCCATTTTCTTTACTGGGAACGAGTGTAGCGCACACCCCCCCCCCGCCATAGGTTAAAAAGTCCTTATATTCTGCTAAGGGGAAAAAATCGCTAAGAATCAGTTAAAAGTAGGGTTCAAACGATATATCGTATTGAATATCGGATATCGACCATTTTTTTATATCGATTATCGATATCGAAAATTTTGAAAAAATATCGAATATCGATTTTGAATATCTACCATTTTTTCGATATATCGAACCTACCGTATTTCTTCGATCTTATTGACGTGTTCGATTACATTGGCTTGCTCGATTACATTGGCGGGTCTGTGGGGCATGTGAAAAATACATTGCCGTGCTCGAATACATTGCCGTATGAACAAAATTGACGTTGCATGATCCGATTTATGTCTTGATGTTCACCGCCATACATATGCACACCGTCTGTTTTGCTTTCGCCATCTACTCATACGGTATTGTGCAGCGTTCTGTCACAAATTGACAATGATTTGCACTTATGTCCCAAAACGCACTTAAATGATGAATACGATCTGAAAAATATATTGCCGTGCTCGTTTACATTGCCGTGCTCGTTTACATTGACCCCCCAAAACCGCTTATGAAACAATACATTGGCGGTCAATATGATCGAAGAAATACGGTATATTGTGTCCCAAAAAAGTTATCATTTTCATTTTGAGATATTTATGATTGATCTGATGTGCTTGATCTGATCTGAGAATTGTATTAGATGAGAAAAAGTACAGTACTTATAATGTCATTTTTGTTGGAGTGCTAATCTTGAAGCCTGAAAATGCTTTGCAACATGCCCTTAGCAATCAGGTTATTAGTATAAACTGTAATATCTACCAATTGTTATTTGTCTGATACACATTGATTCATCATGTTTTTTTCTACATGTTCTACTTTTGAGTGATGTAAACCTTGTTAAAATCACTTGTACCATTCACATTTAACTAAAGAGATGATTAACCATGAGTGCAACCACATGAAAATACAATATGTCACTTGAAATATGCCTTGCTATACCAAAAGCAAATCGCAATATCGAATATCGAAAATATCGAAATATTGAATATCGAATATCGACCATTTTTTAATATCGAATATCGATATCGAGGTTCCATATCGTATCGATATCGAATATTAAGTTTCAGAAAAAAATATCGAATATCGATATCGAGTTTCAGAAAAAAATATCGAATATCGATATCGAAAAGTCATATCGTTTGAACACTAGTTAAAAGTAGCCAAAAGTAGCTTTAAAATGGCTCAAAATAGGTATATAACCATGTATATAGCCGGAAAGCACGATTTTGAAGGTGAAAAACTATAAAAAGGTGCGAAAATTAGTGATTTTGAGCGAAAATTGGGGCAAAATTTCTCAAAAACCACTCCAGATAGATAGCTGAGCGATTTGGGGGGGGGGGGGGGTCTTTTGGGGTAGTAGCCAAAAATTTTGCGTCGGGATAGATAGATAGCTGAGCGACCTCCGGGATAGATAGATAGCTGGCCGATTTGGGGGGGGCACCCCCCCCCCCCCCCTAGGAGACCCCTGCATGCCAACCAGGCAGACATTCACAGATGTGTAAGGGGCTGGGTGGGATGTCGTATGTTCACCGGTCATTCGACATTGGCAAACAATGTGATGGTGATAAATTGAGAAGCCAAGAAATGCCTCCGTTCAGTATATCAAATTTCAGCCAAATCTAAAAAATCAGCCCACATCGGTAATGCAAAACAAAAAAAATCACATTAAATCAATGACAAAAATTTTTTACCTTAGCCGCCTGCACGATGGTCGGATCGGCCCGATTAAAATCCGCTATAAGCGAATAAATATTGGACACCATCAACTGAAATCTATTATTCCTGATCAAATCGAATTTCGGCGCCTCCAAACGCTTTTTAACGACCGCTTCCGCATTGTTTCCTTGCGCTGGGAGATTTGTGGTATTAACAACGAGTTTCCCATTTTTGACCAGTTCATTTAGCGCGAAAAGTGCCGCTTTTTCTCGGGCGATTTTCTTGCTGCGACCCGAAAATTGCGGGAAGCTGGTGCCGGCGATTTTTAGGATCGCCGTGAATTGCCTGGGAATGAATATATTTCTGGGAGTTTTTCTAATACGAATATATCGGAATAGCGTTTTTTAAAGTCAGATTGGCAGGAGTGCATTCGCCGTAGAATTCCATTGTCGTATTCACAAGCAATTGTTGCTGTGAAATTGTAAAAATAAAATTCAACAGCAAAAACTTTTTTTTTCACCAGTGTCACATAATTGCAAGAGTTGTAATTGGCACTTTGC
Organism: Sphaerolaimus hirsutus; assembly: GCA_964036195.1. Classification (NCBI taxonomy): domain Eukaryota; kingdom Metazoa; phylum Nematoda; class Chromadorea; order Monhysterida; family Sphaerolaimidae; genus Sphaerolaimus; species Sphaerolaimus hirsutus. The sequence continues at coordinate 1,461,999 of OZ038450.1, read as the reverse complement.
CAGTGAAGACATAACTGTGTGTAGAGCATCTCGCCACAAAACTCGCACAGTAAACACTAAACAAACCTAGTAGACTCATTTCCACCCTCCTCCACTTGGCCCCGCCCCTCATTCCACTCGGGCAGTGTCATTTTACTTTTCTGGCAATGTTCAGACAAAAGTGTGCTGGGATGTTTAGCGCCGGCTGCAAATAAAATGTCTATAGTCGGCTGATCCAAGGGCACATCGGCGTACGAATATTTCTTCTCAACCGCTTGCAGAGCCTAAAAAGGGGCGGGGCGTATGAACACGCATATGGCAAAAGTGCATATTTACATCGCGTCACCAGAATTCCATATCGGAAGTGCTTGTCTCCAAAAAGTGCCACATCAGAGGGAAGATTTATATTTCCAGATCAAGTTTACAATTTATTTTTCTCTTCCCCAACGGCACCCATATCGGGATGGGTCACATAATTTGCGGGATGGGCAAAAATGCGGAATGGGCTTTTTTGCGGAATGGGCCCTTGCCCCCATATCTGACACGCGAAAACTTTTTTCCATCCTCTGATCACGGATCCGTGATAAAAAGTGGAACCAGGTCCCGGGAAAAGAAAATTATAGTCCGGGAAACACACTCCCGCTTCAGCCATTATTTTCTCGTCAGTTTTCATGTCATTTGAATTTGCGCCGCACAAAACACTTTCCGCCAACTGAAACGCACAAACGCAAAACGCATTAAATTATTTTTATTCCTGATTTTGATGCCTCACCCCCACTCAAAGAATCAAATGCAAAAACATTTGGATTCAAAAAGCCGCGGCACACTTGAGTTCACATGCACTGAGAGCAAATTACATGTACTGAGAGTTTACAAGCACTGAGAGTTTACATGCACTGGGAGTTTAAAAGCACTGAGGCACACCGCGTAACTAACAGCCTCAGCCATTTTCACGTCTCCAGCCGCATCCGCATCAGTGGCAGGCAAACTAGCACTGCTGCAGCTTTGGACCATTCCATCGCTGCTGCACTCCTGCGGCCAATTCCGCAAGTGGAGAAGTGAACAACCATTGCAGAAGTGAGAAGTGGCATGAGAAATGAATTGAGAGGTAAAAAACCATCTTAGACGCGAGAAGTCAAATGAGAAGTAAAATAAGAAGTGAAATGAAAAGTAAAACGTTTACTTCGCTTCTAACTTTCTCACTTCTAATTTTACTTCGCACTTCAAAAAAAATATTTCACTTCTCATTCCACTGTTCAGTTCGCATTTTAGTTATCAAAATAGTATTTCTCTTCTGATTTCACTCCAGAAACGGTTTTTTACTTCTCCACTTGCGGAATTGGCACCTGGTTATCTTCCAGCGCGGAGACGATTTTCTCCTCTTTGCTGGCCTTCTGATTACGTCTCCGTTTTCTCTGCTGTTTACTTAGGCCCGATTCGAGGAGACCTGAGTGAGTGAAGATTTTCGTGTTTTTTTTGCGGGTGATTTTGTGTCAATGTTTGGGTGAACGTCTCATATGCATCAGTGAAGTGAACAACTTTTTTAGGTCACTATACTGTTTTTTCTTATTTCCAAACCATCCGCCCAGATCGAGCTATTTTTGCCCAGGATCGCGGTAGAAATTCCACCAGTATTAGATGAAAAAAAAACTAAGAAAAATACAGCGGCAACGTAGCAACGTAAAAATGACATAAGTTGTGTCCAGAAATGTTTCAAAATATTTTGAACTATTTTGCATTATTCAACTAGGTATTGTCGTTTCTAAGTGCTACAGAACATAAACGTTAACATAACGTAATTTTTGTCCGAATAGAGAACAAACAATTTTCGCATGCCATTTTACTATTTTCAGTCTGATCAGTATACTATCAATAACGCAAAATAAGTTGCGCAAAATAGATTGAGAAATTGCGAGCAGCATTTCAGTGTCAGCCACCAGTGCCAGTATTTCCTAACAAGAAAAGCCAGAGGGAGGTTCCAATCATCTGAACATAAGCGATTGTGCTTATATATTCTGTGCCTTGCAAAATGTATAGGATTTGCGCAATGCCATTTTTCGCACGGATCGAAATTATGTTGGGGTAGATACATAATATGTATTTATCTTGTGTTCATAAAGTAGCACCAGCAATTTCTGACAAATTATTGGTGATGCTTTAGTGAACCTCATACATCACGAATTACACCAAACAGTTTTCAATAAAGCAAAAAAGCCTGTGTAAAACCAGCTATGAAGATGTCTTTTTCATGGTCTGTCTTGGTCTCGAAAAGCCAGTCCTATTTGAACCATACTGGGTAGTGATGGAAAAAGCGCCTTCGCGCCAAGCTTTTCCGGACCCAAGCGCCAACGACACCAGGGAAAAATGGCACCCAAGCGCCAGAAGCTCTTTTTGTTTTGGCGCTAGCGCCAGCGCCAGGCGTTTTGTTCCTGGCGCCACGCAATTATAATTCTAAGCGCCATGGTGTTGTTTATGGCTGTGGCGTGGCGCCAAAGGAACCATGGCGAAAAAGTGTCAAGCGCCATGGCGCTTCTCCATCACCAGAAACCAAATTTCGCAATTTCAAATAAACTTTTTAGGATAAATATCCGCTTCCCAAAATCCAACCTAAGCTCGCCTCGCTGCCTTCATGGGTGTCAGTTTCCAATTTTGCCCGTTTTGCAGGAATCAGGTACCTAAGTGCCAGAATACAAGCTTCCTTTTTTGCCTCTTTTTTCCGTTTACCAGTGCCCGGACCGTATCTCTCGCCATCTATGACCACAGTGACGGAAAATCTGAAATAGAAAATGTTGTTTTTAAGTTTGGGGAGGTTGTTGTCTGGGTTTTTCTATTTGAACCTAGCGTTGGAAAAAAATAGAACAATCTATACGCCTTGATAGGGTTGGCATTTGATTTTTTTCAACTGATTTTTTTGTAAATCTGATTTTTTTAAATAAAAGGGGGAAACTATTTTAATTTTGAAAAATCAAATGACAAAATTTCTGGTAGACTTGCACTAGGTGTTTTGCAATTTTTTTGTGTGCAAGCGCGCAATTTCTCATACACATTACCATTGGTGGTGTTTACATCGATTTTGGGGCATTTTTGGTGTCAAAGCTTCCATTTATTCATGCTACCAGGTAATAATAAGCCATGATATGCTAGTGTAGTATAGAATATCCAGCCAATGTTCTCCCACTACTTCTACAGCATGTAACTTCACTGTCAATGTAATTGCTTTCTTTTACAACCTAATAATGATGCTATACCATGACCCCACAGTCATAAACTGACCACAATAGACATAACAATACATTGTCTGACACTTAACATAAACATATTTTTCTCTTAACCCCCATTTTTGATGATTTAAAAAAAATCTGATTTTAATTTGTAAAAATCAATTTAAATTTTTTTAAATGGATTTTTTTAAATCAAGGTGTTTAAAAAAATGGATTTTTTTCCAACCCTATGCCTTGATTTAAAAAAATATTGATTTAAAATTAAAATCAGATTTTTGTTAAATCTTCCAAAATGGGGGGTATGGCTAAAAAATATGGGTATTTAAAGTGTCAGAAAATGTACTGTTATGTCTGTTGTGGTTATATTATAACTGTGGAATCATGGGATAGCATTATAAGCAGTGATTTATATCAAAAATATCCATTTTACATTGACTTATTATGTATATTGCCTTTTGTCAAATGTTGTTAAAATAAAGTTGTAAGAGAAGGCTGGTACATTGACAGTGATGTTACACACTGTATTTAGAAGTATTTGGGAGCACATTGGCTGGATATTATACACTACACTAACAAATTACGGCTTATTATTACACTGTAGCATGAATCAATGGAAGCTTTTAAACTAAAAATGCACCAAACCCCATGAAAACAGCACAAATGGTGATGTGGGTGAGAAATTGCGTGCTTGCGTGTAAAAAAATTGCAATACCTAGTGCAAGTCTACCAGAATTTTTTTGATTTAAAAAAATTAAAATCAGTTTCCACCCTGTGATTTAAAAAATCAGATTTGAAAAAAATCAGTTAAAAATAATCAAGTACCAACCCTATTTGAACCTATTTTAGTTATCGGGTGGGCACGCTCGGCAGCCCATAATATGGTCAGAGTCAGACACACAAAAAAGCTGAAAACGCAAAATTCCAGACCAACTTCAGAACGCTTTGGGCTGAGACATAAATGAATGAACCATTGAACAGCCAGAGTAGAAAATACCAAAATTCAAATTACAGATTTTCGATTTCAGGTAGTTAGCGCATATTTCTAGATATACCGGGTGCGGGTGGCCCACGTCAGGCGCACGGCTTCGATTGGCCCCCAACTCATCAATTTTGAATGAAAACCGCTCGAATTTGGTATGGTGGTAAATAAATGTACCTAGGGTTGGCCGATGTTTTTTTAAACGTTTTTTATTTAAAAAAACGTTGTTTTTTTAAAAAACATGATGTCCGAAATGTTTTTTTTATAAAAAAAACATCGACCGAAATTTTTAGTACTAAGCGCTAGGTATTTTGCAAAATTTTTGCGCGCAAGCGCGCAATTTCACACACAAATTGACATTGGTGGTTGTTTTCATTAGTTTTGTGGCATTTTTAGTATAAAAGTATCCATTTATATATGCTACCATGGGTTAATAAGCCGTCATATGTCGGTGTAGTATATAATATTGAAGTAATGTGCTTCCATGTACCCCCACAGTGTGTACCTTCACTCCCAAAGTAACAACCTCCTTTTATAACCTTGTTTCATCACTATTCCGTGCCAAACTTTACCTGAAGTCACGAACATTCAACTATAAGGCGATATACGAACGTATCGACAAAAAAATGGATATTTTTGACACAAATCACCACTTATAATGCTATCCCATGGCTCAACAGCCATTATATGGTCATATATAACATCACATAGTATTGCCACTGTCTGATATACCGCTCTATGTTGACACAAGGTCATATCTGGGAGCTTTTAAAAAAAACATCGAGTTAAAAAAAAACGTTTTTTTCCAACCCTAAATGTACCCCATTTGTTGTGTTAAGTGCACGGTTTCATATCGCAAGATTTCATATTTACGTTTTTGAATGTGTCCCGTTGTAGATGGTCCTGTTCAGGGCCGTATCCAGGGGGGGGCGGGGGGGGGGGGCTGCAGCCCCCCCCCTTCCCGGGGCGAGACCAGAAAGTGACCGGAAAATGCGATTTTTCCAACGTCAGCGTCAAAAATTTTGCGCGCAAGCGCGCATTCTTCACCAGACATTTTGCCCCCCCCCCCCTCGCCGGCCTCCGTAAACAAGCATCCCCCCCCCGCTCAAAAATCCTGGATACGTACGTCCCTGGTCCTGTTGAGTGACGTTTTGCATACGATGTGATAAATGTGAAATTTTTGTGATATGTATGTGTGTGATTAACATACTAAATAGGGTACATTTATCTACTGCCATGCCAAATTTGGACGATTTTTATGAATAATTGGTGCTTTGGTACACAATTGCCTGACATGCACCACGCTCAAACACGTATTAAACTTTGCTTCACGTTCCGACATGAATTTTTGTTATGTGGAACGGTGCACTTTACTCAACAAATGGGGTACATTTATCTACCCCCATACTAAATTTGAGCAGTTTTCATTTAAAATTGACGTGTTGGGAGCCAATTGAAACCGTGCGCCTGACGTGGGCCACCGTATATTTCTTTAGATCTTTTAGATTTCTATTACAATTCCAAATCGCAACTAACTTAAAAACTCACCCAAAAATAACCCAAAACAACCAAACCCACAATGGATTAGTCTGATCTCCATTGATCATATCCTCCTCGAAGCTGTGGGTCAAATTCTGCCTCATACAAAACTCGTTCACAGCACCGACTGGATTGTGCAGCTGTATTGGATCGAGTTCGGACGCGTCCAACAGCACGGGCGAGTTGGCGCTGGTGCTCGTGTTGGACGGGGGAGGAGTGTATTCTTGTTGCGATTGGAGGGTCGCCTGAGGGGAATGGGCGGGCTTTTGCAAGTGAAATTAGAGTGTGATTTATGTTGGAAGATGTGATTCATGTTTGTAGTTATACTCTGACATCACACTTAGTATGTATGGAAACCTACCATAACCCATTTGAATATTCCACCAACAATTATAGAGTTTTTATCATAATATATCGTTTTTACTGCGGAATTTCACATACATTTACCATTGGTGGTTGTTTTCATTGGTTTTGAGGCATTTTTCTAGTGTAAAAGCATTCATTTGTTCATGCAATTGTGTAATAAAAAGCCGTGATATGTCAGTGTTGTATATAATACCCAGCCAATGTGATCCCACATACGTCTACAGTGTGAAACATCACTGTCAATGTATTAGGGTCGTTCAAAATTTTTCAGTTGCAATGCACCTTCAAAATCATTTCATCACCTACCTCATCAATTTGCTCTGCATGGCGGTCTGTTTGAGTTTCCAGTGGAAATGAAATCTTCCTGCCAAATCTCTCTCGCGCTGGCAGCTGCGACGCTATCTGCAAATAGAAATCGGTCAACTTACGTAGTCAGCAGCGTCAACTCACTTTGATTAGGTACTTTGGCTGAATACCGTCGTGACGGAGCATAAAGACACTTTCCACCAATTTATCTTCAAAATCATGATGATCATCAATATTTATTTTCAAAGGACAACTAGAAAATATCTGTATTACGCCGCGGATCCATTTTAGGTTGTCACTTGTGCATCACTATGTCTACTGTGGTCTAATTATTGCACAGACATCGCATCTTTCCAGGTACTCTGACTTGTCCGGTTATTCCGTCCACGTAACAAAATTTCAACCGAGCTGTGGCCGCCTACCAGATGGCACAGTGCCAAAGTATCAGTAACGATAGAATAAAACAGCCATATACTCAGTCCAGCGACCAAAAATCGTGCAAACAAAAATTGGAACAGTGCCAACACGAACCTGTTGAAGCGCCCTGCCCGCCCTAAGCGTCTGTCTGTCCCCACTAAAACTGCCAAATTCATAGGGACGCGGGGAATGCCGACTTTCCGATCGGTATTGACCATCGCTGCGCCTCTTCCTATCGTAATCGCGGTCCCGATCGCGATAATGATCCCGACTCATTCCGGCCGCTCTGTTTGTTTGTTTTCAAATTTGTTTTTTTAGGTCTTGGAAAAATGCCAAGGTTTTCGAGGATCTGGTCACGTATGGGAACTTGGCTCACGTCCGAGGTACCAGTTGCCTCTTATACGTACGAAAATTAAAGCTCAAAGTTAGCTCAAAATCGCTGAAATTTGCTCCATGATGCCATTTCACGTTCATAATAGCCATTTTCGTCCATATACGTGGTTAAATACTTTTGAAAAGCTATTTTAGTCTATTTTACTTTATTATGGCGGATGCGAAAGTTTTGGCCGGCTGTCAAGTTCCCATACGGGGTATATTCCGGTTTTCGATTGTGATGAAATTTAGTGTTCGATTGTGATGAAATTTTATTTTGGGGTAAAAGCGGTAAAATACCCGATATTTTGCCGGATCAAAACCTAGGGAAAACGAAAAGTGAGCATATTTTTCAATTTTGTACCTAGGAAGACGTAAAAATGAGCAGAAGTGAAAGCGAGAGTTATATGCTGCTATAAGTGAGTGCTGGTATGTTTTTTCAGGGGGAAACGTAAACGTACATATTTACGCAGTACCCCAGTATACGTATTTATCGAGTTAACGTAAATGAGTTTTACAAATATGAGTAAAAAGAAAATACTTGAGGCCGCGTTTACACGGATTTTTTGTGACGACTCAACATCACTAAAAAGTTCAATAAATTGAGTAAAAAGGTTCTAAATTCATGAGAAAAAGTGGTAAATTTTACATTCAACCTAGGCGAATATACATGTCAAATTACAGAATCGTGTTTATAGCTTAGACTTACAGACGTTTGAAAAATTTTTGCCGTTGTCGGACAGTCTTCCGACGGCCAGCGACAACAGCAAAATTGTTTCAAACGTATATAGGTCTAAGCTAAAAGCACGATCCTGCAATTTGACATGCGTATTCACCTAGGTCGAATATACAGTTAACCATTTTCCCCCATGAATATGGCACCTTTTTACTCAACTTATTGAACTTTTTAGTGATGTTGAGTCGTCACAAAAAATCCGTGTAAACGCGGCCTTATGTTTAACTAAGAATACTTTGAAAAAATTCGGTACTTTTAACAACTCTGGGGCTGTACACCACCTTTCAAACTTCTCTGCGTGTGAATGGTGCCGATTGGCAGCAAAAATTAGGTTTAGTGGCAACGCCATGGTGCACGCATGAACCCCCCCCCCCCCGCTACCTGCCACATTTCTTAGTTCGATCAACTACTACACAAAGGTCTCGATTTATAGCCGGAAACAATGTTGAAACATACATTTAGCGTGAACCAGATTTGTCGTCGAAACAAGACAGACAATTCTCCATCGTAAAATTCATCATAGGTATTTTACACTAAATACATTGCATCAATATGTACTTCCATTTCACATCATCATGCCAGCACAAGGACAAATACAAGTGTTTGATTATTTCAGCATGTATGTATTCTAGCAGGCCATGCGTGCACAGGGGGGGAGCTGATGGAAATACAAAATTTGTAAATAGAATGGCTTTAAAGTATCAACTCTATGGTAATTGATAAATTTTATGACTCAATTGGGGATGTTTAAGATAAATTAGAGAAATGAATGAAATGATAATGTGCATGTGCAATGATTTTTCAGAAATGAGGCCCATCAACAACCAAATCAGGGCTACCAAAGAGGAATGAAAATTGCACATCATTCTAATGACTGACTAAACTAACTTTTTAAACATAAAAAGGAAATTTCTCACCTCATGTGAAACACAAAACCCTCCAGTAAACATCATTCAAAATATTTCCCAGCACTGTGCCCGTAGCACATTGCATTCCCATCAGAGCAGACTTCAGCCCACTCCCAATGTGTAAGACGTGCATGCAATGCATGTGCCCAGTTACTGTTGGGTTGAGTTGAGACTGAGTGAGATAGATAGAGGAACATGCGCTGGACACAGTGGCAGTACATTTTCATGCATTCTGCCCCTTTGCTGGTGGGGAGGCATGGATTTGTTCTGTATTTTATCTCCCTCCATTTTCATTATTCTCATCTGCCAGGCTGGCTGCCGCTGGCACTCACATTGCATCTCACACAGAACAAGATTTTAGTTCATGTTGTGATTGGGTATATAAATATACATGCAATGCGATTTGAAAACCTACTGATGGCTGTCGTCTAGCTGTACTTTCATGTTTCTGAGCGCAATCTTGCTTCTTGTCAAGTGTCAAGAAAAGTGTCACGAATCTAAATACAACTGCTTCTTCCAAACTGGCGCCAAGTAAACCTTCATTTAAAGTTTTTGGCATCACTTCACATGCATCTTTCAAACGATCCCGATTTTTGTCAAGATGCACGCCCAGTCGCTCTGCGTCGTGTTTTTCATGTCACCACTTTTGTCCGAATGCAGGGTCTGAACCAGCGACAGTATGTAAATGTACACGCGTAAATACATTGTGCAAAAGTGTCTAATGCAAACCGCACCACAGCCGGGCACTAGGTACGCATTAACGCAGTCGGTTGGCTGGCCGTGTTTTGTGTGCGTTCTTGCCCAGTATTCACGTTGGTTTTGCGGTCTGTTCTGATGTGTGCACTTTGCAACGTTGCAAGTTGAAAGTGCACACGGATCCCACGTATTTTACGTCCAGCCGGCCTACGAACAGAGATGCGTGACTGGCTTGCTGTAAAGTTTACATTATCATGCGCATTTCTGACGTGCACAGCATAATGTTCAGTGGATTCGTAAAATATCGTTTTTTCCCCCAGTATACTTTCATCGCAGATAAAATTCACTTATCACACTCCAAACGGACAGAGGACCCAAAAACCCTACCTATGTAAACATAGGTAAAATTGGCAACCCGCATCACACATTCAATTCCACCACTGCACAAACAGCACACTTTCCCACCAATGCATATAGGTATAGCACAGGGCAGCAGCCAGTCGCCAACAGTATAATCTCATATGCCCCACTGGCTGCATAGTGTGCGCGAGCAAGCAAGCAAGGCACGGGCAGCAGCTGCAATATTGCTCTCTAGCAAAGCGAGCAGGGTAGCAGCCAGGTCACTCTCCACTCTACAGAGAGCCTGGTGCCACTCCCAGACCCCGTAAAATTCCCTGTAAAATGTCAAATGTCATGCAAAGTGTCAAAAGTCATGGAAAATGCCCTGCAAAATGGCAACTCGGTTGCCATTTTGCAGGGCATTTTACATGGCTTTTGACACTTTGCATGACATTTGACATTTTACAGGGTATTTTACAGGGTCTGGGACTGCCCGCAGGCCCCAGTGCAGTTGCGTACATCTGCGCCAGCCAACTAGCTAGGCCCTGTTCTGCTGGCACAACCCACGTGACTATGCAAACGTCTATGCCTGTCTGCTGCAGCTGTGTCCCTCTCCCTGTTTTCTTGTTGCTGGGCTAGGGTTGGGAAATGTGTGTGCATGGCTGGGGAAGTGTTTTGCAGTGGGCATTTGGAGGTAGGTTGTTTTTTGTATGTGGTTGTTGAGAAGTGTGAATGATATTTTAGTTAGTGATTAGGTTTTTCTAGTTACACTTTTGTCTATTCTCTACTCATATTTTATGTGGTAAAACCACAGCTATGAGGAAAGTCATTCCTACACAAAAGCAAACACACCACACCACACCCAATTGCCAATAGCCTTAGCCTGAACAAGCATGCTGCTATGCAATTTCCATGTTGTCCAGTGCAGACATACATGGTACATTTCCCAGCCTCTGTCCATGCACATGCTCGAGCATGAGCTACACCATCATCAGAATACATGCTCAGTATTTACAGCTTTCTTATTATTGCAGTGGCTGTTTCCAGTTCCAACTACACTGCAATGTTTCTGTGTGTCTCAGTGTGTGTATGCGATGCCACGATGCCCTTTGTCTAGTTCAATACTGTCATTTGCAAAATTGGATGTGTGCTGTATTTACTTGGCGTGTCACTGGTTGCATTTTTACTTCTTTAGTATTTTTACTGTGTTTATGTGAAAAATATGTTTGTGGTATAATATGATGTATTTGTTGGACTGAGTTTGAGATTTGTTCTGTTAGACTTTGTTGTCAAGTGAAAGGCATATTAAAATGATCTGGAATTTTTCCACCAGTTTGCCATTGATAAAGTTCCATTGTTGTAGACATTCAGATAACTTAAATAGCACAAACACTTGTCAAAAGCAAAGCAAACATCAACAGGGGTCGAATAGAAAATGAGAGATTCTCTCAGCTGTGAAAATATAATATTGTACTCAAATTACTAATTTCATGCTGTTGTTTCTTCAGTATATACTTTGATAACTTAGAAATACATTCCCGTATTCATGACTGAAACTTATGCATATATTGAGTGTCATAGCGAGTGATGAAAACTTGTGCCAGAGTATGTAAATTTTACGCTCATTATAATTTTTTCCGATGAAAGTAGGTAAGTAAGTAAGGTGCAAAGCGGCCACTTTTTCCTTTTCTTTATTTCAAAAACTGCGTCTTTGTCCCCCTCGAAAAAATGCAATCTTATCGATATTGCCGCTTTCTGATGACACACTGCACAAACAGAGTTTTTGCCAACACAAATTTCCTCATTCATTATTTGTCAGTCTGTCAGGCACATTTTCGCAGCAAAATGTCAAAACCTAAAATTGTGCACACGAGTGGTGCGGCGCCTGGTTCAATGAAATACTAGAGAGACTTTGCGCAGAATTTCTGCCTTTATTTCTGACACTGGCTGGCTGCATTTTGGTTGTGTTTGTGCGCGATATCGATTTTCCGTTTGGCTGGGTGAAAAGTTCTTTTTGTTGTCTTTGTTGCCTTGTGGTATTTCTGAGGACACGGGCACCGAATGTTTGGTGTTTGCGTGATGCTAACTATCGGATGTATTCACTTATCATGTTTTTGCGTAATTTTCTCTGTGTAATATGATATTTCGCTGTCAACATGCGCTCTATCAAAAACCCATTTCTTCCTTCACGTTCAGGGACGAAACATCACTTGTCACCAGTTCGAAGTTATAAAAATCGCCAAAAATTGAACACCTCAAACACAGGTTCTGCAAATAAATCGCCCTTAATATCAAAAACCCATAAAAATTCAACAACCAGAAAATGTCGCACCAAAAAGCGTCACCAATTTTGCACTGTGCCAGCTGCCCTCCAGCCAGCCAGCAAACACAGCAATTTGCTGACATGGCAGAATTGGAAGCTCATGTGGCCGCTGACCATTTGGACTATTTTCCATATGGCTGCGGACATTGTAGCCACTGGCTGGCCAGCGACGCGCTGATAAAATTCCACGCTGAAACTAGGAATCATTTACCGCTGAAGGTGCGTTGTGGCTTTGAACTATGGATTTGTTGGCTGGTTGCCAAATTGTGATTTTGTTGATTTTTTCTCATTTTTCAGATTCGTGAGAATCTGGTTATGTCCAAAGAGCGGGAACTTCGCGCGATTTTGGCCGATTCGTTGAAGGAATCTGTTGGTTTCACCTTAATTATGTGTTAATTTGACTTGTATGTTGTTTAACATTGTATGTTATTTCACCTTGTATGTCATACCACCTTGACTTTCAGGGTGTGAGCGCCCATTCCGATACGAGTTCCAGTGTGGTATCCATGACGCCAAAAGAGCGGAGTTCACCGAAATCTCAGTTGCATAGATTGTTGGATAGTGCGCAGCAGGCCAGATTGAAATTGGGTTGGTTTGAATTTTAATTATTATTTAAGATCGCAAACAAGTTAAAATTCAAAACCAGTTGCTTTTTTCATCGTGTGTCAATTCCGCAAGTTGAGAAGTGATATGACAAGTTGTAAGTAAAATTGTGAGTGGTAAGCCGAGAGACAAGTGGAAGTTTGAACCAAATGAGTTGCCGCGTAGTTAACGTGTCGCACTTGCCAATTTATTTTCTTCTTGTCACTTGTGCACTTGCACCTGGTGGTAGTCCCCACCATGTAAAGGGAAGAGTCCCCGTATTTAATCTTGGCAAAATGCCAAAACTGCTGTTTGGATATACCCGTTTGTACACATACTTCACATGAATGTGTCAACTGGTGTGTGGGCCGCAATTAGCGACCATTTCCGGTTGCTTAATCGCATTAATCGCATAATCCATTATCGGTGACGCGGATGTAAATCCTGCGTCTTTGACTCTTGCTCTTACAATATCCAATTGTATCCAACCACATCCAATACAAACTTGAACTTGTGCCAAGATTACATAAATGTCACGATCCATGTAAAGTTTGAAGTAAAGTGTCAACTGTCATGTCAAACGTTCAGTAATGAAAATTTCCACATGACATCTGACGGTTTACTTTACACAAATCGGTCCTCTGGAGGATAAAGGGCTGAAATTTTTTTGTTTCGATTCTTTTGACACTTGGCAGCATACCAAATGTAAATGGGCTAATGGATCATTCATTTTTCAGAATCAACTACACAGAAACAGGCACCCAAACGTCAGAGGGAAAGTCCAGATGGAAATGGTATGTTTTTCAAATTATCAGTGTTTTTAAATTTTTAGGATCATATCTTTTTATAAATACGCAGAAACTTTGGCTGAGCTTTTTTCCAAAAATACCAGACACCAACGTCACGCCAGATCAACATACAGGTAGAGTGATTTTCATTTGATTTGATTTTTGATGTATTTTTGAAGTGTAGTATCTTTTGCCGCCCAATTGGGTTTAATTTGTCATGGATGATGTAGACACATAAAACAAAAAGCAAGAGTTTCGTTCTTTTGTGGGACATTCAAAATAAATAGTTTTGACAGGTGATCTGTTTCGGCTACTGATGTGAATAACTGTACCATGGAGCTGGCGCAAGCCTAGCGCCATTTTGCTGTGACGACACTGGCTTAAAAATGATGTAGGTCGAAATAGGGTTGGCACGTGATTTTTGTAACTGATAAAAAAATCTGCTTTAAAAAAAATCACTGGGTTGAAACTGTTTTTATTTTTAAAAAATCAGGAGGCAAAATATTTGGTAGACATGTACTAGGTATTTTGCAATTTTTTGCGTGCAAGCGCGCAGTTTCACATATACTCCGGTTACTTAACACCCTGCACGCGTGGTTCCCGCTGGAAGTGTGCCAACGATGGTTAACGCGTCCGAGTTTCATAAAAAGATGACAAAATTGATTGTTGTTATAATGTTATTCATTAACATATTCACATCCATGAATTTTTTTCATATTTTTACGGAAATCGCTTGATTTAATAATCATTGGCACGCTTCCAACACAAGACATAAATCAGTGCGAGGGCAGAGTATCACGTACGCCGAGTATACACATAAACATTGGGGATTGTTTTTATTGGTTTTGAGGCATTTTTAGTGTTCCATTTGTTCATGCTATTGTGTGGTAATAAGCCGTGATGTTGTAGTGTGGTATATTATATCCAACCAGTGTGCTCCCACATACTTCTACAGTGTGAAACATCATTGTCATGTATTAGTCTGCTCTTATAGGTAACCCTATTTAAGGACTATTCCATACCGAAATTCACTTGAAGTCACAAACTTTCGACAAAAGTAGGGTTCAAACGATATATCGTATCAAATATCGAAAATTTTGAAAAAATATCGAATATCGAATATCGATATCAAAAATTTTGAAAAATTATCGAATATCGATATCGAATATCGACCATATTTTCGATATATCGAACCTGTATAATGTCCTTACTGAAGTTATTTATTTTTGTTTTGAGATATTTGTGAATTATTTGATTTGCTTATAGTATCTAAGTTGATGAGTAAAAGTAAAGTATTTAATGTCATCTTTGTTGGAGTGCTTACTCCACATTTCTTGTATTTGGTTTGGCCACATACCTACTGAACCACCTACCTCATATTTGAAGCCAGAAAATGCTGATATGCTGCTTTTTTGCAACATGCCCTTAAACAATTGGGTTATAAGTATGAATTGTTATATCTACCAATTTTTGTTTGTCTGATACAATTTGATTCGTCATGTTTTTTCTTCGATTTTCTCATTCTGACCATTGTAAACCTTGTTAAAATCAATTGTACTTTTCAGTAAAGAGATAATCAACCATGTTTGCAACCATATGAAAATACAATATGCTGCTTGAAATATGCCTTGCTATACCAAAAGCTAAATATCGAATATCGAAAATATCGAAATATTGATATCGAATATCGAAAATATTGAAATATTGATATCGAATATCGACCATTTTTTAGTATCGTATATCGAATATCGATATCGAGGGTCCATATCGTATCGAATATCGATATCGAAAATTTTGGAAAACTATCGAATATCGAATATCGATATTGAAAATTTTGAAAAAATATCGAATATCGAATATCGATATCGAAAATTTTGAAAAAATATCGAATATCGAATATCGATATCGAAAAGTGATATCGTTTGAACCCTAGACAAAAGGCGATATGCGTAACGAGTCCGCATAAAATCGGATATTTTTGACGGAAATCACCATTTATAATGTTATCCAATCGCTCCACAGTCATAATATGACCATAATAGACGTAACAATACCTTGTGTGACACTTAACATACACATATTTTTGCTCTTTACTCCCATTTTGGACGATTTAATATGATAAAATTTGGACGAAAAAATCTGATAAAAAACTGATTTAAAAAAAATCAAGGCGTTTAAAAAAATTGAGTTTTTTCCAACCTTAGGTCAAAAGCATCATGGCGCTTTTTCCATCAATAGTTATGGTGGCTCTAAAAATCCCTAAAATTAGCATTTTGTGTTACCGAAACCATTATAACACCACATGAAAAAAACGACAACAACAATTTCCAGCCCACACGAAGACTCAGCGCAAAATGAGGGTGAACCTAATGAATCGCCGAAGGAATCGAACCCAGATGGTGAAAAAAAACACCGCGCCACCGATCGGAGTCCAGACGGGGACGAAATGGAGAGCGGAGATACGATCCCCCCACCCGCAGATGAAGACCACACGTTTAAATGTGCGGTTTGCGTGCAGAGAATTGCCCTGTGCAATTTGGAGAAACATGCCAGGTATTTAAGTGTCGGGGTTGGGGATGGGAAAATCATTGTTTTTTAATGACCGAGGTTTTTAAAAGGAATCGTTTTTTTAGGTGACTTGAAGTTGGAGTGTCATTCGAAACCAAAATCAAAACCTGGGGCCACTCCCTGAGGCCTGAATCTGGTCAAATCTAATGTTAGGTATCAAAAGGCATGCAAAATGTCATGAAAAATGCTTAATGAACAGTTATTTTGACATTTCCCATGATTTTGACACTGCATGGCATTTGACATTTTACAGGGCATTTTACTGGGTTTGGGAGTCACCCATGCTGGTGTCAGTCAGTCCGTCCCCCACAAACTTTCCTCCAAATTCAAAACACACCCATCTAATCTAATCAATTTTCAGAGCGCACTATAAGTTACCAGATGATGGCTACATGTACTCGTGCGTGCAATGTGATTACGTGGGCCGGTCGAACGTTTCTGTGGTCACGCATTTCACACATAGACATGGAAAGAGGGCTAGCAGGGCTAATTATGGTGATTTTAATGTTATATTTTTTGGTTGTGGGATAGTTTATTTGTGTTGCTTTTTAATTGAATCATCTACTTCCAAATGTCTAAAAATATGTCTAAGTTTCATTTCCAAATCTTTCCCTTAATGCATGTACAATGGGCATGCTCGCTGACTAGGGATGGAAAAAACGACCTCGTTTAAAAAAATGTTTTTAAAATAAATAAAAAACGTTTAAAAAAATAAAACCGTTTTTTTTCTTCAAAAGCTCCCAGATATGGTTATGGAACAACATGTGCAGGTATTTATATAAAACAAGTGACTGTACTTTGTGATGTGGAGCATGGGATTGCATTATAAGTGATGATTTCTGTCAAAAATATCCGTTTTATGTCAACTTATTACGTATACCGGTTTTTGTCAAACATTGATGACTTCAAGTGAAGTTGGCCATGGAATAGTATTTTAATTAGGTTACAACAGAAAGCTAATACATTGGCAGTGATTTTCACACTGTACAAGTATATGGAAGCACATTGATAGGATATTATATACTACACTAACATATCACGGCTTATCATGTCACAATAGCATGAACAAATGAAAGCTTTTACACTAAAAATGCCCCAAAAGCAATGGAAACCCCCATCACTACTATTGTGTATGTGAAATTGCGCGCATGCGATGGTTTCGATGCTTGCGTTTTTAAAAAATAAAACGTTTTTTAAACCTTTGAAAAAACGCCGGCCATCCCTATCGCTGACTATTGTAAAGTTGAAAAATTTCTGATTCCGCTCTCAACATAAATATAGCGTCCCACATGGAGTCGACACATTTTTTACCTTTTCTCCCACAAAAAGAGCGGACTGATCGACTTTTTGTTGGATCGATATTTTACGAGAGATATTTTAAAAATTGTTGAAAATCGTAAAAAAATACTCAATTTCCCAAACCCAATTCAGTTCCCATCGAGGCGAAAGACGGCGTGCGCGAACTCAGCGTGGAAGAAACCACGGCCCTGATAATCGACAAATGTTTCAATTCGAGCAACAATGTTGAGATGAACTGTAGCGAGCTGTCAGAGTCGAGACATTCAAATGCGAACGGCGACGACACTTTTCCAGCTATTAGTGAGAGTGTCGGCTTGATGTCCACGCCGTGGACGGGCTCGTCCAAGTCGCCCGGCTTGGGAACGGCCAAAAAAGTTAGCTGTGGGATTTTTGGCATCTCGTAAAGTTTTAGAGAGATTTGTTAAGTATCATGAAAAATGTAAAGTGCCTCTGTGGGATTTTCCTATTTTTGTTTGGTATTTTACATTTCACATTACGCTGTATAATGTCGCGCATTTTATAATGCCATTTGCACTGTAATTACATAAGATTTTGTAGGGCAGAGGACTGACCCAGTTGTTTGGTATTACTATCGCAGTTTTTTTACCATTTGCCAGCTGCGGGCGTTTCAGAATCACTGGGAAAAATCATCAAGTGTAACTGGCCTGTAAAACGTAGCATAAGTTCCACCGGGCATTTTATATATATCGTAGAACTTTTCAAATGAAATGAACTTTACAAATTTAATGATTGAACATTTTTTTTTCTTCGAATTTGTGTTTTTTGGGTTCTGTTATACCTACTATAGTGTAGATAAAATCGCTGTTATAGCAGAGTGCATCATGGTACTGGCGAAATGTTGTTGATAAAATGCCCCCCCCGCAGCTAATGAAGTCTGCAATCAAGCGGTCGCTGAAAGAACGAGTACGGCCGCACCTCACTTGCAGTCTGTGCGGTGCAAGGGTAAGTGGCCATTTTGTGAGATATTATTAGTAAGTGGCCATTAAGTGACCATAAGTGATACGTAAAGTTGTCAGTGATTAGAGTGAACCTAGAAGTTCTAAATGAAAACACCGGTCTCTAAATGAAAATATTGGTCACTTTTAACAGCCCACATTATTTAGCGCTGCCTTTATACACCACTTATCACGTTTTGGTCACTCGCACAATTGATCCCAGGAATTTACCCAAATATTTGGTCATATGCGCATTTTGGATTTCGCCGATTTTGGAAGGCGCTTAATATAAAAACAATAACAGTAATTCGCACTGATTACAGCCAACTACAGATCGTTTTCTGATAATAAATTTAAATGGCGTTGTTGCAGCGTCCTAGGAGTGGTAGAGTCGAGTGGAGCAGTCTACCACATCGAATTCTACCACAAAAGTGGAAAATCTATACTCCGATCACTTTACACCCTGCACGCGTGGTTCCCGCTGGAAGCGTGCCAACAATGGCTTTAAGCATGCGATATTCATAAAAAGTTAAAAAAAAGTTATCTCTGTTATAACGCAATACGTTAACTTCTTCACAACAATGATTTGGTTCAATCTTTTACACAATAATCGCATGCTTTCTCACCATTGGCACTCTTCCAACGTGGGACATAAATAAGTGCGAGGGCAGAGTATCATGTACGCCGAGTATACAATCCATAAACCTCCCCCCCGCAGGTGTACTCTGCAGTGGCAGCCCAACACGTGTACGAGCAGCACGTGCGTCTGTCGGACACGGTGCAGTGCGGCCTGTGCGAGTTCGGCTCCATGTACTCGGCCACGCCCGTGCTCCAGCACATGACGCACATGCACCAGGGGAGCCCCGCACAGGTCAGGGACAGGAGGAAGGATGCCCAGAGACAGGTGAGGGATTTTGTGGGGGGGGGGTGGTGGGTTTGTGTTGGCTCTTTGTGCTTGATAATGATTGCAGGGCGGGGGGAGTTTTCAAGGGGGGGGGTGTTTTTTCGTGACTTTTTGAGGGAGAACTGTTCAAGGGGGAATTATTATTTCGTTTATAATTTCAAGTATGTTCCTGTCAACTATCATCAGTTATTCTCTGCTTGCAGGCGCTCTACCTGGAATACAGAGACAAGTGCTTCCCCAACGTTTTCAATCGCGCGCCCAATGGTCCGTTTCAATCTAGATTTTATTATTTTTTTTGCTTTAATTCTCGTACAATTAGTTTTAAATTGTTTTCCAAAAATATTTACGTAGTGTTGTTTAATGCTGCAGGCGCGCTGCTCCCACCCAGGAATTCATTCTTTGGCGGCGATCCGGGTATTGACGCCGGTTAGTGCATACTGTGTTTGTTTCCGCCAATTGGAAAACGGATGAAACGAAATGAATTGAAAACGCCAGCAGAAATGGCGCTCTGTGGAAAGGGCGCCCTGGCGCCATTCTGAAGATTACGCATTGGGCGCGAGCGAAAATAGCGCCGCAGTGCTCTTTAAAAAACGCCATCAATTCACTACAATTGACTTTGTCTTACGACATTTTTCAGTGAAGCTCACTCACCGCACACGTTTATGAAATTTATCGAATCGTAAAAATTTGTCATTTTTTTGGTTGGTGCCCAATTTATCACCCGACTTTATTCACTAAAATACGGTAAAATGGTTTGTAAATAAAGCGCTTATAGTAGTCAGTATCAAATGGCCGATTGTGAACTCAGAAACGCCGCAAGTGGGCTGCGAGTCGGCTGCGGAGGCGGCGGGCGGCGACATGTCCGCCATGGAGAAGGAGCTCAGACAGGACAGGGACTTCGACCAGTTCGCTGCCGCGGGCCAAGCGTGCGTTGGGTTGCAGTGCCTTTGGATATATTCGGTGCACCTCACACTTAGTATGGAAACCTACCATAATCAATTTGAATAATGAACAAAAATTATACATTTTCGAAAAGAAACAAATTGCATAACGGTGAACAACATTTACAGATATAACTATGTTACCTTATTGATATGTATTTGTGTTTTTTTTGGTTTAGATTGGAAAATTTCGTTGTTTTTGTTGTACACATAAAAATATTCGACTGAGACTAGATCCCAACTACCGTATTTCCTCGAAATACCCCCCTCGAAATACCCCCCCTCTCGAAATACCCCCCTCAAAATGGGCACTGCATTTATAAACCCCCCTCGAAATAGCCCCCTCCCCAAATTGAGTGTAAATATAAGGAACGTAAACAACAAAAGCTGCCGTTTGTCATCCGGGCAATGCAGAATACATGTGAAAACAATAACTGTATTATGTTAGAACAGTGTATATACAACATACTTAAACATGTCTATAGAGTCTTATACATGGTGGTTTTTCTTTGCATTTTGAGACGTATGCGTACGTTTCAAGCGACAATTTAGTACAGGGATTTAACAATATTTCTGGAAAAATGATAACCCCCCTCGAAATACCCCCCTCGTTTAACCCCCCCCCTCAAAATTTCCACTCTGAAAAAATAAACCCCCTGGGGGTAATTCAAGGAAATACGGTATATGGAACTCGGCCATGGCGCCATTGGCGCTAGGTAACATATTTCCTGATGCCAGACCCTGTAATGTGCCCTGTAAAGCGTCAAATGTGTTTAAATCCGTCAAAAGCCATGTAAAATGCCTTGTAAAATAGCAAATTTTAATTCTTACTGGTCGTTTGACAGTGGTTAGAACATTTTACACTGATTACGTCATTTGACACTTATTTGCATGTCACTTGAAATTTCACAGGGCCTGGGGGTCTGGGAGTGGCCCCTGTGTTTTTTCCATCACGAACACCTACCAATTTGCATAAACGCGCAGTGCGGCGGCGCCACTGTCCACCATGGCCGGGCGTTCCTTCACGACGGCAAAGTGCAAATTGTGCTCGACCGACGTGATTTTCATGCAGCGCCACGCCTGGAGGCACCTTTACAATGAGAAAGGCATCGTGCCTTTTAGGTGCATGCATTCGGGATGCACTTATAAAACTTACTTGAAACGGTGGGTTTAGGGGTTTCGAGGTTGACTGAGCATTTTTGCTGTTTGCAGATAATTTCCCACTGGGAACTATCTAAATTTGGTTTTTCGTTGAGTGTTGGTGTGCATTCCAATTTGCAGTCGGGCAACTGCATGTAAATAAGTGCTGTCATACCGGAATTGAAATAAAAATGGATTCTTGTTCATATGGATTGCTCTTTTTGCATTTTTTTCCTTTAAAAACGTTATTTTGAAACAGTCGTCCAAATGACTGGAAAATCAACTGAGGTCAACTAGGCATGGTTGGTTTTAGTAAAATTCTTTTTACTAAAATTGTATTTTATTTTTATTTTATTTATGTTTCAGTTTATTTTATTTTATTCTGAAATGTCATTAATAAAATAAAATGAAACCATTTTACAAAAATTTTACAAATATTTTACAAAAATTTTACAAAAAATCGGAAATCTTGGATGCAAGGACATAAAACAATGTGCACGCTAGAAGCATGCAGATGAATACAAAAAAATTTATGTAAACTTGTGACACGGGTTGCGAGGTAGGTATTTTGTATTTTGACCCTCAGGGGGAGCTAATTGCGCCTCCCAAGGGACGATAGCTAAAAATGGGTTGTTGTTTTTTTGGGTGGGGGGGGGGGGGCTTGCGGGATTCAATATATTTATAGGCTTTTTCAAGGTATGGAACAAAGAAATTAGAAAAAAATCACAAATTAGTGATTTTTAAGGTGAAAATATTTTTAAAAATGTGAAAATTTGCAATTTTGAGCAACAATATTTTGCAATCACAACAATGGAAGATACAACAAGGCACTACAGTGTGCGCAGAAATTCCTGTGCGTATTGGCACCGACCCAAGTGCCACTGTTACTCCGCGCACTCGCGCCAGCCTACATCTTAAAACTGCACGTGAATTTTGGCCCGTTTTCCCTATACAAACTTGTGATTTTTACGAACCTTTCGAGGCCCACCACGCGCTTGAAAATAAGAATTGTGGGTCGAGCGTAGGCACAGAGGGCTAAAATTATGTGCGTTCTCTGTCAAATGTAAAAAATCGTATAAATTTAACTGTCGTTATTGAGCTCACACACAAAAAAAAGCGAGCCTGACGGAACGTTCGTGATTTTTGGGGTTAGCGCTAGTTGGCATTTACACAAAAGTGGGCGGAGCTTACGCTGACCGCCGCATGCAAAATTAAAAATATCTGCGCGCACTGTAGTTCTGAAAATTGGCAGCTAGAAACTTAAGCAACATGATAGAAAACTTTCTATAGAATTGAACAGACACTCGAGTTTTTGTAAAATTTTACTTAAATTGTACAAAAATTCGAATTATTGTACAATTTTACTAAAATTTTACAAAAATTCAAATTTTAGTAAAATTGTATTTTTATTTTATTAATTTTCCATTTTATTTTATTTTATTTTATTCTCCAATTTTCCATTTTATTATTATTTTATTATTATTGTTTTCTGAGATTTTGCCAACCATGCAACTAGGTATTTAACAAGAAAATGTGTAATTGATAAATATGTTGCGAACGGATGTCACGAGTATCTTTCTACCAGACAACTCTCTTGACTTATCACTTTTCAATTATCTATTTTGACCGGTGTTTTAAAACATTTAAAAAAACACTTCTTTCTACAAGCGCGGCAACATTCTACCCCCCCCCCTCAGCTCGTTCGACAGCCACCACGAGTCCATGCACAAGGGCCAGCCCACGCTGGTGGCCGACAGGAGGAGGAAGTACTCGCCCCACCTGGCAGACATGATGCAAAGATGCTTTGATAGGGAGCTCGTGTTCAAGGGCGACAAGGTGCGTCGTGCGGCGGCGATGCCACTGCCTGTCAAGTGCCCTGTCAAATGTCAAGTGATATGAAAAGTGTCAATTGTCATGGATGATGTTGATTTTTATTTTATCATTTTACTTCCCCTGTGACTTTTTCATAACTTTTTACAAAACTTTCTACACTGCATGATGTTTTACAGGGCATTTTACAGGACCTGTGAGTGGCCTTTGATGGCAATGGCTGCTTACTTGTGAAATAGCTAATATTTTTCTTTGTTTCAGGGATTTTTTTCAGGATTTACATGTGTCGTTCCATCACTAGGGTGGAATATCAATAGAATTGAATGACTCAATTTCATAAAAATACTGATTGTTCATACTCTACAAGTTTTATTCACTTGAAAACACCCCTCTAATACCTTTGCCTATTGAATATACAGACAATCACTCAAGAACCGACTAATAGTAGCAACGAAATGAATGCGTCAACAAATGGCAACACGTCCAAAAGTACAAGAGGTTCTACACCGAAAGACGAAACAAGCGGGGGACTCAAATGTAGAATATGCAATGTTAACGTGCCACATTCTGAGGTGTGTTTTTGATTTATTATGATTTTTTTTCCATACGAAGTTTCCCGTTTTATTTTGATGCGGCGTCTAGGGTTCAAACGGGATCCCGATCCCGATCCCGGATCCCGTGAAATTCCGGGATTTACCAGTCCCGATCCCGATCCCGATCCCGAAACCCCAATCCCGATCCCGATCCCGATCCCGAAATCTCAAAAATACCAATCCCGATCCCGATCCCGATCCCGAAAGTTTTCAAATCCCGATCCCGATCCCGAGAAACTCCCAAGTCCGGGATCCCGATCCCGGAAAAATTAGTGGAAATTATAAAAAGTGAAATAATGACGTTTTTGCATGCAAAAAAGTGGATGCAATCCCCCAGCGTCAATTTTATGCCACTTTTCTGGCATCCAACAGTGTTTTGAGACCTTTATGAACAACTGTGAATGCCAGAAAAATGGCCAAAATCTCTATCCCTAGAACCCAATCCCGATCCCGGAAAAATGCCTATCCCAATCCCGATCCCGATCCCGTGACCCCAATCCCGGCCAATCCCGATCCCGATCCCGATCCCGAAATCTCAAAAAACCAATCCCGATCCCGATCCCGATCCCGAAACCCCAATCCCGATCCCGATCCCGATCCCGAAATCTCAAAAAGTGAATCCCGATCCCGATCCCGATCCCGAAAAGTCAATCCCGTTTGAACCCTAGCGGCGTCCTTGATTTCTATTCGAACTTTTCAATGGAAAATTTGCTCCTGCTCTGTAAAATTCAAGCACTATTGAAGCGGTCGCAGTCGCGCATCCTGCAAAGTGTCACAATTTCGTCAAATGTCGGGTAAGCCGTAAAAGTACCCGTTTTTACCGCGAATTTTGTATGACTCTATCACGACAGTAATCAAGCTATGTCTGTCATTTTACAAAACCTTTCACATTTCACACGACAGCCCCCCCCCCAATCTACATCAATATCCACAATACGCCACCCCCATTAAACCGACAGGCGCGCGAGCACGTGAAGCGGCGGCACGTGCGCAGGGCTCCCCCCAGCAGCGAGAGCCCCCCGATGTTCGTGTGCAAACACTGCGGCGAGATGTTCGACAGGGAAGACAAGGTGCAGGACCACGCAGCTACCAGTCATTCTGGTTGGTGGCAATTTGGGTGTGAAGTGTTGGATAGTTTAACGTCACTGTACAAATTTCAGTGTATTTCTATGCTTTTTCTGTTAACGTTGTTGAAGCTCTTCCTTGCCCAACTTCACCTGGAGTGGAGTTAGGTGCATTCGTCAAATAGGGATATATTTACGTAGAGAGTCGACATAAAAATGTATTTTTGGGCAGAATTTAGCACTTAAATAATGCGCGCTTCACAGCCATTATATGGCTATATATAATATCTCAAAGTACTGCCACTTGTCTGATATGCCTGTATATGTAGACTCATAACCAAATGTGGGAGATTTTGAAGAAAAAACAAAAAACGTTTTTTTTAAACGGGCCATTAAAAAACCCACGTTTATCCATCCCTAGTAGTGGTAGTTGCTTTTCAAGTTTCAAAACATCAACAATTTTTTCTCAGACCTGCCGATCAGCTACACATCGAGCCCGCCCGGTTGCAAAGATGAAGATATCGAAGCGATCCGGGGGGAGTGGTTCCGGTGTTTCGGCGTGCGCACGCCTTTTATCGACGTGAAGAGTGAAATGTCTTGAAAGGGCTGGCGTTTTTTTTGTTTGTTGTTTTTCAGTTAAGGGTGACTTTTGATTTGTATTATGTGAATAATAACACGCAGAAAACATTGTTTTGTCGTTATTCAGTAATTGTTCAGTAATTTTTCTGATCAGGGAGTTTAATTCGAGGACGTAGCCAAGGGGGGTAGCGGGGGTGGCCGCCCCCCCTTCCCGGGCCGCACATAAAGATGCCTAGAATGGCACTTTTATAAAGCTATTGTGTAGGTGCTGTTCAAAATTTTCGCGCGTAGGCGCGAATTTCCGAAATACAATACCTCGGTCTTATTTATG
Organism: Sphaerolaimus hirsutus; assembly: GCA_964036195.1. Taxonomy (NCBI): domain Eukaryota; kingdom Metazoa; phylum Nematoda; class Chromadorea; order Monhysterida; family Sphaerolaimidae; genus Sphaerolaimus; species Sphaerolaimus hirsutus. The sequence continues at coordinate 1,436,243 of OZ038450.1, read as the reverse complement.
CTTTAGAAGTAAAGCACCACATCAACTGTTAATATTACATGCGGTGCACGGTACCATATATTTACACATTTAATTGGTATGCGTTGTATTAGTAGACGTTGGCGCCAACGCCAATGCGAACGCCGAACCCGCCATGGCGCGGTGCTTACGAATGGCGCCAGCGCCATAACTCAATCCGTTAATACAGGGGCGTGATTTTAGGTGGCCGCCCCCCCCTATTTGCCGCCCGTATACAATCCGCCCCCCCGCTAAAAAATCCTGGCTACGTCTCTGATTTTATTGAATTATTTATATCTGTGAAGATAAGCAGCTTAAAAATTATTTCTGATCTGTTCAAGTGAATTATTGTCATGTTCTGATATCTTGAGAATAGTGATGGTAAAGCGCCAGAATAAATGTCCCCGTGGCGCCATTTTGCTACATTAATTAAGTGGCGCCATTCCATCGCTACTTAAAACGCTACATCAGTTAAATATGGGGTCATATCTCAGAACTGTGTTTTAAAGAACCGAATCTGTAGTGAAATGTGAAAGTCTTTAGCATTCCATCGAACACATCAAATTGTAGAATTGGGTGTCCCACGTTTTCTGTGTTTTTTTGGGCAGTATCATGAAGATATAAGAAAGGGATTTGAAGCCGGAAATTTATAAATATTTCGCCACTGATGGATTTTAAATTTTTTTAATGAGAATTCGTTGTTTTTGGCGCTGTCGTTTTCAAACCAATATGTTAAATATTCTCTTTACTATGTTTGTAAAAATGATGTTATGTATCGTGTTCTCTCGTTGTAATTCCAGTACTTACGTAGGTATATAAATATCGATGTTACATTTTCAAAGTTATTTCTGGTATTTTTGTATGAATTGGTACCAAAGTAAGCCCCCATGTTGTCGATTTCATTCCATCCCTGGTATGTAGAGGATATTTACCTTTATGTAAATATATATATTTATAATTATTTACTTGATATCTGGCTTACATTAATTTGGTTTCAATGGTTTCGGTTGTCTTATGATTTAGCCCCACAGTAAGTAGATGAATGAACGCTTTATTGTCCGTATGTTTCACTACCAGTGTAAAATGAAAACATAGGTATACTCGGCGGACATCACACTTAGTTTGAAAACCTACCATAACCCATCTGAATAATAAACCGAACGTTTCACTGTCTTTTCATCATAATATTTCGTTTTTACTATGGAATAATTAATAACGAAATTTATCACAAGATTTTATTCTTTAAATTATGGTAGGTTTTCACACTAGGTGTGCTGTCCGCCGAGTATCAGGCATGTCGGTTCCACATGACGACTATTAAACTTCAACCATTATTTCGCATTATGGCAATTTAATATTAAATAGAGTGGCAAAAACTTATTAACGTTTACATTTTCAAAAAATACCAGTATTTTAACAACTCTTCATTTTACCAGCGAAGTTAAATATATTCGGGATCACTGAGTGTGTAAGCAAGATTTTGTTCAAATCGATTGGTGCGATAGGGTGCCGATTGCGCTAGTGACAAGAAACGTGGTTAGTGATTATTACTATCCCAAATGTTGGCAACTATCCACTAAACCCCCAAAATCGACCAGCCATCTATCTGTAGCGATTTTTGTAATTCTTCCCAAATTTTTGCTCGAAATCGGTAATTTTCATACCTTTTTATAGCTTCCACCTTCAAAATCACTAATTCATGTCCATTCTTGCCTATTTTCAGCTATCTTCCGTACTATATGTGCGTATATATTTACCTATTTTTGGCTATCTTCACCTAGTTTTTGTGATTTTTCTCTGTTCTGCTTCTACACTTTGAAAGAGCCTATATAGGTTCAATAACCACTGCAACACCCCCAGGAAGATATTGCAGCTATGTATCTATCTCATCGGAGGAGCAATTTGCTATATATCCAACCCCCTGGGGGGTCAAAAATTAGAATACCCCTGGTTGAGTGATTCAGTGAGTGGTAATGTAGAATGCATAAATATAGTTGTGTTCAGTACAAAAGTATTGCATACGGTGCGTGGCATGAGTCAATGGGTGTGCAGCAGACGAAATTATCACAAATAACTCATCAAATAACTAATAATTATCTACAAACGTGACGTTAATCCGCCTAAACAGCATAATGGCGACTGATGCACACCCGTAAACCCGCGCCATGCGCCGTATGCATTACTTTTGTACTGAACATACACCGGGAAAAATGTCTTTATGTTCCTGAATGGGTGTAAAATTTTTATCTGTCCTTCCATTTGAAATGCGACAGCTGTTGGTGATTACCCGGTATACAATGTTTATTAAATTAAGGTGTCTTTGTGCAGCATGTCAATTTTCAGCGCAATCGATGCATCACTGCTTTTTTAGTGGCTGTCCAAAAGTCAAAATATGTGTGGAAAAAGTCTTTGTTTTTTTTGGATTTTGACAAAACAATGGATAAAACAGCTAATAAAGGCACCCACACTACTTTAAATCACATTAAATACAAATCACAGTGAGTGTAACCCCTAAAGTGAATGACTAACGCCACAATTCAGTGTACTGCTGGTGTTAACTTTCACTTGGCACCAGTCAACAGAAAGGTATCGGGCTGGCATGATGGCAGTTTTCAATGTGGTACTAAATTGAAATATTGGCACAGTGCCAACTCTCAGTTATGCAGTTTAAGAAAACTGCGGATAAAGCAAATGAAGATTGCCAAAGGTGCTGCACGTTCAGTGAAGCCATAGCCAGTAATATACGCAGCAGGTCGGCGAAATTTGTAATATGGAAAAGTCCACACTATAACTACCCCTGAAAATAAGTGTCCGCCGGAACCAACCCATATTTCACGATTTGTACTCAATTGAACCCCAAAAAAAGAAAACCATACAGACATTTTTCGCGGAGTGTAACTCCAAACCGCCTCTAGAATACCCCTGCTAAATAATTGGGTGGTTGATCAACTCATGGGCAGGGTTGGTTTTATAAAAATTCATTTTAGTAAAATTGTATAAAAATTGTATAAAAATTTTATTTTATTTTTATTTTATTCTTGTTTCATTGTATTTTATTTTATTTTATTCCCAAAAGTCATTAATAAAATAAAATGAAACATTTTACAAAAATTTTACAAAAATTTTACAAAAAATCAGAGTCATGCATGCAAGGCCAAAAAAATGTTATAATTAGACCTATACATGAAAAACCTGTGACAAATTTTTCCCTTACTTTTCAAAAGTTGCATGCAGTATGTATTGTTAGCTAGCTGCAAGTGTAAAGTTACAATTATTGATAAGAATGGTTTGCATTTTCAGTAGAAGGACTAGTGGAGTGTGCTGGGCACATTTGTAAAATGTAATGCAATTTGTCAATTGTCTTGACAAATATAAAGTAAAGTGTCAATTCTCATGCAAAATGTCAAGTGTCATGTCAAATTTCAAGCAAAGTGGCAATTGTCATGACAAATGTCATGCAAAGTGTAAATTGTGTATCCAAATCTTGTGTTTTTGTATCCATAGTATGTTTTGTATCCAAACCTTATGTTTTTGTATCCAAATGTTCACATAATGTTTGGATACAACAACAACATAATTTGGATACAAAACATAAGATTTAGATATAAAACAGAAGGTTTGGACGCAATTTACTTGACAATTGACACTTTATTTTTTACATGTCATGACAATTTACACTTGACCTTACATTTGTCATGACAATTGACACTTTGCATGACATTTTACATGACATTGGACACTTTACACTTGGGACTGCTCCCAGATCCATGAATAAACAGGTAGAAACTCAAGCAACGAGATAAAATTTTACAAAAAATACGAATTTTTATACAATTTTACAAAAATACGAATTTTTATACAATTTTACAAAAATTCGAATTTTTATACAATTTTTATTTTTATTCTTATATTTTCCATTTTATTTTATTTTATTTTATTCTTGAATATTCCATTTTATTTTTATTTTATTTTTATTTTTTTCTGAGATTTTGCCAACCCTGCTCATGGGTCGCTAGTCTGTTTCTGGCGGTTTCCTGAATTTCGGTGGTGTTTACAGGAATAGGTAATAGTGGTGCCAAATATTGTAAAGTAAAAAGTTCCAGATTTGTGTGAAAAGGCAGTGAGGTATATTCGTACTGCTTGGTATGTAAACACCTTTCCGATCAAGTCCGGCCCTCTATTTTTATTTTCACTTCGTATGCCCTATCTTCAGTTGTGGGAGGGGTGGAAAGCTAATACTTGTGGGGTATATAGGTGCAACCCCCCACTACCCCTCATGAATAAATGGGGCAGCGGTGTTTCATTTTAGAGAGGGTTGCCATATATGTTAAAAAAATTTGTAGCGTTTTCACTGTCTCGCACAGGTCCGGCCCCCAGTTTATTTCTTGCACTACAGCTTGAAAAGAGGGGCGTCAGGCGCCAATAACACCACAGGAAATAGGTGCTCTGGCATGGCACCGCTTGGCTACCTGAAATGGCGCCAGTGCCAAGGCCAAACATTCCACAAACACCCACCCCCTAAGCAGCAGACAAGAAAATGAACTTTGCGAATTTTAAACTGCACTTTTTGCTTTTATTTTTGTACACACTTTACACGCTGGTTTAGAATGTTTTTAAGAGGGGGGTATAAGGTTCCAAGCTGCATAAAAACTTTACCTCTAAAACGCCTCCATTAGAAAATTTACTTGGGTTGAACTTTATGATGTCAAAATTACGCCATAACAGAAACAAAAATTGTCAAAATTTTCTATTTTGAGTTAACCCAAACTGAATTTTATAATGGTTTTTTTTTGGCATTTTTGGGGTATAGTTCTTTACACAACTTGGACCTTAAACCTTCCTCTATAAAACACCCTAAACCAGCGGGTCAAGTGTGCCACAAAATAAAAGCGAAAAAGCATTTTAAAATTAAAGGTTTGGGATAGGGAATAAATATTGAGGCATCGGAATTAGTGATGGAATGGCGCCATGGCATTTGAGAAGGTCATTACAACTTAGCGCCATTTTCCTGTGGCGTTATTGGCGTCTGACGCCCCTCTTTCAAGCGGTAGCATAAGAAATAAAGTGGGGGCCGGACCTGTGCGGGACACTGAAAACGCCGCAAAAAATTTTCACGTATACAGCGACCCCCTCTATAATGAGTCGCCGCTGCCCTATTTCTTCATGAGGGGTAGTGGGGGGTTGCACCTATATACCCCACAAGCACTAGCTTTCCACTCCTCCCACAACGGAGATAGGGCATGCGACGTGAAAATAAAAATAGGGGGCCGGACTTGATCGGGAAGGTGTTTACATACATGCCAAGTTTTAGATAACTTGTGCTCGTCGCTCATGAGTTCACCTTAAGTGCTCTCATTAACCTCACCTTCGTTACCCCGATTATACTCCAGCGACATTACACCTCACAATGAAATCTACCATATCACATCTGAATAAAAGAACAAACACAAATTTTTTTCATCATATTTATCAAAGCAATTTGATAAATATAATGAATTTTTTTTGTAAACACCTTCCCGGTCACGTCCGGCACCCTATTTTTGATCGTACTTGTGACACCCTATCTCCAGTTCTAGGGCGCGCCAGAAGCTGAAACTTGGGGGAGATATTGGCGCAACCCCCCTCTACCTCGCATGAATTAGGGGGGTCGCGGCGACCCCCCTAATTCATGCGAGGTAGAGGGGGGTTGCGCCAATATCTCCCCCAAGTTTCAGCCTCTGCGGCACCCTAGAACTGGGTATAGGATGTGAGAAGTAAAATCAAAAAATGGGTGCCGGACGTGACCGGGAAGGTGTTTATGTTTGTTTTTTATTCAGATGGGATATGGTAGATTTCATTGTAAGGTGCAATGTCTGCAGGAGTATACCTATTTATATTTGATTATGTTGACATGACGTTCGGATTCGACTTCTTACTTATACTAAACTTATTATTCTATTTATTTCGAGTTCTAAATACCAGTGTATTTAAAATACTGGTATTTTTGAAAACGTAAGCGTCAATACCTTTTCTACATTTTGAGTATTAATACTCAAAACGTATAATACTTTTAAAATACCTGGGTAAACGTAAAAGCGTAAACGTAAATTTTTTATGAAGTGCACATGACTAGATGCACTGAAAAACACTTGTTTTTGCAATTTCAATCAAGCACCCCTCCAACAATGCTATAACATTCTTGCTTAAGTTACTTGTTAAACAATAAAACGCTCATTTTAGAGCACCAATTTATGCATTTACATTCACAATATTTCCACCATGAAAGAAAAAAATCGGTGATCCAAAAAGTATTATATTACGTCCAATCAGTGTACTTAGGTATACTGGGCGGACCGCAATGTCAATTTATGTGCAGAATCCTGCCACAATTTAATGAAAAAATCATGTGATAGACTTTGTAAGTAATTATTCCATAGTAAAAGCGAAATATTATTAAAAAAAATGTATAATTTTTGGTTAATTTTTCAGTTGGGTTATGGTAGGTTTCCATACTAAGTGTCATGTCCGCCGCGTATATTTACTCAAAAGAAAGTATTGGACTTTGAAAAAATTAAAATATGTGCGGTTTTTGTGCATTTTCCATACGATTTTTACGTTTTCTCTGGTACCCGGGTAATTGCGCCAGGAAAACGTAACACAACATAATGGTATTTAGAAAACGTAAATGAAAACGCAAGTTCCCATGATATCACATCTCTCTTTTTCCACATTTTAATTGTTAGTGACTGTTGTCGTCAGCGGATCTGTTTTCGAGCAGGCGTTGCATGACTTCGGACAGATTTCCGTCATCCAATTTGGATTTTTGTCACATGCACCGCCGGCTGCCCATTGGGGGCACAGTTTGTTTTTGTCCGCTGTCGGGCACGGTTCAGGCTCCGCGCCGCTGCGTGTGCTTTTTTGGATGAGTGCCAACACTTATAATGGTATTGAATCCTGGAATAATGGATGCTAATAAATTTTTTTTGGAATTTATAGAATTTTCGAATTTTTTGAAAATTGTGCATGTTTATTCCAGAATGAAAAACGCTGAAGTTCTGAAAGTTCCTAAATTTATACCTAACTCGATGTTTTACGGTAGTTTTTGGTGAAAATGCATGAAATCATCAATTCACATGGATGGTGGTAGGTGAAAAGGTGAAAATTTGTCTGGCGAGAAGTTAGAAGACTGTCAAAACATTGAGATGTGTTGAAACTCGACAAAAGGTCGAAAATGCAGAATATAATACCAAAATACTCTAAAACTCGAAAGCCACAATACCCTAAATCCTCGAATAAGACCCCAGGGGAGTTATTTTTCCGTCAGACGTTTTGGAGGGGGAGTTATTCAAGAGGGGGGGGGGTATTCGAGGGGGGGGGGACTTATTTTTTCCTCAGAAAAGTTAGACTTCATTCATTGTATGGATAGTGTCTGTCAACTCTGTGTGTCATTAATTTAGGTATCTCAGTCCAACGACGAAAACATGTGTATACACTGCATACACATCATGTCGCTGTGGTAGGCTAACATTGTTTTGCTTTTTTGTATTGTACCCGTCTCATCCAGAGGGGGGGGGGGGTTATAAAAGAGGGGGGAGTTATTCGAGGGGGAGTTATTTTTTCCTCAACTCGTAAACAGGGGGCGTTATTTTTTCCACAACTCGTAAACAGGGGGAGTTATTCAAGGGGGGGGGGGGTTATTCGAGGGGGTCTTATTGGAGGATTTGCGGTATATTGTTAAAAATCGTAATGCAAAATCTCATTTTATGAGAAAAACTTAAAAATAGAACACCTTTCTCCAGTGAGTTTGCCGTGATTACCATGCGATGATTTGAAAAAAAGGAAAAAAGCTTCTTTGAAAAAAGGAATTGTACCACATTTTGCATGCTTTTTTGCAATGACTGCGCATCCATCCTGAAATTTTACAGTTCCCAAATTCAGCCCACTCATTGCAGTGTGTATGTTCGTTAGTGCACCCAGGTATATCTGTAAGATTGATAGCAGTGGTTGTCTATGAGTCAGTCTACGAGTCAATAGCCACTCCAGGAACAAAAGCTGGACACTGAAAAATAATGAAAATTGTGAAAATGGTCCTAAGCTACTCCAATGGGTCCAGTAAGTTATGCAATACATGTAAAATTTTCATTTGTATATATCGCATATACTTGAAAGTGAATATTTCCAAAATTGGGCAATTCTGACATAATTTGCTATTTGGTGCCCAACTATCAATACATAATAGCTATATTTTATACCATTGGAAAGCTGAAATTGTGAACTTTCATTATCCACTGCTGACCAGTAGGTTCAATGTCATAAGTTTATACATAAGGTTTCAAAATGTACTGCATGAACTAATCTGGGTCAATCAAATGCATGTGAGGCCGGAACTAAGGAGACGTAACGGCTATATTTTATACCGTTGCGAAGCTGAGAACATCCTCTTTCAGCATCCACAGCCTCCCCAGAGGCTCGCGTTAGCATTTTTATACCTAAGATTTCAAAACATGCTGCGCACACTACTCTTGGGTGATCGCATTGCATGTGAGGCCGGAACTAAGGAGACGTAACGGCTATATTTGATACCGTTGCAAAGCTGAGAACATCCTCTATCAGAATCATTTTGATCACCTGTTTTCGAGCAGGCGTTGCATGACTTCGGACAGATTTCCGCCATCCAATTTGGATTTTTGTCACATGCACCGCCGGCTGCCCATTGGGGGCACAGTTTGTTTTTGTCCGCTCTCGGGCACGGTTCAGGCTCCACGCCGCTGCGTGTGCTTTTTTGGATGAGTGCCAACACTTATAATGGAATTGAATCCTGGAATAATGGATGCTAATAAATTTTTTTTAGAATTTATAGAATTTTCGAATTTTTTGAAAATTGTGCATGTTTATTCCAGAATGAAAAACGCTGAAGTTCTGAAAGTTCTTAAATTTATACCTAACTTGATGTTTTATGGTAGTTTTTGGTGAAAATGCATGAAATCATCAATTCACATGGATGGTGGTAGGTGAAAAGGTGAAAATTTGTCTGGCGAGAAGTTAGAAGACTGTCAAAACATTGAGATGTGTTGAAACTCGACAAAAGGTCAAAAATGCAGAATATAATACCAAAATACTCTAAAACTCGAAAGCCACAATACCCTAAATCCTCGAATAAGACCCCAGGGTAGTTATTTTTTCGTCAGACGTTTTGGAGGGGGAGTTATTCAAGAGGGGGGGGGTATTCGAGGGGGGGGGGACTTATTTTTTCCTCAGAAAAGTTAGACTTCATTCATTGTATGGATAGTGTCTGTCAACTCTGTGTGTCTGTAATTTAGGTATCTCACAGTCCAACGACGAAAACATGTATATACACTGCATACACATCATGTCGCTGTGGTAGGCTAACATTGTTTTGCTTTTTTGTATTGTATCCGTCTCATCCAGAGGGGGGGGGGGGTTATAAAAGGGGGGAGTTATTCGAGCGGGGAGTTATTTTTTCCTCAACTCGTAAACAGGGGGAGTTATTTTTTCCACAACTCGTAAACAGGGGGAGTTATTCAAGGGGGGGGGGTTATTCGAGGGGGTCTTATTCGAGGATTTGCGGTATATTGTTAAAAATCGTAATGCAAAATCTCATTTTATGAGAAAAACTTAAAAATAGAACACCTTTCTCCAGTGAGTTTGCCGTGATTACCATGCGATGATTTGAAAAAAAGAAAAAAAGCCACTTTGAAAAAAGGAATTGTACCACATTTTGCATGCTTTTTTGCAATGACTGCGCATCCATCCTGAAATTTTACAGTTCCCAAATTCAGCCCACTCATTGCAGTGTGTATGTTCGTTAGTGCACCCAGGTATATCTGTAAGATTGATAGCAGTGGTTGTCTATGAGTCAGTCTACGAGTCAATAGCCACTCCAGGAACAAAAGCTGGACACCGAAAAAAAATGAAAATTGTGAAAATGGTCCTAAGCTACTCCAATGGGTCCAGTAAGTTATGCAATACATGTAAAATTTTCATTTGTATATATCGCATATACTTGAAAGTGAATATTTCCAAAATTGGGCAATTCTGACATAATTTGCTATTTGGTAGGGTTGGGAATTTAAAAATTTTCGGTTCCGGTTCTCGGTTCTCGGTTCCAAAAGATTTCGGATCGGGTATCGCTTTTCGGTTCCTGAAAATTTTCGGTTCCGGTTCTCGGTTCGGTTCTTTAACTCGGTTCCGGTTCGGTTCTTTCGGTTCTAAAATGATCAAAATTTCGGTTCCGGGTAATAAAATAACCGGGTATCGGGTAATAATCGTCTGAACAACAGAAAAACAATATACCCAATTTTACATGTGTAAGTACATTGGTTGGATATTTCATACTACTGGAGCATATCACAGCTTATTATTTCATGGTAGAATGCAGAAATCAGAGTTGTTAGATTAATACTGGTATTTAAAAAAGTGTAAAAGCAAACATATGTTTTCTGTACTTGTGTACTTTTAAAAGTACACGAGTAAATGAGTATTGGTATTTTTTTCTGGATAAAACGTAGATGTATTTATGTAGTACGCGAGTGAGTACGCGTATTATTTTGAGTACAAACATAAATAACTTTTGCCAACTACGGTTATAACTGCCACAAAACCAATGAAAACTACTACCAGTGATAATGTGTATACTGCAGCGACATTACACCTTACAATGAAATCTACCATATCCCATCTGAATAAACGAATATACATAAAAAATTTCATCATATTTATCAAAGCAGTTTGATAAATATGATGAAAATTTTTATGTTTGTTCTTTTATTCAGGTGGGATATGGTAGATTTCATTGTAAGGTGTAATGTCGCTGGAGTATATGTGAAATTACACGCTCCCGCGCAATCATTTTGCAAACAGATGAATTTTGCAATTCTGAACATGCACCAAGATGTTCAGCTGCTGTTTAAAGGCTTAGATGTAGGTGTTGAAGAAACGCTGTTTAAAAACTTAAAGATTCCTACAAAATTTCGGTTCTTTCGAGTATTTACTTCGGTTCCGGGTATAAGTGCTGGTTCTCGGTTCCGGTTCGGTTCTCAAGCTCGGTTCCGGTTCTCGGTTCTCGGTTCCAAAATAATACTCGGTTCTCGGTTCGGTTCGGTTCGGGTCGATTCGGTTCCACAACCCTACTATTTGGTGCCCAACTATCAATACATAATAGCTATATTTTATACCATTGGAAAGCTGAAATTGTGAACTTTCATTATCCACTGCTGACCAGTAGGTTCAATGTCATAAGTTTATACATAAGGTTTCAAAATGTACTGCATGAACTAATCTGGGTCAATCAAATTGCATGTGAGGCCAGAACTAAGGCGACATAACGGCTATATTTTATACCGTTGCGAAGCTGAGAACATCCTCTTTCAGAATCCACAGCCTCCCCAGAAGCTTGCGTTAGCATTTTTATACCTAAGATTTCAAAACGTGCTGCGCACACTACTCTTGGGTGATTGCATTGCATGTGAGGCCGGAACTAAGGAGACGTAACAGCTATATTTGATACCGTTGTGAAGCTGAGAACATCGTCTATCAGAATCATTTCGATCACCTGTTTTCGAGCAGGCGTTGCATGACTTCGGACATATTTTCTCCATCCAATTTGGATTTTTGTCACATGCACCAAGGGCTGCCCATTGGGGGCACAGTTTGTTTTTGTCCGCTGTCGGGCACGGTTCAGGCTCCGCGCCGCTGCGTGTGCTTTTTTGGATGAGTGCCAACACTTGTAATGGAATTGAATCCTGGAATAATGGATGCTAATAAATTTTTTTTGGAATTTATAGAATTTTTGAATTTTTTGAAAATTGTGCATGTTTATTCCAGAATGAAAAACGCTGAAGTTCTGAAAGTTCCTAAATTTATACCTAACTCGATGTTTTATGGTAGTTTTTGGTGAAAATGCATGAAATCATCAATTCACATGGATGGTGGTAGGTGAAAAGGTGAAAATTTGTCTGGCGAGAAGTTAGAAGACTGTCAAAACATTGAGATGTGTTGAAACTCGACAAAAGGTCGAAAATGCAGAATATAATACCAAAAACCTCTAAAACTCAAAAGCCACAATACCCTAAATCCTCAAATAAGACCCCAGGGGAGTTATTTTTTCGTCAGACGTTTTGGAGGGGGAGTTATTCAAGAGGGGGGGGGGGTATTCGAGGGGGGGGGACTTATTTTTTCCTCAGAAAAGTTAGACTTCATTCATTGTAAAGTCGGCAGACGTATCGCCCTACAAACATTTGCGTCAGTCTCTCCAGTGGAGAGTGCATGACGGCATTAGGAATTGTGACGCAATATTTAACGATTGGAATAGATTGGGTCACGTATGAAAACTTGGCCCTTATCCCAGTTACCAGTTGTGTATTATACAAATGAGAGTGAAAACTGAAAGTTAGCTAAAAATCGTTAAAATTTGCTCCCCTTTCCAATTTTTGTTCATATACATGGTTATATAGCTATTGTGAGGCTATTTTATTCATATTAATAGCGGATTTCGAAATTTTGGCCGGCTGCCAAGTTCTCTTCTGTTGGAACAGAGCCAACGAATGAAAAATAAAATAAAAACAAAAACGGTAGTTTGAACGGTAAAACGGTAGTTTGAACGGTCAAATTCTTTACGAGCAACGTTGAAGATGTAGATAACTAGGGCGTGGCACGCACGAACGCAGCGAAACGTCCATTTTTTCTTTTAATATGATTTTCGTTTTCAATTTCTAGCGTCGGCGTGGGACACAAGTTTCGTTGTTCGCTCTATTCACGAGCGAATTCTAACTCTCCGATTTTGTAGAGTGAAATGTCCGCCGACTTTATGGATAGTGTCTGTCAACTCTGTGTGTCTGTAATTTAGGTATCTCACAGTCCAACGACGAAAACATGTGTATACACTGCATACACATCATGTCGCTGTGGTAGGCTAACATTGTTTTGCTTTTTTGTATTGTATCCGTCTCATCCAGAGGGGGGGGGGGGGTTATTAAAGAGGGGGGGGGGGTTATTCGAGGGGGGAGTTATTTTTTCCTCAACTCGTAAACAGGGGGAGTTATTCAGGGGGGGGGGGTTATTCGAGGGGGGTCTTATTCGAGGATTTGCGGTATATTGTTAAAAATCGTAATGCAAAATCTCATTTTATGAGAAAAACTTAAAAATATAAAACACCTTTCTCTGGTGAGTTTGCCGTGATTACCATGCGATGATTTGAAAAAAAGAAAAAAAGCCACTTTGAAAAAAGGAATTGTACCAAATTTTGCATGCTTTTTTGCAATGACTGCGCATCCATCCTGAAATTTTACAGTTCCCAAATTCAGCCCACTCATTGCAGTGTGTATGTTCGTTAGTGCACCCAGGTATATCTGTAAGATTTAAAGCAGTGGTTGTCTATATACATGTGATATAAAGTTACGTAACTAGCGCTATAAAAAGTGCCTGGATTTTGAACCGAAGTGCTGACAGCTTTCTCGAAATGTTGCGTAGAAAAAATTGGGGGTGGCATTTTAGGTGGGGGGGGGGTTCACCACACTTTAATGATCGGAACAACCTGTAGATTTCATTTTTGTGGGTAGATTGGTGATGCTTTAACTCCTGCCTATTTGACCCAGTTTTTCAACACGAAACATTTTTTGTGTAGAACACGGACCATGCTATCATAAACTTCAGACAAACATAATTCATATGCCAAAAATATTTCAATATCTCATTCGAATTAAAAGCTGTATTCACTTGATTAGTCCCCCCTCTTGAATATTTTAGTTCCCCCTTTTGAATATTCTGGTTGCATCTCTTGAATATTAGTTCCCCCTCAAAAGTTTCCCCTGATAAAAAAAAACTGATGGCAGAAAACTGAAACTGAAAGGCTGAACTGAAAAACTAAATTCTGAAGGCAGAAAAAGACCCCAGATTTTATTCTCCCTACAGATTTGTAGGGTAGGGCGAATGCCCGATAGATTTTTGAAGTTCAACCACGTCGACGCACACGCACTGAGAGCAAGACACTGCATAAAATCAACGAAAGGATCCCTTAATGTCGCCGATATTGCAATCTGTCGTATTTTACTTCGTTGTCGATTTTGGCCCGGAAATTACGATTTCGTCATTCTTGGCCGTCGGCCAACTCTTTCTTTTTTCGATTTTGTCGGGCGCATTACTCGCACAACTCGCGATTTTGTTTGCTCGTGTATGCATTTCTTTTTTTCACTGTCCTCATGTTTCGTCTGTAGGGCAGAGAAAACTAGGAAGTGCGCATCTGACTATACAAAATTACGAGTTATGCGAGTTCTGCGCCCGACAAAATCGAAAAAAAGAAAGAGTTGGCCAATGGCCAAGAAATGACGAAATCGTAAATTCCGGGCCAAAATCGAAGTAAAATACGGCAGATTGCAATATCGGCGACATTAAGGGATACTTTCGTTGATTTTATGAACTGTCTTGCTCTCAGTGCGTGTGCGTCGACGTGGTTGAACTTTAAAAAAATCTATCGGGCGTACGCTCTACCCTACAAATCTGTAGGGAGAATTAAATCTGGCCCCTGGGAACTTATCTTTGGTATACTTGGAGCAGAAGATATTGTGTAAAGTGTTACCCTACACTCTGTGAAGTGTTTAGTTAAGTTCCACATGTCATGTGTCCAATGTCAAATCAAATAAAAAGGAAAAAATTATGACCAAACTTTTGACATTTTACACGACACTACATTTGACAGTTTTCTTTACACTTTACAGGGTGAAGGACCGCCACCTGTTACTTACTTGGTTCAGGACAGTAAGCAGCCTTGAGTTCATCTCGATCATTTCTTGTGAGATAGGATCTCTGACCCAGAACCGCTGTATAATTCTTAGCCTTTGGTACGATTGTGTTTAAACCATCCGATATTGCAAAAGCCTTGGAACCTGATTCCAATTGAAACAGTTGGATTTTAGGTTTTTTTCTCATTTGAAATGGCAACTATGAGGGTGTGATTTCTAAAGGCGAGTATTCCAAAAGCTGCATCTGCTAGAAATTGTGATAAGAATTTCAATATAAAGAGCCGGCTAATATAATTGAGCTTTTGATGACATCTGGATTCCATCAATTCTATCTCACTCCCCAAGCACAGTTGGGCCAAGTGGTCTGGTGTGAAGTTGCCCCCAGGTGTTTACTACATCCACCCCTGGGGGGACCCCTGTGGCTGCTCTGATGTAGCCACAGGGGTCCCCCCAGCGGTGGATGTAGTAAACACCTGGGGGCAACTCCACACCAGACCACTTGGCCGAACTGTGCTTGGGGAGTGAGATAGAATTGATGGAATCCAGATGTCATCAAAAGCTCAATTATATTAGCCGGCACTTTATGTTAACCATTCAAGTGAGAGGAGCTGGCTGGTAGCAGGTTAAGCATCAATTTTCTGATCTACGGTTTCATAGTTGAAATTATAACTCCAAACAGCTTTGGAATTGTGCAGATGCACTTTCTACATGAAACTCTAATTTTTTGGGGCAATCTGATCTAATTTTCGGGACCACACATTCACTCACAGCAAAAACAGTGCTGGTGATCTGTGATTATCTGCAGTCGATTATCTTCACACAGACACTTCACATCAACACACTTCACGAATTTCTAAGCAATTAGAATGTAAAGAATTTAGCAATGAAATTCATGAAGTGTCTGAAGTGCATGTCATCAGTGATCAGACATGATCAGTCTCTGAAGTGTGATAACAGGGGTGCTTCAGACCCTTTATCCCAACAGAAACCAAGTAGATGTAATTTATTAGATAAGAATAATGTGTTGATGTTCCATACTTGACTTAACTTTACAATTTTGTTTATTTTTTTACCCTTAGTATTGGGAGCCTCAACTGTGCCAGTTTTACCTAACTGTAATGCATTATGGAGTAGTAGTCGTAACTAGAAATTGATACATTCACATTTCTTTTATCAAAGTTTTCCACCACACTTGGCTTTATGTTTTTATACAAAATCTGAAATGAAAGAAAGTATTTGGGGTATAAAATTCTAGAAGTTCTGATGGGTCCAAAAAGTTTATTTTGCAAACTGTGTTTAAAGGTGCAACAGTTTATTTGTGCAAAGGTCCAATTTCAACACATTGTGACTAAGGGTTTTTACTCCACATGGCTGAATGGGTAAAGTTCTGAATTTTTTGGTGAGTACCATGCACCCCCCTCCCGCATAACTATACACCAGGGGGGGGGGGGTGTAACTGACCCGACTTACAGGCTGCAATATACATTACTATCGATTTTGCAATTTTTGTCATTTCGCTCAGGTCTGACACCCATTGAATTTGAAAAATGTTGTTTGGCACCTGTTCCATGTGAATTTATTCATTTGGGCAATCAAGTAGCAGCTAACATCATGGTTCAGTAAATTTTACATTTTTTTTGGTATTTTTGGTAAATTAGTCCACCCAGTTAGGTAAGCACCCATCAAAGCAATTGTCCTAGTTAATTTTTTTGTTGCACTTTTTAAGTGTGGCCTTTTAAGGAGTTAAATGAGAATGTCCCAAAATTGGATGATTTGTCACTTAATTATGTAATCGGTGATATCATTGCATTCGTCACTTTTAAAACTCATTAGGGGTGCATTTGGCGGTTAATACTTTTTACACAAATTTGAAACTTCAATCCCCCTAGAGGGAATCATAAACCAGAAAAAGTGGTACAAAAAGTAAAAAAATGAAATAAATAGTTTCTTCATTGTTGCCCAAATGAAAAATATTCACACACATCTGTTTTTAAAATGCAGCCAGGTGCCACACCTCATTTTCAAAACTTCCATTGGGGGCCAGAGTTGCAAAAAAATAGGCAAAAATTGCGATAGCAAAAGTAATGTATATTGCAGCCCACATTCTGGTGGGTTGCCAGGCCTCTCACAGTGCAGCAGTGGGGGTGTTGTGCACCCATCCAAAATTTCTGAATTTTACGACCCCCGCAGATGTAGCTATGGCTGTCATGTCAGTGTCAAATAACGAAATGACTGTCAGACTTGGGTGGGGACCAGTTTATATGGGAGCAGTTGCATTTAAATACCTGGTTGCAAAAACGACAGCAAGAAGTCAGTAAACAAGTAGAGTTTGAAGTAAACTTGAAAGTATTGTAAATACTTGTCAACTTTGACCTATCAGTGTCCAAAATGGGCTTATCACATTTCTCAGTGTTTTTTCCAGTGTACTTGTTCCATTTTTGTGAGTTCTTCTGAAAGTGTCAAAACTGAGCCAGACCCCCCAGATGGAACTTCCATGCCTTCTGTCAATTTTGAATTTTAGAATTGGATACCCAATTTTTGTATGTAGCAAAATAAAATTGTTTAAATCATACTGACAATAACATGATCATCTCTATCTGGTCTGCTATGTTCATGAAATGAACCCAGTGCATGCAGCATTTCATGAGCAACTATACCCTGTGAAAACTGATAGATGTACAATTTAATCTGGTTGGCAATGAAAAAATCAACATGCCGGGGTTGGGCAAGTACCGCCGAGTTTTATAGTTTGCATGCCGCCTTTCATCCCGATGTATGAAGAACATTCATCACCCTGTATGTGTAATTCGGTGTTCTGTAATCATGTCTTGGTTGCAGTTGTATGTATGCTGATATATTGTAAATATTACCTCCAATAGTAAGTGAACCCCCCACTACGAGGTTCCCTCTAATGAAAGACACAATTTTTGTTGTTTTGAAAAATATAGGGACAGCTGGCAGAATGCCAGAAATGTGTAAAATAGTGAAAACACTGGCCAAAAATGGCAGAGAACAATGAAAGCGGTGCTGAAGGGCACCCAGACTACTCCGTCTCAACTTGTATTAGGCCTTGTTCACCATTGTGTCACATTCCAGTTTGAAAAAATGAATTGTGTTGTTGTTCACTGTTGGTTAGATCTATTCAAAATCTGGCAAAAAGAAATGTGTGCATCCCTCTAGTTATATTTAGGTATCCTCTAGTTATATTTAGTTATATTTAGGTGTGTAAGTTGCAAAAAAACGTGATGAAATCGGTTGTGCAGTACCTACACTTGCCTACAATTGGAGGGAATACAGTAAATATGGGTTGTGAGTGAATTGGCAGACTTCTGGCAATGGCAAAGTATGGTAATGCAGTTGAATCTGTGTTGTTGAAGATAAATGAAAACTTCAATGCAAAAGGTACCTGTGGGTTAAAGTGAATATAGTTTGTCTCATTGCTTCTCTGAATGAAGATGATGCATGATACCAGGGTGGGTTGTACAAATAAATATAATGGTTTGAATATTGATCCAAAAATTCCAAAATGCTAAAAATTTTCTGCACAATAAATAATGTGATGCACGTTGTCATTGTTTATGTTGGGTGTTGTCATATCTCCCAGTAAAGTGCAACAATATCAATACAATATGTATTCTAATATATTTACATAGCTGTATAATTGCAGTCACGACACGATACACAAATTGTGTGAATTGCTTACAGACTGTATGGCTTAGGCTCACTGAGACCAATGAGATGAAATTGTTGCGAAAATCAATGGTATGTAAGAGGTAATGTAAAATGGTCAAATGACAAATGTTTTACCCTATTTCAAGAAAAAATCAGTAGCAGAACTTTGGTGATTGGAATTTTTGCATTTTTGATTTTGGTATATTTCCAGTAAAGTAGTCTAGGGAATACTGTTTCATTTTTATTTTATCATATTTATTACTTTCTATATTTGTGCAGCCCTGTATAGCACTTTATCTGTTATCATTCGCATGCCAGTCTTTATTGATACAATGTCACTATTGTTGAAATTTGTATCGATCTGCATGTTTTTTGATGAATGTAGAAAAGGTTGAAATGCTATAGAGCAAATTTACTCAATATAACTTTGTGTTAGCCACTCACAGTATATGGAATGACACCGTGTGGCCAGAGTATTGGTGTCCACATTGTGCCTACACGTGCACGTCTTTGTGACTCTGCAGCCTCATTTGTGTTGTCCAAGACTATGTCCCCTGTGATGAATGAATTCATATTTACCTGTCCATCTTTTCCTTTTGGGCAACTAAACTCAGTAAATTACCTTCAAACTGATCACCATATTCACCCTTGCCAGAAACATCATCACCCAAGCAGGGGTTTGCCCCATTGTACTCCATTGCATATGCAGAGACAGCGTCACCAAGTTGCTGACAGGCTGGTGAATTGTGGTCTATGCTCGCATCACACTCACTGAGGGGTATATTGGGAATTATGGAAATTGCAGAATGTGGTGAAAAATAGAGGATAAAACCACCTGCACAGCAGTAACATATCCTCCTGCTTTGGGATTGGTGTATTTCCATCATCAAATGCACTTCTCCACGTTGAAATTGACTTTTTTACGCAATAACTAGTATTTCTTTTCACAAACAATGCTCTCTGATGCAGTGATGAGCTCCTTCTAAAAAAGTGTTTGATGTTTCTCCTCAAATACCGCCTACAAACAGCTTTCCATTTATTCATCTGCACCATGATTACCTTTGCATTTCTATACTTTCTGGTCAACCTTGGCGTGGAGGTGATGTCTTTGTCAGTTCAATAACCCATATTAATTTGTAAAATAGAAAATACCTCTTCCTTCTCAATGCTTTACATCCTTTGTAAATTTGGTCAACTTTTAAATTTCCACTAGCACAACCGAGTTTGAGCAGCCTCTCTAGTTCTGTGCAGCGTTTTTCGAGTGAAGCATCACATGCTGTAAAAAAGTTGTGTGATGTGCAGAAAAGTGTTGTTAACTGTCCTCTCGCTGACACTTCCTGGCACTTCATGAAGCAGGCCGACACGGAAGTAGACAGCCCTGGAATTTCGCTGTCTTACCATTCCACTGTGCATGTTCTCTTTGTTTGCACTTTTGCAGCAATCCTGACAATCTTGGAACGAGATTTCTCCTTTGGTCACATAAGGATCCTTCTGCTTGAAAAAGGTTTGAATGAAAATTCAGCTGCAATGTCACGAAAAGTAATATTAACATCATTCTCCTTTGCTTTATTTTTCAGATTGCAATGTATACAGTGTCTAAAATTGTCTAATGCACATAACTATTAGATGTACATGCAGATAATTTTTTCCAGTGTTCTGAACTGCAGCATAATGTGATGCCTAATGCTCTCACATTCTCACAATTTTTTTATTTGTATTCATTCAATTATTTACTTAAAATTGCCATGGGAAGTTGCACATGCAAATTCTCAAGCGATGTTATGGTGTTTGCCACAGCCTCTGTGTATAGAAGTAGCCAATGAGTAATGATGGAAAAGTATCAGAGAAAAAGGGTGCCAAGCATAGGCAGCGCAAGGTCCCAATTTGCACTTGTGACTAGGGTGTCAACAAAAACTTTTTGGCGGAAAACGGAAACGGAAACGGAAAAATTTTTGAACTTGCCGGAAAACGGAAACGGAAACGGAAAAAAATTTGCACTTGCTGGAAAACGGAAAACGGAAAAATGAAAGGCCGGAAAACGGAAACGGAAACGGAAAAATTTGCTGCAATTATGCCGGAAACGGAAAAAAACTTGCTGAAATTTTGCCGGAAATGGAAAAAAAATTGCAGAAATTTATCTGGAAATAAAAAAATTTGCTGAAATCTTGCTAGAAATATAAAAAATTCACATAATTATGAACTTTCATGCATGTTTACCAGTTCAGCAACAGAAAATTGAGCTGGAAAATGAAAAAAGTTGGAAAAACAGACAATTGAGCCGGAAAACCGAAAAGAGACGGAAAAACTGAAAATTTAGCCGGAAAACGGAAAATGGGCCGGAAAAACGGAAACGGAAACGGAAAAAAAAATTTGCAGCCGGAAAACGGAAACGGAAACGGAAAAAAATTTGCCTGCGGAAAGCGGAAACGGAAAACGGAAAACGGAAAGTTGACACCCTACTTGTGACATTCACATTAGCTAAAATTTCACCTTGTGACACCTTTTTATAGGAGCACCTATGTGAAGTTGCCAGCCGGCCAAAAATTTCAAAATTGTTATAAATAAAAATAAAAATGGCAAAAAAAAGTTATATATATATATATATAACCGTGTATATAGATGAAGATAGAGGTGAAGGTGAAATTATAAAGGTGAAAATTGGCAAAATGGAGCAAATTTTAGCAATTTTGAGCTAATTTTGAGCTTTCACTCTCATTTGTACAATACACGCTTGTGAATGTCACAATGTGATAGTGAAATTTCTGCTTGTAACACCAAAAATTGCGCTTGTGATGCCACCTATGGTGCCAAGTAAATGCACCATGGTGCCATTCAGAAACTGGGTGCCAGGCACCGCAGCGAAAGGGTGCCAACTCCCAGGGGCACAACGGTGCCATTCTGAAACAGCTCCAGGCACCAAGCTCCAAGGGTGTTGCGGAAAAAGGGTGCGAAGTGCCAATGGCATGATGTTGCCATCTAACTAATACGGTGCAAGACAGGATTCGGGGTTTGAACCCTTCTGCAGAGTGTATGTGCAATAGAAAATACAAGATATGAAGGATACTCACAAAAATCTGCTGGCATGAAAGAACTGACAAGCAACATGCTTGGTGATTAATAAAGTTAAAAGTAATTGAGTAGCTGGTCAATTTTTTACCAGTCCTTTATGAGTTTACTTCTTTATTACTTTTCGATTATCAATATTCGATGACTTCGACTTGAGATTTGATTCAACTTCAGATTTATTCGCGACTTATTATTCTTACTCGAATTCTCAATACATCTCGAATTCCAAAGCAATCACAAAAAATTCTGGCAGATGATAAAGTGAATACATGACAAATCCACATATTTAGATGTCTATGCGTAATAATAAATAGAGACTGATTCATAATACCTCTATAATATCACCAAAATTCAATTTTTGTTTCTGCTGTTCTGACGCCTAGTGCCATCTGAAAATTGTATAGCTCAATTAATGCATAATGCAATATCACTGAAGAACAATATTAGTGAATGTGCATCCATCAGACACATGGGAAAGAACAAGCCAAACAAGATCAAATAAGCACTCATAAAAATGAGTGTGTCTAAATTTCTATTCTCATACAGGTGATTTCATTCATTTTTAGTGGTGACGCCTCACCCCTGTGCCTGTGGTACGTGAGCCTGATTAAATTTACCGTATTTCCTCGAAATACCCCCCGGGGGGTGATTGTTTCATAGTGGTCCCGAGAGGGGGGGGGGTTAAACGAGGGGGGGGGGTATTTCGAGGGGGGGGGGGGTTATTTTTTCACAAGAAATTTTTTGAAAACCAAGTACGAAATAGTCGTCTGAAACGTACGCAGACGTCGAAAAATGCAACAAAAACCGCCATTTATAAGGTTCTGTAGACTAATATTAGTATGTAGATGGTATGTACACTGTTCTAACGTGACACCGACATTGTTTTAACGTGTGTTCTGCAGTACACAGAACACAAACTGCAGTATTTGTCATGTACGTTCCCTTTACACTCAATTTGGGGGGGGGTATTTCGAGGGGGGGGTGATTGTTTCATAGTGGTCCCGAGAGGGGGGGGGGGTCAAACGAGGGGGGGTATTTCGAGGGGGGGGGGTATTTCGAGGAAATACGGTAGGTAAAAAGTTAAATTTATTTTGCCAGGAAAACATAAAAGAGAGTTCCTGGAAAGTTAATGGAAAACGTAATATCACATTTTTTTAAATTCTGATGCAGGCTGGCTGCTGGTGAATGCGAAATGCATTGCCGTGCCAAATGTGAATTCATAAAATGCATTTGTTTTCGGAAAGCATTGCATCAGGTGTTCAGTATGGGGGGAGGGGTTGGGGATATGGCGAGATATAGCTGGAGATATGGCGTCCGGCACCGACTCAGAAAGTAGGTGCCGGACCTGGCTTGTCCGCTGTTTACACTTTACAAGTATGTGGTATTGGCAAAATGACGTTCGAAATGGATTTCATTCATTTTTGGTGGCAGTTTTTACTTAGGTAAAAGGATGTCCTTGTCTTTTTTCCTCACTTTGGTTGTTAACGACTGTTATCGTTAATGGATGCGGATCTGTTTTGGGGCAGGTGTTGCACGACTTCGGACACCTCTCTTCCATCAATTCTGGATTTCTATCACATCCACCCGCCGCTGTCAAATGAGGGCAAGTTGCGCTTTTATCCATGCAACTGTGTTCAGGCTCAGCACCGCCGCTGCGTGTAATAAGTTTGGAAAACGTCCAAAATTGATAGTGGAAATGAATCCTGGAATAACAATGGGAAACAAAAAATTATGATTAGGTACCTTTTGATTTTTTTAAAGACTTTTTGAATGTTTATTTCAACATCACAAGCACTGAAAATCAACTTTTTCGGATACCGTATTTCCTCGAAATACCCCCAGCTGAATGGTCAGTACCAGGGTTGGTTTTATAATTTTTTTTGTATACAAATTGTATAAAAATTGTATACAAATTGTATTTTATTTTAATTTTATTCTTGTTTCATTTTATTTTATTTTATTCCCAAAAGTCATTAATAAAATAAAATCACACTATTTTACAAAAAATTGACAGAAATTTTACAAAAATTTTACAAGAAATCGGAATCATACATGCAAGGCCAGAAAAATACCTTTTCATTATACCTTTACATGAAAAACATGCAGCATGAAAAACATGCAGCAGTAGTAGGTATTGTTAGCTAGCTGCAAGTATAAACTTACAATTATTGATAACAATGGTTTTCATTTCCAGTAGAGGGACTACTGGAGTGTGCTGGGTGCATTTGTAAAATGTCATGCAAAGTGTCAATTGTCCTGACTAATGTAAAGTAGTGTGAATTGTCATGCAAAATGTCAAGTGTCACATCAAATGTCAAGTGAAGTGGCAATTGTCATGACAAATGTCATACAAAGTGTAAATTATGTATCCAAATCTTTGTCTTGTTGTATCCCAAGCTTATGTTTTGTATTCAAATTTTTTTTTTGTATCCAAATGTTCACATAAGATTTGGATTATAAAACAACAAGATTTGGATACAGAACATAATATTTGGATACAAAACATAATATTTGGATACAGTTTTCTTGACAATTAACACTTTACTTTACATTCTTCATGACAATTTACACTTTGCATGACATTTTACGCAACATTTGACACTTTAACAAGCTTGGGACTGCCCCCAGTTCTGCAAATAAACAGGTAGAAGCTCAAGCAACAAGATAAATCTTTTTACAAAAAATATGAATTTTTATACAATTTTACAAAAATACAAAGTTTTATACAATTTTACAATAATTTTACAAAAATTCGAATTTTTATACAATTTTACAATAATTTTACAAAAATTCAAATTTTTATACAATTTTTATTTTTATTTTGAAATTTTCCATTTTATTTTATTTTATTCTTAAATTTTCCATTTTATTTTCATTTTATTTTTATTTTTATTTCTGAGATTTTGCCGACCCTGGTCAGGACATCTCCCATGAGCCAATTATGGGTGTTCAGGGCACCCCTTGTTGTTTTGTGTTTTGAGTTTTGTGAATTTTTAAGTTTTTATGTTTTTGGAGAATAATTGGGAAATTTTTAAGTTAAAAAGTCAAATATGTTTTAATTTGGTTTATGAATTGGTATTAGGTTCATTCAACTCGCAATTTTCTGCTGATCAAGAATATATATACCTAAGTTCAAATGTCTATTTGCACCAATAACCAATCTACATATTTTATCAATTAAGCAATGTAAGTTTAACTTCATTCTTAATTGAATTTATATTAAATTTGCATTGCACTGCACAATTCAAGTCACAATGTTTATCCAACATTTGTTCTTTTCAGGCTCTGCTCTAAAGCCAAACTATTTTTTTTCTATAAACCACAGCTGCATTATTAGCCCAGTTTCATAAAGTAACTACCGTATATCCTTGAATAAGACCCCAGGGGCGTTATTATTTCGTCAGAGGTTTTGGGGGGGAGTTACTCAAGGGGGGTGCTATTCAAGGGGGGGGGGAGTTATTTTTTCCTCAGAACTTCCAGGAAAACTTTCACTTTATTCATTGTTTGTATGCATTCCGTCAACACATCTAATGACCAGTTCAACAAGAACAAAAACAACGTAAATATCCATCCGTAAACAACGTAAAATTCGTGTTCATCGGCGTCTGAATTTGTATTTTTCGTTTCACACACCAAACCCCATTTGCATTCGATGAATCAGCCCAGACATAGCTTTATTTTTCTGTTTGTCTCGTTTTCATTTTCGTGTGTTGCTCATCGATCGTTTTACCCAGAGGGGGGACTTATTCAAGAGGGGGGAGTTATTCAAGGGGGGGGCGTTATTTTTTCCTCACCTGGCCAACAGGGGGGTGTTATTCAAGGGGGGTATTATTCAAGGGGGGTATTATTCAAGGGGGGCGGGGGTCTTATTCAAGGATATACGGTAGCTAGTTCAACAGTTGCATATTTTCCCTTTATTTGGCACTAGTTCCTATTTAAGGTGTGAAAAAAATTTAGTAGCTTCCTTTTCTTATCTATGTTCATATCTATACTCTGTATACTCTGTATCGAGTCTGTCACTCTGTTTCTGTGTTAAGAAATTTGTCTGAAATTTCGCGAAGGATTTTTGGAAATTTCACATACTCAGAGGTAGCAATATGCACTAATAACAGAGATGTATAAGCGTCTATCTACATAAATAAGTAGGTACTGTATTTCCTCGAAATACCCCCCCCCCTTGAATTAACCCCCCCCTTCGAAATACCCCCAGGTGATTTCGAGCTGAGGAAAAAATAAACCCCCCTTGAAATACCCCCCTTCTGGAATAAGGTACATCATGTATGCAAGGAACATGATGTATTTATTGCGAACATTTTGCATCGCAGTTATACGTTTACGCTAGTTTGTGTGTAGATGTACATTTACGTCCCTGTTATGTCCCTATATACCCTATTTGGTTATGTTTATTACCGGTTTGAGGTAAAGTCGGCGGACATTTCACCCTACAAAATCGGAGAGTTAGAATTCGCTCGTGAATAGATCGAGCAACGAAACTTGTGTCCCACGCGGACGCTAGAAATTGAAAAAGAAATTCATATTTAAAAAAATGGACGTTTCGCTGCGTCCGTGCGTGCCACGCCCTAGTTATCTACATTTTCAACGTTGCTTTGAAGAATTTGACCGTTCAAACTACGGTTTTACCGTTCAAACTACCGTTTTGGTTTTTATTTTATTTTTCATTCGTTGGCTCAGTTCCAACAGAAGAGAACTTGGCAGCCGGCCAAAATTTCGAAATCCGCTATGAATATGAATAAAATAGGCTCACAATAGCTATATAACCATGTATATAAACAAAAATAGCAATTATGAAGGTGGAAATTGGCAAAGAGAGGAAAATTTTAACGATTTTTAGCTAACTTTCAGTTTTCACTCTCATTTGTATAGTGATGGAAAAGCGCCAGAAAAAATGGCGCCAGGCGCCAAGGGCGCCATGGCGCCATTCGGAAAGTGGGCGCCAAGCG
Organism: Sphaerolaimus hirsutus; assembly: GCA_964036195.1. NCBI lineage: Eukaryota > Metazoa > Nematoda > Chromadorea > Monhysterida > Sphaerolaimidae > Sphaerolaimus > Sphaerolaimus hirsutus. Next base: position 1,409,812 of record OZ038450.1, on the reverse strand, counting down.
CCAAGGGCGCCACAGAAAAAGGGCGCCAGGCGCCAACGGCGCCATGGCGCCATTCAGAAAGTGGGCGCCAGGCGCCAGGGGCGCCACGGAAAGAGGGCGCCAAGCGCCAAGGGCGCCATGGCGCCATTTGGAAAATAGGGCGCCAGGCGCCAAGGGCGCCAGGATAAAAAAGTGCCTACAACACCATGCGTGTGCTAAAAATGTTTCTACAGCACCATTGTACGCGCATTCACTTCTTAATTCGCGTTCTCCAGGATGTAATGAACAAAAACAAGGCTAGCAACAAAATTTTTTGAATATCCAGTTGACGATGTCAAACGCAATGGAAATTGTCATTTGACAACAATCCATTCATTACAAATAAACCTTTCCAAACAATGTTTCCTAATTGCAACGATTTAAATCCGTTTATTTATGATTTTGCAAGTTAGACGGTTCATAATTCTTGTCTTCTGATCTGTCAGACAGATCTGGTGAACCGTTGGACGAAGGATTTCCACCCACTCAAACCACTCCATCCATTTAGATCATCCACGGATCCGTTTTTCATTTTTTTTCGTTTACACAGCACTCACCGTTAAACCCTGCTGGCGCCTTTTTGGCGCCCTTCTAAAGCAGGGCGCCAGGCGCCAAGGGCGCCATGGCGCCTTTCAGAATGTGGGCGCCGGGCGCCAAGGGCGCCACAGAAAAAGGGTGCCAAGCACCAATGGCGCCATGGCGCGGCGCCCTTTGGCGCCCCCAAATGGCGCCAGCGCCATGGCGCTGTAAAATAATACGGAACTTGTTGAAGTGACTTGTGAAACAGCTCCTATTCCTAACCGAGGAAGAGGACAAATGTGAACAAGTGTAAGTTGACGTGAAGCGTCGTCTCTAGTTGACGTTCCGTTATTTTATCAAATGTGATTAGTTGAGTTGAAGTGAATTGACGTGAGTTAGTGTGAAGCAAATTTAGATTGTTTTCCAAAGGTTTTGACGAACGTTTTTATTTAGGCGACTAAATACAAAGAATTAAATGTAAATAAAATATATATAAAAATATACGTAAACAAAGGAATTAATTTACAACTAAATTAATTACTTAAATAAAACGTAAAAGAAGCTCTAATTACCGGAGAAATAAGGTAATTTAAAGAAGGCACTTAATTACGACAAAAGGCGAGAATTAAGTGGCGCGGTTGTGAATAAAGCACCTCAAACAGCGCTGGTGTGAAATAAAGCACTGAGGTGACTTAAAGCACCAAGCGTTAAACTTAGCACCAAAAACAAGCGACTTAATAAAGTGACTACGGCGCTTATTTAGATCCTAGGAAGAGATTCGTGTGAAGTTGACGAGGTTGCAAACACTGCCGATTTTAGCTGTGAAATCGGCTTTTAAGGGCCAGACCGATGGCGATTGGTTTGGCGCCAATCGGTCGGCTCTAATCTCCGATTTTTACCCAACATTTCCAATTGTGAAAGTTCAATCCTTGCCCGCTCGCTTCTCCGATGAAAAGCGAGCTAAACTGGCAAGATAGTGAAAATGTGAGACAAGCCAGACAACATTTGAAATGGCGCGCGGGCCCGGCCCCCCACTCGGGGCGGGCCCGCCGCTTAACATAAACATGACGGCGTATTTGCGTGCTGCTTGTCAAGGAAATGTGGCGGAATGTGAGCAATGACTAAGATCTAAATATGTGAGCGATGTGAAGCGCACGTTGTAAACAACATCGCTTGAGATATTAAATGGTGAATGTGAAGATGTTAAGTAAAGGAATGTGAATAAAAATGGAATCGTAATAGATTGAATTAATTAAATATAAAAGCGAACATAAGAACGTCAACTTAAATATTAAAGATTTTTACATTTTACGATAATGTTACACACTCCCGAAACTAGAATAAAAATTAAATTTAATTTAATTTTATCTCAGCCAATCTCGGCAAATTGATGTGAATCAAAATCAAACGCCTGTGATACTCTCATCACTCCTGTGGTAGCAGATCGTCGGCGTCTTCGACGCCGGCATTTTCCCGGCCCTCCTCATGATGCTCGTCCATGGGTTCGATGGCATCCTCCTCAGGTTGGCTGCCTTCCCCGTGTCCTGGTGCCTGGTTTTCTGGGGCCCCCGCTGGTCGTCCCGGCCAGTTGGGGAGCTTCTCAGATTCCTCGGCGAGCCTCTCGAAGGCTTGTCGGAGCGCGTCGGTCTCGTCGACAATCGCCCTCGACGGCTCGGTGGGCTGCCATTGCTCCGATGCTGCAAGCGGTTGGCTTGATAGCAAGGGGACATGGGAGGTTGTGAATGAGGTCGTACACTGTGAAGTGATTGAGTTGAATTGGTCAAATGGTACGGTGGGGGATCTAGTTCTTGATCGTGACTTTCTTCCATCTCTCCGAGCTCTATGTCGGACTGTGAAGGTGTTTGTCTGAGGAAGGTCACAGATCTTTTTAGATCGTTTAACTTTTGATTTGACCAGTTTTTGATTGATGTTATTGAATTTGTGAAAAGTTTGGGGTATAAAGGAAAATGTTTGGTGTGACAATTTCTGCTCACCTGGGAGCCCTGCGACTCCAGCGAATCTCTTGAGTCGCTTTTGCAAGGGCTCGCGGTCAGGGATCGCGTCTTCCATTGTGACTTCCGTTGTGACAGGCTCGGTGACTGTGAGTCTGGCGTTTGGTGACGAGCTCTGCGTTTGTGACTCGCAGGAGGGTGCAGGTTTTGTGACCCGGCGCGCCCCCGTCTCCATTTCGATTTCCTCGGCGCGTTCGGTACTATAACCGACCGGGGGATCCGATCTAGGCTGTACCGTGCGTCCTGAAAGCCGTTTGAATGGAGAAACTCGTTTGAGGGGTGTGACAAACTTTGAAGGTAACTGTTGTGATGAAGCCACCGAAATCAGCGTCTTCTACCACCGAATCCGGCAACTCCAAGACCGTAGTGAGAAACGGCCTTTAGAGTGGTTGATTTCCCGTTGTAGCCGAACGTCCACTTGTCGACAGCCAAGTTGAGTTTATTTCGTAGTTGTGTGTTGAAAAGGGGGTTCGAATTGTTTCAGGTACTTTATTTCGATCAGATACAGCGTGTTACAAAAGCGCAAAGTCTAGCGAGCTTCCTAATTGAAGTTTCTATCGCTAGCTTATTTTCGTTCAGTAGCTTGGGGTCTGCAGACTGAAGTAAAAACTTCCAAAGTAGCTAAGACACGGAAATCACGTATAGAAAAACAGCTACAGTAATTTCCTAATATAAATACACAAATAAGCCACAAATATAACAATAAGATACATTTGACCGAAACAGTTGGCTTATTCTATGCGTGCATACATTCAAATACTTATGGTAAAGAAATACCAAGTACAAATTGGGCTAATAGAAAACTATTAATCTTGAGAGGCGCGAAGTCGGCAAACTCGGCCGATTTACTAATTTGCTTCAATTTGTCAGAAAACATTGACGCACATTGGAACTAATAAAATAGGGTTTGAAACTGTAAATAGTAGTGCAAATGTTCCTAATGACGTAAATAGAATAAGGTATATTCAACATGATAATAATAATCACTTCCTGGAAACGTATGTTGAATGATCTAGCAAAATTGGGACTTATTCGAGGTAAATGGGTATTGTAATTGAGCAGAGTCTATAATATATTCGATTGAGCAGGGTATTATAATTATTAAGTAAATATAAATAGTTGTGAGCAGGGTTATGACAATTATGCCTATGCGAAGGGCTTTGTACAGTAAATGCTAGTTACATGCAGGGCACCATTTCTCTATTAGGACGCTGGCCTAGATAAATACGCGGCACGTAAATAATTACAAGATTTGACTTTTGTAAATTGCAAGTAAACTATGCAAATGTATATATAATCATGATCAGAAAATTACGGCGAGTTGAATGAGCCTAATATTATATTAATACACCTAATAATAACTTATTTGCCTTTTAAACCTAAATATTTCACATAAACATATCGATTACTCATAAAAACACTTTCCTAATTAAATATTCTCCATGGATAAATAATATAGTGCAGGAAATATATTTTGCGTGGTAAATAAATATAGTGCATGAAAAGTAAAATAGTGCAAATAAGTAAATGTGCGATTATGAGCCTAATTATCAATTCTCTGTATTTCTTTATCCATCCATTTTGCCACGGTCAGCACACTCCGGGCGGAAGAGTTGCTGCACCTCGTTGTTGCAGCAACGTCACATGCTGGTGGTGGTAGGCGCCAAAGTGATGAGTGGCGTTTCCACAGTCGCCTCGGTGGTGAACGTGGTCGTGCGTGAAGTCGTGGGTGTGCGTGAAGTTGTAGGTCCGGTTGCTGGTGATGCCAACGCCGACCTAGCCTGATGATGAAGCAGGTAGTTGCCCGTGTCGCTTCCTGCGCGTTCGCGTGAGGTGAATTTGCGGATATCGGGCATGTGAACACTGTCTCTGTTCCTGGCTCTGACTTGTCCTTCATCAGCTGAACTTTCATCTGGCTGAACGTATGCTGATAGTGACTTTGCCATTCTGTCCTCTGTTTCTGCTCTCCTGGCAAATCTGACGGACTGTGTTGAGTTGGATCTGGCTCTCCTCTTGATTGCTGGTCTCAACTCTGTTTTGCGCACTTTCCTCTGTGGATAATTGGTCTCTTTCTGAGTTGATTTCTTGATAGTATATCTGATGGCTCTGAAGCATAGCCATATGCATTTGAACGGGCACACTATGCATTTCCATATGCATGTATATACGCATGGTGGAATCACTGGCTTCCCTGTGGCAATTCTCCAATTGTACCACAGGTATCCTGCAGCTACGATTCCAGCTATCAGGATTGTGATTCCCAGCAGCATTGCGATTGTGTTGATGATCACTTGAAAGGGTCCTTTCAGCATTCCTCCCATAAAGTTAGTGTACCCTTTTGACACTCCAGAAATATAGTGACCATATGCTTTGCCGATTCCTGCTGCTGTCTGTCCAATTCCAGCTCCAATGCCTTCTATTGAATTTCTGATCACTCTGGGATCCAATGACATATCTGCTGTGTAATCGATCAACTGATTCTGCACATGCTCTAAATTCTGTAGTCTCTGAATCTGGCCTCTGACATCCATGAAATTGGTCGCTCTGTTGACAATGTTGGTGAACAGATGAGGCGCGTCAAACGTGAAGGCCTGCCATTGTCCTTTCCATGTCATTTCAATTGGCGTCTCTGTGACATGCACCATTCCATGTGCGGACTTCCACTGTCCATGTTCATTTCTGTACAGGTGCGGTGTGGTGTGGCTGCAGTCCTCTTCTGGTGATTTCTCTACCAAGTCTCTGCTGCCTGGGCTCTTGAACCACAAGGGCCCGTCTTTGTCCAATCTCATTGGTGTGTATTTGTAGCATGTCTCTCCCACTTTTCCTGTTTGATAAATTATGTATGGCTGCACTTCCTTGCATTCCCAAAACATAATTGCTTCTCCAGCCCATTCTGCATGAACATCCTGTCTTCCCAGCATGGCTCGAATTCCCAATGTTGGATCGATGCGGAAAAGCTGAGTCAACATGTCCAGCTGGTTCTTGCAAAGTTGACATAACTGATGCCATACAATCGCAAATTGTGCCTGAGTCATCTCTCTGACCACATGTTGCAGGAACTGAAACTTGGAGTTTCTGTCGTCCAATCTGGCATACAATGTTCCACTGATTGTTGACTCTCTCGCCTCCACTATCTTTCCTGGCATTGCCCATTCTACAGGCACATCTTCTCTTCTGTCAAACTGGATGAATACACCTCCTTGATCGGTGTAGTACGTGTCTCCTGGAACACATTCTGAGCCAATTAGTCTCTTTGTCTTGTTGCTGTGGGAGTATGCTGCTTGCAATTTTGACACAATAATTGTCTGGCCAGATATCTCTGATTTGAATCTGCCAATTCTCTCATATGCACATTGATGCTTGAAGTTCTCTGTATCCCACACTGTGATTCCATAATTGTGGTCTCTGCAGTGTCCCATCATGGCTCTGCACTGGCTGAAATCTTGCAAGTCGCTGATTACAGTCTTTCCATCGAGTGAAGCCACGGTTCCTTCTTCCATGTAGAAGTTACTGACGACATTTTCTTTGTCATGACAACACCATGAATATTCCACATTCAAGGTTTGATTGGTTGTCCACACTCTGGGCTCCATTTCCACCAAAGGTGTTCCTCTAAACATCTTGTGAATTCTTGCATAGTTACAGGCTACCACGCCAACCTGCTGGTATTTCTCAAAATTGCCTGTAATGCCTTTCGCTCCCCAGAAACTGGTGTGTGTGATGATTTCTTTGATTCTGATGTAGCATCTGTATGCTTTCTCTTTCTGTGGAATCTGTCTCTGTGCGTAAAGTGTAACTTTCATTGCCTTGACAAAATTCCTTGGTGGGATATGGCACTGCACTTCTTCAGGAACTGTAAGCGCATGTCCATGTCTTCCACTGGTACAAATTTGATACTTCTGGCTTTGTGAGCTGATCACCTGTTCCACAGGATGATCTTTGATTGCATCCTTGAATCTCTCATAAGTCTGCATTTCTCTGACAGATTTTGGTGGCCATTCTGAAGGCAAAGGCGGCAATCCATGATGCGCTGCCAATGATGGTGGCCTTACTGTCGAGGTTTCTAGAACGTATGTTCTGGAAAATACTTCACTGTAAGCCTTGCCGGCTTCTCTCAGCGTTGCTGACTCTGACATGCCTGCCAGCATCAACACTATGCACAGCATTCCAATCACCAGACTGCTGGTGGTTGCTGTGGCTTTCCCTGTTGCACTCCTCAGGACTCTATCCGATGCTGAGTTCCTCTGAGCAGGGTTTGGTACAGAGTCTCTGTTCGAGCTCTGATTTCTGACATGTTTCTGGACAATTGCTGGGTCCAGTAAATCCACTTTGACTGTCACTGCTGTCTCTGGGATATCCATTGTCTTTGAATTGATTTCCAGCGGATACAATTGATTGAGTGGTCTGCTGACCACATTTCTGTTGGCAGTTCTGACTTTTGCTGAGCGAATCTGTCCATCTTTGCTGAGTTCTAACTGCTCGATGCGACCCATTTTCCATGCACCTCTGGGCATGTTTTCTTCATAAATCAGCACAACTTCATTCACTTTGGGTTCTTGAGTCGCTGTTAATCTGCCATGTTTGTGCGTCACCTGAGTTCTTTCCCTCAAGCTTGGGATATACTCTTGATGCCACAAGTCCCAGAACTTATCTAAAGTTTGCTGGGTTGTCTCCCAATATTTCTGCAGTTTCGCTGCGTTATCCATTCTGGGCACAAATTCTCCATCTTTGTCTGCATCAAACTGTGGTGCTCCAATCTGACCTTCCCCTGTCAGGAAGTCCTTTGGCGTCAGCACTCTGAGACTTTTTACATCACCATAGATGTAAGAGATTGGCCTGCTGTTGATCACTGCCTCAACTTCTGGCAGAAGTGTCAACAATTCTTGCAGGGTTAACATTCTGTGCCCCACAGCTGCCTTGAAATGTTTCTTGGTGATGCCCACCATTCTTTCATAGACTCCTCCCTGCCATGGTGCCATAGGAGTAGTCATGTTCCACTGGATTTGTTGCTGTGAGCAGTATGTCTGTACTGCTCCACTTTTGACCATTTCTGACCATTCCTTTCCAGTATTGATGGCCTTGTCAGTGCTTGTGCTGAGCACTTTCTCTGTCAATTTGAATTGCGTCGCATTGTCTGAAATCACTGCCTCAGGCTTTCCACGCCTGGCGATGAATCTCCTGACTGCATTCAGGAATTCCTGTGCTGTCATGTCCAGCACACTTTCCAGGTGAACTGCACGTGTCACCATACATGTGAACAAACAGATCCACATTTTCCTGTGATCTTTGTCCACTTTGTACCAAACTGGTCCCAAATAATCCAAGCCCGTGTACTGGAACGGTCTAGCTCTCTGAACTCTGGTTTCTGGCAAATCTGGCATTGGCGGAAGCTGGTACGGCTTCGCTCCCAATTTCTTACAGGTTGGGCAGGTTCTGGTCACATTGTAGATCACCCGTCTGCCCTGTGTAATCCAGTACTTTTGTCTGATTGCTGCCAATGTGTGTTGCACTCCTGCGTGCATCAACTTTTCATGCTGGTCTCTGACGATCAGCTGAGTCACTGTAGCCATTGCTGGCAACAGTATGAGTGGCACTGTGACCTCCTGTGGGTCAGTATGCTCCATTCTGCCGTGGCACTTCAGGATTCCATCCTGATGCATTTGTACATTGAGCCATTTGATCAACTGCTGGTCTGCAGCTGTTTTCTTGCCATTCCGGCTGCCTTTGCTGTGGCCTGTTGCTAGAATCTCTGCCACTCCTTTGTAATGATTCTGTTGCGTCACTTTGATCCAATATTTCAACGCAATCTCTCTCTCTTCAATACTGATAATTCCCTGTGGTTTCATTGTACCACAGATACTTTCCATGATTTCTGACAGTCCACTCCGACTGCCACTTCTGCTGCGCTTTTTGTGCATCTGTCGCACAAATCTCATCACGTATACTGTTGAATCCAGTAACTTTGTCAGTGATGAGAATCTCTGAATCTCAATTCCCAATGGATTGCTTTGCTTGCTTTTGTCAACTTGCACATTGCTGGCATCTGGGTCACTGACCACTTGCTGTGTGGCGCCCAGGTAAATTGGACTGGCTTTTGGGAACTTGAGCTCTTCTCTCTTGATTTCTGCCATTACTTCTGGCGTAACTGGCTCCACTTTCGGCTCTGGCCATTCTCCAGTCATTAGCCATTCTGGCCCTTTCCACCACAGGTTACTGCCTTCCAACTCTGACATATTCATGCCTCTTGTGGCTATGTCAGCTGGATTCTCCAGTCCTGCGATGTGTCTGATGTGCATGTTCTCTGTCTCACTCTGAATTTTCCTGATTTCATCCAATCTGTTCTTGACAAAACATGCCAGTGGCTTCGCTGTTGTTAGCCACTTCAGACAACAGGTTGAATCTGACCATACAACTGTTTGACTGAATTTGACGTCCTTGAGCTCTTTGTGAATAAACTTTGACATTCTGCTGCCGATCAACATTGCTAACAATTCCAGCCGTGGAATTGTCACTTCTGGTTTCTTTGGAGCGAGTCTCAATCTGGAGTACAGCAGGCTTGACGTGCCGCTGTCATTTTCTGTTTTCTGGCATACGTATGCCGCTGCGCTGTATGCCATTGCTGAAGCATCAACGAAAATGTGCAGTTGTGCATCTGCACCACTCTGATAATTCAAATTTCTGTTGAACTTGATCTGTCCAACTTTGAGCAATTCTGTCTCTAATTGCTGCCAAATTGCTGTCTGTTCCTCAGACAGGGGAGTATCCCATTCTTTGGCACTTGGTCCTGAATGCCATAACGTTTGCAAAAATCTCTTTGCTGGCAGTAGGACAGGACTAACGAGTCCCATTGGATCAAAACATCCCGCAGTCACTTTTGCAACTGTCCTTTTTGTGGGAAGTTTGATTTTCTGGTCAGTTTCTGATAATTGTGATTGCTGAACTGTCTTTGGCGTTTTCAGCCACATCTGGTCGCTCTCTGTGTCCCATTTCATTCCTAGGACTGTTGTGACAATTTCCTTGGCCACATCTGACTCTGCCAATTGCCAAGTAAAGCTCTTATTGTTGCTGTTCCATTCTCTCAGATTCATCTGTGCCTCTGTGAACAGCACTTTGGATTCCTGGTACAATTCGATTGCTTTCTGCTCTGTTTCCACACTGAGGATCAAATTATCCACATACAGATTTTCATCGATCAATTTTGCATTTTCTGTGCCAGCTTGATTCAGGTGGTATCTGACTGTCAGCGCTAGCAGCGCTGGGCTGCAGATTATACCAAATGGCACTCTGGCAAATCTGTAAATCTGAATGTTGTCCTCCATGGATGGTTTCGTGGGATCCTTGTACCACAGAAATCTTGTCACATCTCTGTCACTGTCCTGCAGACTAATCTGCAGAAATGCCTTCTCTATGTCTGCGACCAGGGCGATTCCATGCAACCGGAATCGCATCAGCATCCCTACCAGCTGTGGTAGTATCACTGGACCGCGATACATGCACTCATTCAAACTTGGCATGCCTGGCAGTTTTGCTGAGGCATCATATACCTCTCTGACCTTTGTGGTAGTTTTCTCTGGCGTTATCACTGGTTGATGAGGCAAAATATGGAATTTTCTGCCATCCATAATATCCTCTTGGACCTTCTCAATCACTCCTTGCTCCTCCTGTGCTTTCATGATTGCCTGAATTTTCTCCAGTAACTCTAGGTCTCTCTTGAGCCTGTTGGTGAGGTACCTGAACCTCTTGAATGCCATTGCTTTGTTATCTGGGAGTTCATGCAAATTTGGTTTGTACATGAACTTTACAGAGTACCGTCCATCTGGGTTTCTCTGTACACTCTCATTGAATTGCTTGATGGCCTCATCGTCCTCGACGAGGTCTGGCTGGTCCATTATGCCAATGGTATCCAGTCTGTCCATGTCTTTGACATTTGGTACAGGAGCAATTGACAACGGTGCTTCCTCGTACCACTTTTCTCTCTGAATTTGATGCACAATTGTGTTGACCACCACCGGATATGCGCCATCCGTGGTCCATTGATTTCTATTGCTCGTCAGCTGCCCACCTCCCATCAGCAATCCCAATTCTGATGGAATCACATACAATCCTGACGGAAGTCTGGTGGTGCTGGTGTTTCTGGACATCAAGTCCTACTATAATGTCTGGCTTGAACTTGCACTCTGTCCCTTTTTCCTTGGGAATTCTGTCTGCAAAGTAACTCTCATCCGGGAAGTACTTCTGCAGGTACCTTTCGTCCTGTTCTGACACAGGCACTTTGATTTGTTCTGTGGTCAACGTCGGGACCACATCAGCCACCATATCAACTTTCTGGCCATTTCTGAGCCGCATTCTGAATTCCACTTGCTGTACTATTTTATAGTGCGGCTTTTCATTTCCGAATGTGTACACCTGGATGTGGTGTTCACCTGTACTCTTCAAATTGAGTTTCTTGGCCACTTTCTCTGACATGTACGTTCCCTGGGATCCTGTGTCCAGGAACGCTTGAATCTGTAGTGGTGGCTGTTCAGGCTCCATCTCTGTATCCATTTCTGAAGCCTCAATCACGGTTCTAGCTGTCATCAACATTGACATATTCCTGTTTACTGACAGGTTCACTGACGTATTCTGTTGCTTTGTATTTGGTTCTGTAACCACTGTGCTGGATATGGTTTCTGTCTCTACCACTTCTGGTCCAGCTTCTTCCACAGTGACACAATTCACTGTGGCCTTTCTCTGTTGGCTCTGTGCTGGTCGACCGGCCGTCGGCACAGACTTTCTGCCATTGTTTGCTGATTGCTGGCCATTCTGTTGACCATTTGCTTTGAATGCTGGAATTTGCCGTCCAGCGTTTCCATTGCTATTGTCACCAAATTTCTCTGGGCACACCGCAGTGTGGTGCCTATTGGACTTGCAATAGAAGCAACTTCTCGTAAATTGACATTGATTCATGTAATGCCCTTTCTGCAGGCATCTCAGGCATCGCTCTGCCTTTGACAAAATCACTCTCCTTTCTCTGGCAGTTTTGAACTTTGGACACTTATCATTAAAGTGTAATTGCTGTGTGTCATTGCAGAACACACACGGCCTCCCAGGATTCATGAATCCAGCCTGTGGTGCACTCTGACTATTCTGGATCACAGACATGCTCCCTGTGCTGGTCCTTGGGTTCTCTGGCCCTCTGAATCGATTCCCATTGCCTTGGAATCGATTATTGAATTGCTGTGCGCGAGGATTATTCCCGAATTCCTGGCGCGATTGCTGAACTGGTGCCTCAGTTTGCTGTGCGTGCTGTACAGCCTCACTGAGCGCTAGCTGCTTGCCAAACAGCTCTCTGAATTTTTCCACCGTCAAGGCTTCCTCAGTTCCCTGTTCCTTCTGGATTTCTCTGAGAACCTCGGGTGGCACTTTCTGTTGCAGCTGGCTCAACAGCATTGGATGTTCCACTGATTCACCCAATGACTCCAACTGCTGGAGCAGCCTTTCAATTGCATCAAACAAAATTCTCATATCCTGACAGGTATTCCTGGCCTGTCGCAACTTCATGATATTACTCATCAGCGTGTTTCTGACCACAACTGGCTGGTCATATCTCTTTTTGAGCATTGCAATTGCGGGTGCATAATTCTCTGCGGTCACACTCAATCCACTGATCATGCCAAATGCTGAGCCTTTCAGCAAGCTCCTCAAGTATGAAAACTTGGAAATGTCCTCCAAATCTGTCCGATTGTGAATGTGGGATTCGAACATTTGCCACCATGATCTAAATTTGACAATTTCCCCAGTAAACTGTTCCACTTCCAGTTTCTGTAATTTGACGCTCTTTGCTGTGGTTACATTGGTTGAACTGGCCCCCGGAGCAGCTCCCTGAGCTGTCAGAGCCATCTGGGCAGCCATCTGCTGTATGAATGCTGTATTGACTTCATACATGGTATTTCCGCTCTGTTGCTGGATCATGTCTTGTAACTCTTCGATGTACACGTTCATGGCTGCAATTTTCTGTGTCACCAAGTCTGACATGTTTGCATATTCCTCATATGAGTCTTGGTACATCTTCTGTTCTTGTTCCATCTGGTCGGGTTCTTCAATGTCCTTGACGACATCCCTCCATGCGTCAAATTGAGTTTTCACAGCCGTCATTGCACTGTCCAATTTTGCACCCTCCTGTTTGACAGATGCAATCACTCTTCTCATTTCTGTTCTCTTTTCTTCCTTTGTTGCTCCCGCAAATAACTCTTGATCATATTTGGCATATTCTCTTGCCAATCTGTTGTCCACCCTGTGCTTTGCCGGCCCCAGGGTCTTTCTGATGTGACCCGTTGGTGAAACCATTTTTGCTGATGATTTTTCCTTCACTGTTTCTCCTTATAGTGCGTCTCCTGTGACGCCTGTGACGCTTTTCTGCGTCTTTCTGTAGTGCTCTGTGCACCACGGATTTGTTGTGCCACGCACAATACCAATGCAGTCCTACAGGCCCCTGACGTGTTCTCACGCGTTGACCTTTACTGCACTGGCACCTGGTGTGTTCCTAAAGCCCCTGACGTGATTGTTTACACGCGTTGACTTCAACACACCGGTCAAATCCACCTGGACAATAAACAATTTATTTGCCCAGCAGTGTGCGCCCAAAGAGGGTCCGTACACACTCTTTCTGAGCGCTCTGGCGCTCTTTCTGGCACACCTGTGTGCCTTGTGACCACGCCGGCCACTTGCTTTCCTGAGCGGCTCCTGTGCCGCTGTGCGCAGTGCTGCGCTTGCCGTGTCGCCTGTGACACGTTTCTGTGCACTCTGGTGCACTTTCTGATTCTGGGCAGTGCTCTGTACACTGCTCTGCAATTGCGCCTGTGCAATGCAGAATTCTGGCACTTTTGTGCTGTCTGATCTGATGGTACCGAGCAGGCACAGCGTGTATATTTGATGGGAGCTCCGCAAAGCCCCTACACGCTACCAAGTATCCTAATACTTGGTTTTTCAAATCCACTCTCTGTCAGCTACAGCCCTCTGTCAGCTACAGCCCTTTGTACACTGATACCCCTACTTTTGCACTTCCGAGGTATGAGTCCACTCTTACCCAGTGGAGCGAGGGACCTCCGCGAATGCCCAAAAAACAGCCCTTTGACTAGCGTGGCTCTGTGGCGATCCTGTCTCCGTCAGGTCACCCTCCCTTGGCATAGGAAGGACGTGCGAGCGGTCACTGGCGTCCAGATGTCCAGGAGCGTCTAGCGAAAGTTTGACCACCGTCCGACAATGACTCCTTGTCAAATGCCGGTGCCGCCCAGCGTCTAGCACCTTGCCAGAACACTGGTGAAAGCTGCCTGAAATTCTGACAGGCTTGTCAGAACTCCAGTGTCCTCCGCGCGTGAGCGTAGAACCGCTCCCAGGATGTAGACAGGAGTGCCGTGACTTTGGCACAATGCTGTCTGCAAATCAACAGCCAACGCTCAGCCAAGGCCAATTGATGTTCAGCAGGACTTTTGAAGTTCTGCCAACTGCCGCACAATGTCCGTTCCGGCTTGGTGATAGCACAATGTCATGCAATCACCCTGCTCGCTGCGCCATGTGATGAAGCCACCGAAATCAGCGTCTTCTACCACCGAATCTGGCAACTCCAAGACCGTAGTGAGAAACGGCCTTTAGAGTGGTTGATTTCCCGTTGTAGCCGAACGTCCACTTGTTGACAGCCAAGTTGAGTTTATTTCGTAGTTGTGTGTTGAAAAGGGGGTTCGAATTGTTTCAGGTACTTTATTTCGATCAGATACAGCGTGTTACAAAAGCGCAAAGTCTAGCGAGCTTCCTAATTGAAGTTTCTATCGCTAGCTTATTTTCGTTCAGTAGCTTGGGGTCCGCAGACTGAAGTAAAAACTTCCAAAGTAGCTAAGACACGGAAATCACGTATAGAAAAACAGCTACAGTAATTTCCTAATATAAATACACAAATAAGCCACAAATATAACAATAAGATACATTTGACCGAAACAGTTGGCTTATTCTATGCGTGCATACATTCAAATACTTATGGTAAAGAAATACCAAGTACAAATTGGGCTAATAGAAAACTATTAATCTTGAGAGGCGCGAAGTCGGCAAACTCGGCCGATTTACTAATTTGCTTCAATTTGTCAGAAAACATTGACGCACATTGGAACTAATAAAATAGGGTTTGAAACTGTAAATAGTAGTGCAAATGTTCCTAATGACGTAAATAGAATAAGGTATATTCAACATGATAATAATAATCACTTCCTGGAAACGTATGTTGAATGATCTAGCAAAATTGGGACTTATTCGAGGTAAATGGGTATTGTAATTGAGCAGAGTCTATAATATATTCGATTGAGCAGGGTATTATAATTATTAAGTAAATATAAATAGTTGTGAGCAGGGTTATGACAATTATGCCTATGCGAAGGGCTTTGTACAGTAAATGCTAGTTACATGCAGGGCACCATTTCTCTATTAGGACGCTGGCCTAGATAAATACGCGGCACGTAAATAATTACAAGATTTGACTTTTGTAAATTGCAAGTAAACTATGCAAATGTATATATAATCATGATCAGAAAATTACGGCGAGTTGAATGAGCCTAATATTATATTAATACACCTAATAATAACTTATTTGCCTTTTAAACCTAAATATTTCACATAAACATATCGATTACTCATAAAAACACTTTCCTAATTAAATATTCTCCATGGATAAATAATATAGTGCAGGAAATATATTTTGCGTGGTAAATAAATATAGTGCATGAAAAGTAAAATAGTGCAAATAAGTAAATGTGCGATTATGAGCCTAATTATCAATTCTCTGTATTTCTTTATCCATCCATTTTGCCACGGTCAGCACAACTGTGACGAACTTGACGATTGTGACGATTGTGTGATGATTTGGTTTGACAAAGCGGGTTTGTTGAAACCGCTTTTCGGCTTCTTCTGGCGGTTACGTCGCCGTCGCTTACCGATTTTTCCTTGTTGAACGGGCGGGGCTCCCATTTGTTTGGGTTTCTGTCCTTTCTGCCCTTTCTTCGGAAAAAGCCCTTGATGTCTGGCAGCATACCCCTGCCGGTTACGAGCCGCCACTGCATGTAAACATAACCAATATACCCAATACAGGTGATTGTGAGAATAATGAGTATAATGTTCACAGCTGTTTGAAGTGGCCCAGTAAGTAACGTATCTAATGCAGACGCACCACCTGTGACACTACCGTGAATGATGTGACCCAATTCTTTTCCTACACCTTCAAAATATGCACCAACCCCTTGGCCGATGCCAGCAATATATGCTTGCACTGCTTTAGGATCGTTGGATTTTGTTGCAATATAATCGACTGAACGTGTGACTTGTTGTTCGAGTCGTTGCAAATTTTGAAAGTGATGATGTGCAGCCATGATACTGAATGCAATGTCAGTCATGCTTACACCTGGTGACCCGGAAACATTTAGTGTGAATGGTTTCCACGAGCCAGCCCAAATTAATTCGATTGGGAGTTTTGTGACGTGTAAATTCGTTGGTCCATTTTCGTTGGCCCATGAATTATCATTTAATTGATAATATTTGTGATCTTTCATGAGACAATGATCTATTGGTGAATGTGTGATCAGATCATTGGTGCCAGGGGCTACGAACATAATATGTGGGTGATTTGTGACTTTGACTGGCAGAAATTTATAACATGTATTGTTATATTCATGTTGAAAATAAATAATTTCTGCTGTGACTGGTTTACAATCCCAGAACATTAATATATCTCCATGCCATTCAGCATAGAGATTTTGACGTCCTAACAATGCTCGCAAGCCAAGTGTGGGATTGAATGTGACAATTGCATGAATTATATCTAGTTGGGTCTGACGGATGTGACATAATTGTTGCCAGATAGATCCAAATTGTTTTTGTTCTAGATGTGCAATTTTGTCAACTTCGTATTGTTGACGGGCTGTGAGCAAGTGAAACACACCAACATCAAGATTTGGTGCGAGTTTGAAATGAAGAGGAGCTTTTTCGGTTGGAGGTTTTTTTAATTTCTTAAGTTGATATCGAAGAAATTGAATGAATGCCGAGCCCTGGTCAATATATTTTGCGTCTTTTGGCACGCATTCTGCATTATTTGGGAATTGTTGTGATCTCCATGTGACAGAAAATGCAGCTTGCAATTTTTCCACTATGTAATGATTTTGTGAATATTGCGCATCGAATTGACCAATCTCTTGGAATGCACACTGTTTGTTAAAGGCAGTAGCATTCCATAAAGAGACGCCATTGTCGCTGTCATAACAATAGCCGGCTTGTGGGTTGCAATGTGACAAATCTTGAATTTCGGAAACTATTTTCTTTCCGTCAAGACTTGCAACCACACCTTCCTCTATGTGAAAGTTCATTACTGTGTTACTCAGATTGTGACAAAAGTAACAATAATCGATGTGAAGTGATTTGTTAGTGCTCCACAATGCATGACCGATTTTTATTAAGGGTTCGCCTTTCCAAGTTTTATTTTGGTAGGCGATCATGCAATTGTAGGTTGTGACTCTGTGATTTTTAATGATTTCTGGTGGTAGCATAGCTTTTCCGCCCACCAGGCTCATATACGTGACTATAGTATGCTCTTGTTGAAAGCATCTATAAATTGGTGTCGTTTGCGGCTGAACATGCAACGTCCATATGGATACCACGATATCCTCTATGGCTGTAACTTGAGGAAAGTGACATGTTACTTTTTCCGGAAGTTGAATTGCGTGACCAGTGCGTGTTTTATGGCACAGATTGAAAGTTTTGTGATATTGATCTGTCCATGTGAGTGCGTTGGCTAATTTTGATTGTATTAGCAACGAAAGTGCCATTAAATGCGACACGTTTCCCCAGAACGAATATGTGCCAGTGTAGCGACATGTTCGACGTGGATTTGCGCGTCTTGCATCTTGCTGTGAAGATTGTGATTGTTGATGTGATTGATCTGTTTGTGAATCATCACCCTTATCAGGTGAAGGTTGTGACTTATCATCATCTTTTACTTCAGTGTCGATTTTATATTCAACACCGTCCTCTGTGTCGATTTCAAGAGGCACTAAGTTAGATGGAGATCTACGTGTGCGACGACCGTTGCTTGACAATACTGTGACTGCACGTATTTTGCCATCGCTTGACACGTGTATTTCGTGAACGCGGCCCATTTGCCACATGCCGCGTGGTTGTTTATCATCTGTGATTAACACCACTTGGCCACGTTTGGGAGCTTCGTTGATTGTGCCTCTTTTCAAGCGTTGATTTTTTGCTCGATCTTTGAGTAGGTCAATGTATTGACGTGACCACTCATACCAAAGCACTTCCCGATTGTGACGAATTTGGTCCCAAAGTAATGTGATGTCATCTCTGTCCTTTTCAGGCACAGAATTGAGTGCAATTTCGTCGATGCAGTTGACGTCATTGACACGTGGGGGTGTGAGTGTGTAAGTTTTTTCGATTTGTGAGGGTGTGAGGTTGAAAGATCCATCCGTCATTCTTTCCCATTCCTCTTTTGGAATTTTTCGCATGGGTTCAATCGTGGTGGAATCGAGTTCCAACTCACGTTTTTCATCCATGTAACATGGTGGTGGGGTGCCCCAAAGAAAATGTATTGGGCGCAGTATCGCTGCACCAATGTCTGTGTTTGACAAGTATGACAATGGTCGCGTATTGACGGAGAATTCGACGTCAAGCATGACTGTGAGAAATTCATGCCATGTGAGACAACGTCGTCCGCATGCTTTTTTGAGTAAGCGTTTGACTAAGCCTACCATGCGTTCGTACACGCCGCCCTGCCATGGACTATTGGCTGTGATAAAATGCCATTTTACGTCCGGTAGCATTTTTACGCAATTTTTGAATGCTGGGGCATTGTCGGACCAAATGGTGTCCGGCATGCCTCGACGTGAAATAAAACGATTTAGAGCCATAATTGTGTCGGCTGTCGAGACACTATTGGTTGACTCTAAATGAATGGCGCGTGTACTGAAGCATGTTAGCAACAAAATGTGTTGACTGTGACGGGTTCCGTTCTGTGAATAAACTAACGGTCCCATATAATCAATGCCAATATGTTGAAATGGCTTGATTTGTGATTGAGTTCGAGTGACAGGTAATGTGTGAAAATCGGGTAATGTGAATGGACCTCCTTCCGCTTTGCGGCATGTGACACATTTTCGCAAAATTTTTGCAACTACCTGCTTGGCGCTTGACAACCAGCAGTGTTCGCGTAAATCTGCTAAAGTGTGAAGCATGCCACTGTGACCAGCAAGCTCATGAAAATGAGTAACCACTAGCGTTGTTAACCACCCGGTCTTTGGCAGGTAGTAAAACAACGAAGGGTTTCTGTGTTCTTTGTGAGATACACGCGTGACACAATATAATAAATTATTCCACGCGTCCCATTTGAGCATGTGGTGTTTGCCAAGTTGCGCTTGTGAAATGCAACTGGCACATTCCTCTGCCTGTGAAATGCGCAACACATGTCTAAATGCTTCGTTTAAATCAGCTTGTGTGATGGGTTTTGATAAATATTCGCTTTCGCGCTTTGCAGCTTTGTGCATGGAGCGATTTAGCCAATATGTTTTGACACGAAGCAGGTATACGACAGTACGCAACAATTTTGACAGTGTTGAAAATCGTCGAATGTCGATTTCGAATGGATTTGAAGGGATGTGACGTTGTCGACTTTCGACAAACGGATTTTGAGGAGTGACATTTTGTGACAAATTGGGGTCCAAATTGACAGGTACTTGCTGTGCAAGAGCATTAGCTGGTTGTGAATCAGGCTGTGAAACGGGCTGTGAAGTTACTGCTCCAGCATATAAAGGTCGACTGATGTGAATGTCGCCTTTCGCAAGTTCTTCGGTGACAGGTTGCGCTTGATATTGCAAAATGTCAAGCATGGTTGAAGTGAGAGGTTCAGCTAAAAATGTGGGTCCGGTGAACCACATTGTTTCGATCATTAGTTGATCAAAAGTACAACCCCGCGACGCGATGTCGGCTGGGTTGTCTTTTGTAGCAACCTTGCAAATTTGAATGCAATGTTTTGACATTAGTGAATGGATTTCTGTGACCCGATTGTTGACAAAAGTAGCCAGCGGCTTTGCTGTATACAGCCAGCCGATGACAACTGTACTATCGGTCCAGAGGAAATTACTGTGAATTTTCCATCCACCCAGCTCAACGAGTTCGTGATGTAAATAATCGATGAGCTGTGCACCAATTGTAACACCTAGCAATTCCAAGCGTGTGATTGTGAGGGGTTGACCTTGTTTTGACGGAAGTGGGGCTAGTTTTGTGCGAGCTGTGAGAAAACCACTAAAATATCGGTCATCTTCATAACCATATTCGTCAGGTGAAATCGCTTGTTGACGCAAATAAGCGCAAACGGCGTATCCATCTTTTGAGGCATCACAAAACACATGTAATTCTAATGGTCGTGTGACAGCTTTGACGTCGATGCCAAAAGAATGAAATGAGCGCGGGAATTTGATTTGACTTATGGACGAGAGATGTCGTTTTAAATCGTCCAGTAAGTCATCCGCCTCTGGGTCTTCGATGAGTTCATCCCAGGTTGTGATATTGCACCTTTGAATTATTTGTGACACGCGAAATTTCAACCGAAATAACGCGGGTGCTGTGACGCCAATAGGATCGTATGTTGAAGCCAGCAATTTGTTTAAATTGCGGCGTGTGGCTGTGACAATGAGCGTGAAATCTTTCTTGGGAGCTGGCACCGCAATGGTGTCTTCAATGTGATCGTAAACGAGACCCATTACTTTGATGTATTGTGACTTTTTCGGGTTGGGGTCATCGGGTTTGATTTTTTCCGAGACTATAGGCGAATTTGTCATCCATTCGCGCATGTTGAAATTTGCTCTGGCAAAAACAGCTTTAATTAAACGATAGAGCTGTATTGCATATTTGTCATCATCTACACTGATAACTAAATTATCAACGTAAATGCTGTTGAGCAACAGCTCCAGTTTCATTCGTTCATTGGTCTCAGCGGGATGCATGTGAGCTAATTCCTCTTCTAGGTGATATTTGATGACAGTTGACAAAATGGATGGACTGCATGTGAGACCAAACAGCACCCTTGTGAATTGCATCATTTGAATATTGTCTTCGTGAGATGGAATGGTGTCATCACGCAGCCAGTAAAATTTTGTGAAAGCGCGTGATTTTGGGTGAAGAGCAATTTGTAAAAATGCTTTTTCAATATCTGCTAATAACACCACTTTTCCGGCTCTGAAGCGAAGCATTAATCCGAGCGCCAGGGGTGTGAGAACTGGGCCTCGAAATAAGCAATTATTGAGACTTGGCTTGCCTGCAGAACCATCATACACTATTCGACATGTTGTCGATCTGCCAGGTGTGAGGACAGGTTGGTGAGGTAAGATGTGTTCTTGCAAACCATCTTGTGAACCATAGACGGGTTCTATGACCCCCTTGTGAAGTTGATCTGAGATGACTTTCGCGTATGTAGCGAATAAATCGGGATCTTTTCGAAACCGTTTCAACAGTGACAGAAAGCGACGAAATGCTTCTGCATTGTTAGTTGGCAATTCTTGAATGGTTGATTTGAATGGCCAATCCACGCTATAGCGACCAGTTTCTGGATCAAGAGTAATTGATTCCAGAATTAACTGTTCAGCTATGTCGTCATCATGTGATAAGGGATCATCTGTGATACCTATTGACTCGAGACTGTGAAATTGAAATAATGTCTCTTGGCCAACAGCAACAGCTGATGAAGCATGTGAACTGCATGAAACCATGAATTGATGTGGGGAAATGTCGGGTGTTGTGACAAATGATTGTGAGGATGCATTTCCGCCTAGCATCAACCCAAGTATTGATTCGACTATGATCAATCCAGATGGGAGTTCGATTTCTGTTGGTCGAATATCGAACTTCCAATAATAGTCTTGACCAATGACTACATCTGGTTGACATAGTTTGTGACAAAACTCATCAGTCATTTCGGTCAATTCAAGCGGTTCCGCGAATTGTTCTTGTGCATGTTCACCGTACACAATATAAATGACTGTTTTGTCGTCTTGTGACAAAGGAGGTGGGCATGCATATGTTGCCAAATTATCCACTGCACGTAAGGTGAGCGGAATTTGTAACATATTGCCCTTATTGTCGACGTGTTTGTAAATAGGCATGACAGCCTCGACCAAAAACGTATTGACTGTGACGGGCGTTTTTGTCGCAAACACGTTCATTTGAAGAACAACATCTCCTTTGTTTTCAAAGTTATACTCTTTTGCCACGGATGCTTTAATGTATGAATATTCGCATCCAGTGTCAAAGAATATTAACAAAGGGTCTGTGACTCGATTTAATTCAGCGTCTTTATTAATTAATGAAGCCTGGGCCACTTGCAAACGAACAATAGGTGCAAAATCGAACTCACATTCTTGTTCGGCCTGCTGCCTGGTAGCGGTGTTGGGATTACCGTAACCCGCCTGTGCGCTCAGCACCTCCACCGTGGGCCTGTGACTAGGTTGAAGTGGCACCGACGATGACATTTGGTTCGGGTTGAGGTGTGGGTACACCTCGTACCGTTTTTGCTGGAAGCCGCGGATTTTGGCCTCGACAGTCTCCATATCTGTGCCTTCCTGGATGAGGTTGGCACGGAGCGTCGTCCACAGCTCGTTTTCGCTGTGATATTTGCGGGTTTCCTCCTGTGCTTTCGCCTGTTGTGCGTTAGCGGGCCTCGGCCATTCGCCCATGTCGAGCGGGCCGTCCATGTCCAACTGGTACAGCGTGTTCTGTCTCCATCGGAAATCATTTTCGTCCGGTGGGATGACACACACGCTCATCGGTTCCGTATGTGAAGGCGGATACGATGGCGGTGCATGTGACGACGCCGCGCCCGTTGTGATTACCTGAGCGTTGACAAAATTAGCGCTCGTTGCTTTGACAAAGGCTTTATTTTGTGAATTGTTTACCTGACGCCTTGCGGGTGCCTGTCTGGTAGGACAGAACGCCCCGTGATGCTGACCAATCTGGCGACAGTAGTAGCAACTCAGTTGTTGAGTGCACTGTGCCGCTTGATGGCCTCTGCGCGTGCAACGCGTGCATACGTCGCCCAAAGCTCGCAACCGTTCCGTGCGCTCTCTCGGTGTGACGTATTGAGGGCAGTCGGTTGTGTAGTGCTCTTTGATGCCGCAGAACAAGCACTCGAATTTCGGCTTGCGATAGTCAGCAGCAGGTTGTGAGGGCTGCTTTTGACTAATCGCTCCGATCGCCGGAGTTCTGGGAGGTTGAGTGGAATTTTTATTTTTTCCTTGTGATTTACCAACGTTAGCATTGGTACCAGCAAAAGCAACCGTATTGTGAATAGGTTTTTGTTTTGAAAAGGTATTTTGTGATTTATTTCCTTTTTTCTTTTGCTGTTGCCAACCACCTCCATTTTGTGGCTTTTTGACTGATGAATTTTGTGATTTCTGAACAACAGTTGATTGTGAGCTTTGTTGTTCAGTTTTCATCGCATCTAACCGAGCACAAGCGATGGTAGTTAATGCATCAACAAACCTGACGACTGTGAGTTCGGTGTCGCCGGTTACAGCGGTGCGCATCGAATTCCGGTGTTCTTCTGTGACGGCAAGAACAATATTATCGGGAAGATAACCACGAATTATTCTTAACACTGCACCAGAATCGACACTTTCACCCCTTTCTTTAAGTTGATTGAGAGTTGACAAAAGGGTTCGTGTGAAATTTGTGAGAGAGTCTCCTCTTGACGAAGGTTTTTCAAGTGAATACAATTTATCCCAAAGGGCTGCTTGTACCCGATGCGTTTCACCAAAGTTTGATTGTAACATGGTGACCGCTGTGATGTAATCTCGACCATCACCTTTTAATCCGGCCAGCAGTTCTGCTGCTGGACCGGTAAGGCTGAGCTTGAGGTATGTATATTTCATACCCATTGACAAATTAGCTCGGTCGTGAATTTGAGCTCGAAAAATCTCCCACCAAGCTGCCCATTCTAACGGATCACCGCTATATTTAGCAAGCTCGATTTTTGGTAACTTTAACAAAGTTTCCAGTTGTGAAGGTTGAGAACTACTTCCCATATTGACATTGTTGTAAGGGGGTTGTGAAAGGGGTTGAGTAGTTAAATCAACAGTGGACTGACCTTTCAAGGAAAGTATCAACCTTTCCGCGGATTTGATGTACGCTTGGGCGGACGCAATCCTCGATTCCAGCTCATCCATGAGCATCATCGCGTTGTTCGAGCCAGAGTAGAGCGCGCGCTCCAATTTTGCGTTAGCGCTCTTTATCTCCTCGGCCACTCCATCTTAGTCTCTGTCTAGGCTTGTGATGTAATCTTGGACAGTGGTTGTGAATTTGTCCATAGCCGTAGACAGGTCCGAGCGTTTCATCTCGGCTTGGTAGCCGTAGGCCTGAAGTAGTTCTAATACTTCCTCCGCCGCGCGTATGTTGACGGCGGCGGGTTGTGACTCGTCTTTGACGATTTTAGGAATCGGTTTGGATGTGAAACGCAGCACTCCGTTGCGCACTCCAGTCAGCGCCCGGCTATGCTGAGTCAACGGATGAGCTGTGTCGAACTCCTCAACGTTGCTCGCAGGCATAGCTGCGGCGGCGGCGGCGCGCTGAGCGCGTATGCGTTCGTCGGCCATAGCAAAGTTTGATCAATTTATTGCTTATTAGCAAAGTGGTAGCTAGCTGTGAACGAAATAAAATAATAAAAATAAATATTTCGAATCTTGTGACTTGTACTTGTAAAATCGTAAGTATTTATGCACGCGCTACTAACGATTTTGCGTCCAAAACCGTATTACCGTAACCTCGTGCGTGTGACTCAGGCTGTGAAAAGCAATTTCCAATAAAATTTCGCGCGAGACGACTTAATTAGAGTGACCAATTAGTTTTAATTAGTCACCCTGCTCGCTGCGCCATGTAAAATAATACGGAACTTGTTGAAGTGACTTGTGAAACAGCTCCTATTCCTAACCGAGGAAGAGGACAAATGTGAACAAGTGTAAGTTGACGTGAAGCGTCGTCTCTAGTTGACGTTCCGTTATTTTATCAAATGTGATTAGTTGAGTTGAAGTGAATTGACGTGAGTTAGTGTGAAGCAAATTTAGATTGTTTTCCAAAGGTTTTGACGAACGTTTTTATTTAGGCGACTAAATACAAAGAATTAAATGTAAATAAAATATATATAAAAATATACGTAAACAAAGGAATTAATTTACAACTAAATTAATTACTTAAATAAAACGTAAAAGAAGCTCTAATTACCGGAGAAATAAGGTAATTTAAAGAAGGCACTTAATTACGACAAAAGGCGAGAATTAAGTGGCGCGGTTGTGAATAAAGCACCTCAAACAGCGCTGGTGTGAAATAAAGCACTGAGGTGACTTAAAGCACCAAGCGTTAAACTTAGCACCAAAAACAAGCGACTTAATAAAGTGACTACGGCGCTTATTTAGATCCTAGGAAGAGATTCGTGTGAAGTTGACGAGGTTGCAAACACTGCCGATTTTAGCTGTGAAATCGGCTTTTAAGGGCCAGACCGATGGCGATTGGTTTGGCGCCAATCGGTCGGCTCTAATCTCCGATTTTTACGCAACATTTCCAATTGTGAAAGTTCAATCCTTGCCCGCTCGCTTCTCCGATGAAAAGCGAGCTAAACTGGCAAGATAGTGAAAATGTGAGACAAGCCAGACAACATTTGAAATGGCGCGCGGGCCCGGCCCCCCACTCGGGGCGGGCCCGCCGCTTAACATAAACATGACGGCGTATTTGCGTGCTGCTTGTCAAGGAAATGTGGCGGAATGTGAGCAATGACTAAGATCTAAATATGTGAGCGATGTGAAGCGCACGTTGTAAACAACATCGCTTGAGATATTAAATGGTGAATGTGAAGATGTTAAGTAAAGGAATGTGAATAAAAATGGAATCGTAATAGATTGAATTAATTAAATATAAAAGCGAACATAAGAACGTCAACTTAAATATTAAAGATTTTTACATTTTACGATAATGTTACACAGGCGCCATTCCATCACTACATTTGTATAATACGCAACTGGTAACTGGGATAACGGCCAAGTTTTCATACGTGACCCGATCTATTCCAATCATTAAAATATTGCGTCACAATAATGACGACATGCACTCTCCACTGGAGAGACTGACGCAAATGTTTGTAGGGCGATACGTCTGCCGACTTTATGTAAAAGCGTATTCTTTAGTGTGACTTTCCCGAAAATTTCTGATGAAATAATAACCCCCCCCCCCCTCGAATAAGCCCCCTCGAAATACCCCCCTCAAAATTTCTACTCTGAAAAAATAAACCCCCTGGGGGTATTTCAAGGAAATACGGTATATAGACGCTGTAATATGTGCCATAATACAACTCATTCACTGTTTTTAACATGTGTTCTGGTTCCATGTATCACAAACTGCCTTGTCGTTTGTATTCCCTTTACACTCAATTCAGGAGGGGGTATTTCGAGGAGGGCTTATTATTTTCCCAGGGGGCAGTCCCAAGCCCTGTAATGTGTAAAGTAAAGTATCAAATGTAAAGTCAAATGCAAAGTAAAGTGTCAATCAAAACAAAAAAGAAAAGATTTTATTACTGAACTTTGCATGACAATTGACAGTTCACTTTGCATTTGACTTTACATTTGACACTTTACTTTACACTTTACAAGGCTTGGGATTGGCACCAGGTCACTCAGACCTGGTGTGGGTTTTTTCGAAAGGGGTTCAATTCGAGGGGGGTGTTGATTCGATCGAGGTAATACAGTCAATTGCTTAATTCATTTCTTGAAAAATTGATATTTTATGCAGAAACTCGCATTGTAGAAAAAAGTTGAAAATGAAACACATTTCTGTCAGGAGTTTCCCACACTACCATGTAACGATTTACATGCTGTTGTGTGAAAAAAGTTTACCAAATTTTGCACGATTTTTTGCATATCACTTTCATACGTTTGGTTCCACACTTCCCAGCAAGAGCAAACTTGTTGCAGCTTATCCGTTCATCAATGCACGGATCTGCTAAGTCTGTGAGGTTTGAAGCAGTGATTGTTTATACATGGCAGTGAATAAAGAACTACGGTTTTCGCGTGCAATGCTAATAACGTCTAGCACTGACGCTTTTCCATCACTAGTGCCAGCCAATAAATCTCTCAAATCTGTGACAGAACCAATCCAAGGCAAGAGTGACTTTTGCCCTATCACCCATGTTATGCTTAGACAGCGTTCACACTGTTAAACTGTGACGACAAAAAATGCGATTTTTCAGCCATTGTTGTGCGATACATATGAAATATTTTTCATGTGTGAAGCCTCAATCGATCATGCGGTACATTTGGAGCAGAAGCCAAAGTGCACTTAGCATTCCAAAATGAGTAATTTTCAAAAAATACAGGGTGCAGCAGTTTAGACCAACGCTTTTGATTTTGAATAAATTGACACTGAGTCGCCGGATGAATTCAAATTTTAGGTGAACATTAACAACTAAATAGGAAAGGTTTCCACAAAATATGGCTGCGATCGCTCTACTAGTTCAAGAGTTATTTAAGCAAACACCAATAATCGTCGCTTTACAACCACCTTGCCTTACGACCAATTACGCGGGCGTCTGCCGATTTCCTTATCGGTAAGGTGGATTAGTGGCGCGCGCACACGCATTTAGGCACGCCGAAAAGGAAAACCCCCGGAACAAACCCCTATCCCGGTCTCTGTCCCGGTCCCGAAAGTTCGATCCCATTTGAATTATAAATATGAAGAGTGAATGTATGTATTGGTAAAGGGACAATTATGCGTTTGCATGAAGAACTTGTGACAAAGTGGATCTATTGCAGCCATATTTTGTGGAATCCTTTCCTATTTAGTTGTTAATGTTCACCTACAATTTGACTTCATTCGGCGACCCAGTGTCAAGTTATACAAAGATCTAAAGCGTTGGTCTAAATTACCGCACCCTGTATAATTACGTATAATCTCAAAAAAATTGCTGAAAAATAAAATATAATCAAATCTTTCTGAAAAGATGCAAAGAAAATGTAAATGTAAAAAATATTAATGAAGGATTTTCTCATTAAATAAATACCGTATTTCCTAGAATTACCCCCCGGGGGCTAATTTTTTCGAAGTGAAAATTTTGAGGGGAGTTAAACGAGGGGGAGGGGTATTTCGAGGGGGTTTGTTATTTCTCCGGAATTTTTTTGATATCCCAGTATTAAATCGTTGTTTGTAACATCCACATAGGTATGTTGAAAAATGCAGAGTTGTTAAAAGTACCGAACTCTTTAGTACTTTAGTGTTAAAAGTACCGAAGTATACGTAAACATAAAGTATTTCTTTTTTACTCACCCCCTGAGTACAGAAAACGTAAAGTAAATTTATTTTACTTTTACTCATGAGTAAACGTGAGTAAATGTACTTTTCCCCTTAGAAAACCGAAATGTGAGTACTTTTGAGAAATATCGCCACAATTTCCACTCAAAATGACTCGTTTTCATAACTTTCTGCTTATTTTACACCATTTTTGACTATATATTTGGTTCTGTACCCATTTTCGACTAGTTTCCCATTATTTTTGTATATTTTCTCCCTTTTTTTCCCTTCCAAGTCTTTAAAAATCTATATAAGAGATGATCTGAAATACGTTTTCTGTACTCGAATACTTTCAAAAAGTATATGAAGGGTGTGCTTCTAAAAGTACCAATCTACAAAAAAATCGAGTTTGAGATAATCGCAATTGAAAGTTTGGAGTATGCAATACCGATACATGGGTATTGGGTATGAGAATTTTGGGTATGGGTATTTTGGCCATATTGTTGGGTATCCACATGCATGGGTATAATCATTGTTTATACACATAACACTAGCTATATAACATTTAGTGAATCATATTTTTTGTAGTACAGTACATTTGAAGGAACAAATTGGTAATAGCATGTAGATCGGTACATATTATAGCACAAAAGCAGATACCGTATTTCCTCAAAATACCCCCGGGGGGTTTATTTTTTCAGAGTGAGAATTTTGAGGGGTGGTTAAACGAGGGGGGTATTTCGAGGGGGGGGGGTTATTATTTCGCCAGAAATTTTTTGAAAACCAAGTACTAAATTGTCGTCTGAAACGTACGCAGACGTCGAAAATGCAACAAAAATCGCCATTTATAAGACTCTAAAGACTTGTATAAGTGTGTAGACGTGTAATCACTGTTCTCACATAACAGAGTCATCGTTTTTAACGTGTGTTTTGCATTAACCAGATGACAAACCGCAGCCTTTGTCATTTACGTTCTCTATACATTCAATTTGAGGGGGGGTATATCGATGGGGGGTTTATAAGTTCATAGTGTCTAGTGTTCATAGTGTTCATAGGGGGGGGGGGTATTTCGAGGAAATACGGTAGATGTAGATGGTACTTTTACCCATAGTAAAAAAGCACAAATTGAGTTTTTGCTGCTGATGATGCTGAGCTGACATCGGTACTTTTAGAAGCACAAAAAATAAAGTGCAGATCAGTACATTTAGAAGTACAATTTTTAAAAATGTGTGTAGATCGGTACTTTTCAAAATACAAAAGCTGAAAAAGCTTGTAGAACGGTACTTTTAATATTTCAAAAACTGTATTTTGCGATTTTTTAGCTTTTTTCGACCCCCATATCTCAAAATTGAATTTCGCACCCCTCACATATTGTATATTTTTTCGAAGCGCATTTTTATGGGGACCCCAAAAATGGTCCTAACTCAAATTTGAAAAATTTGAAGATCGGTACTTTTAGAAGCACACCCTTCATATATAAAAGCGAGTACCGCAATTTTTTTCAGAGGAAACGTAAACGTATTTACTCTGTACTCGAGTATACGTATTTATCGAGTAAAAGTAAATACGTTTTAACAACTAAGGAAAAATGCAACAAAAACCGCAATTTATAAGACTCTATAGACTTATACATATAAGTAGTAGATGGTATAAACCCTGTTCTAACATAACACAGTATTGTTTTTCACGTGTATTCTGCGTTTCCCTGGAGCTTTCGTCATCTACGTTCTGTATACATTGAATTGGGGGGGGTATTTTGAGGGGGGTTAATAAATTCATAGTGCCCATTTTGAGGAGGGTATTTCGAGACGGGGGTATTTCAAGGGGGGGGGGGGTATTTCGAGGAGATACGGTATAATTGAATTTCTCCGGAAGAACCTGGAGAAAAAATAAATAAATATAAGATTATATTTTCTTGTAGTCGAAATATAAATCTCCCGTGATTTTTGGAACGCCATGTGCACTAGAACGGGTTACCAAGTCTTTCAGGACAGTAAGCAGTCATCAGATCATATTGATCAATTTCGCTCAGATTTGATCTCCGACCCAGTACGGCTGAATTGATATCCTTCTCCTTTGGTATAATTGTGCTCAAGCCATTTGCTATTGTAAATGTATTGGTTCCTGATTCCAATTAAAATGGACAGTTTTTATCGTTTTCTCATTAAAAAAAGCGCAATTATGAGGGGGTTATTGTTAAAGGTCAGTAATGCCAAAAGCTGCATCCACCAGAAATTCCTACAAAAAGGTCAAGATAAATATCATCATTAGCATGGAAAAAATCATAAATTTTTGCAAAATATAATTAAATATAATATCAGAAAATCTCTCAAGAATAGAATATAATTAAATCTCTCTCAAAAAACCCAGGAAAAATATAAAAAGATGTAAATATCAGAATTTGAGAGATTTTGTGATATTTTTAAAAATCCCAGAAAATCTCTCAAAAAGAAAATATTATAAAATCTTGTTGAAAAATCGTGTAAAAAATATAAGTTTCAGAAAATCTTATATTTTATGAGATTTTCTGAGATTTTTTAAATATAAATCTCGCTGAGATTTTTTCAATGCTAATCATCATTCAAGTGAAAATGTGTGTTAAAAGAAGCTGTCTCATGGACATGGTTGGTTTAAAAAAAATTATTTGTATATTTTTACAAATTGTATAAAAATTGTATTTTGTTTTTATTTTATTCATGTTTCATTTTATTTTATTCTGAAATGACATTAATAAAATAAAATAAACCATTTTACAAAAATTTCACAAATTTTTTTCAAAAAATCAGAATCTTGCATGAAAGGCCCAAAAATGTTATCATTAGACTTAAACATGAAAAAATTTAAGTGACAAATGTTTTCATTACTTTGCAAAAGTTGCAGCAGTAGGTATTGTTAGCTAGCTGCAAGTGTAATGTTACAATTATTGATAAGAATGGTTTGCATTTTCAGTACATGGACTATTGGAGTGTGTGGGTCTACATTTTACTTGTTTTCCTAATCTTTTGCTATCTGTAATAGCGTGCATACACTCCCCCAATTGTGGCAATTTTACCAAACTGTAATGCATTATGGAGTAGTAGTCATACTCAGAGATGGATACATTCACTGCATGCGCACTGTTTTTATCGAATTGCTTTTTATTTTCTGGCTGGATGTTTTTGAACAAAATCTGAAACAAAGGTGCAATGGGGCAGCAAAAGTGCAACAAAAGCATTTGAGGCATCGACTTCTAAAAGTTGAATTTCCAAAAAGTTCCATTTTGTTGTTTTGGAAGCTCCATTTTCTGGAAGAGATGTGTTTTATAAAGTGACAAATTGTTGGCCTCTGCTCTTAATATACCTATACGAGATATCGTATTTCTTCTAATAGAATGGCAGGTAGAAATTACTTTGGTACAGTGCCAAAACACGGAAATATTTGAAAAATGGGTTGTGAGAATATCGAAGGTGTTCAGAACTATTTATAATTCAGGGATTTTTTTCACATTTGGCGTTGGTTGAATTGATGCTCTGATACAAAAAGTTGCTCATGTTTTGCTAAAAATACAATGTGCAAACGAATTAGCAGCGAGGGATGGCGCTGGCGCGCCCACCCAATAGGTGAACAATATTGGTAAACAAAATAGATCGGCACCTCCAGTAGAATGGCTGGTAAAAAATAATAGTAGACAAAAATAGAATGCCACTCTACTCTTCTATCAGAAGAAATGGAGTTTGCATATATGGTACTGTATCTAGGGTTCAAACAGGATCCCGATCCCGATCCCGAATCCCAAGAAATTTCGGGATTTTGTGGTCCCGATCCCGAATCCTCAATCCCGATCCTGATCCCGAAACCTCAATCTCGATCCCGATCCCGAAATTTGGAAAAGCCAATCCCAATCCTGATCCCGATCCTGAGACTTTGAAAATCCCAATCCCGATCCGGAAAAAATGCCCCAATCCCGATCCCGATCCCGGAAAATTCACAGCCACAAAAGTTGCCAGAAATGGCACTTTTAAAGTACTATTTTGTATGCAGTTTGCAAAAATTTTGCTAGCAAGCGCGAATTTCCCCACCTCCCTCTAGATCTCTGTTCCATGGGCATGGACACCACTACAAATGGACTTGATACAGTGCCCATTACCATAGTTTAAGGTTAATACTCATGCATATATGGTAGACAGTGGTGTGAATGACAATGCCAGGCAACCCATTGCGCAGTGCCTAAATGAATCTATAGCATTGTTTTGAAAGCCAATTTAATCCAACGTCTCTGGCACCCATTATTTTTGGTGTTTTGGGTTATTTTGTGAAATGTCAGGAAAAAACCATGAAAACCAATTTTTAGGCCTAAATCCCGATCCCCAAAAAAACGCCAATCCCGATCCCGATCCCGAAAGGCCAATCCCGATCCCGAAATCTCAAAAAACCAATCCCGATCCCGAAAAGTCAACCCCTTTTGAACCCTAACTGTATCTGCTTGAATAATCTCCCCTTGAATCATTACCCCTCTTGAATAATCCCCCATGTATTTAACACAAGGGAGGGCGAAAAAAATTACTCCCCTTGAATAATTCCTCCTTTTGACGTATGGTCTATTTTGTTATGTCGTATTTGAACAATAATGGCATGTTATTGTGTTTATAAAGCACGTTTTGTGGAACGAGTTGATAGAAACAAGCATAAAAATTTTGACACAATAATAATCCATCACCACGAATAATTTCCTCCTTGAATAGTCACCCTCAAAAAAGTCTAAAGAAAAATTAATTCCCCAGAGAAATTATTCTAGTAAATATGGTAGTTTGAGAAAATTTCCAGCAAGAATTTGATAATTTTTTTTTACTTTCCTACCAACTTCTTGCGCACGACGACTTGTTTGTTACTGGTCTGCGAAAGATTGACTTTGGACAAATTTTGAACTTTGAGAAGCCTTATAAAACACGGTCATGTTTCTTTTATGTTTCCCCCCCCCAAAAAAAATTCTGTTTGATTCAAAGAGATTCAGTTTGTTGACTTTCAACCAGATTAAAAATGTATTTGCTAACGCCTTGCCGAAATCTTTTGTGAATTCTTTTATGTGAAAGTGTCAAATTTTGGCACCCCAAAAAGGGACAAACATAGTTGTAAAATTTATGGACAATGGTCAGAATTGGGACAGATCAAATTTCCATTCTTCATTCTATTTCGCAAAGTTTGGA
The DNA here is from genome assembly GCA_964036195.1 of Sphaerolaimus hirsutus. Taxonomy (NCBI): domain Eukaryota; kingdom Metazoa; phylum Nematoda; class Chromadorea; order Monhysterida; family Sphaerolaimidae; genus Sphaerolaimus; species Sphaerolaimus hirsutus. The sequence continues at coordinate 1,376,745 of OZ038450.1, read as the reverse complement.
CTTTCAAACTCAAATTTTAGAATTGAATGCCTCATTTTTATGTTAGGCAACGGTCAGTTGTGTAAATCAAACTGACCGTAACATAATTATCTCTATCTGGTCTGTTATGTTCATGGTGAAAACCCAGTGCATGCAGAACTTCATGAACAGTTACGCCCTGTGAAAACCGGTAAATGTGCAATTTTACACAGTTGACAAAAAAAAAAAATCAACTTGCTGGGGTTGGGCAATTACCGGCGACGCTGAGATGTACAGTATGCATGCCACCTGCCATACCAACACTTGATTTACATTCATCACCCTGCATGGAAGTGGTTGAGTCTGAGTGAAGCTGTAAACTCTTAGGCCGCGTTTACACGGATTTTTTTGTGACGACTCGACATATTCATGAGAAGAAGTGGTCAACTATACATTCTCCCTAGGCGAAATGCATGTCAAATTGCAGAATCGTGCTTGCAGCTCAAGCGTTAAAGACGTTTGAAAACATTTTGCTGTTGTCGGTAGCTGTCGGGAGACTGTCCGACAGCTTCCGACAACAGCAAAATGTTTCCAAACGTCTATAACACCTGAACTTCAAGCACGATTCTGCAATTTGACATGCATATTCGCCTAAGGAGAATGTATAGTTGACCACTTCTTCTCATGAATATGGAATCTTTTTACTCAACTTATTGGACTTTTTAATGTTGTCGAGTCGTCACAAAAAACGCGGCGGTAAACGCGGCCTTATAAATATGGGTTGTGGAGTGAATTAGCACACTTCGCCCCAGAATAATTTATGAGGGCAGATTCCAGTCCTCCCCGCCCAGCACCCAGCACAGCCACAACTAGACCGAAAGGCTTGAATTGAGGAAAACAAAAGTGTTTGTCAATGTATCTACCGCATTACATCGCAATATCTCCAGGGGGTTTATTTTTTCTCAGCAAATTTTCAGGGGGGTAATACGAGGGGGGCTTATTCGGAGGGAGGGGGTTCTATTATTTCGCCAGAAATTTTGTGAAATTACACATGATCAGACCGTCAGATGTAGAAAAATCTAACATTTACATAGATGTATACCGTATTACCTCGAAATACCCCCAGGGGGTTTATTATTTCGCCGGAAATTTGAGGGGGATAACTCGAGGGGGGGGGTATTCGAGAGGGGGGTCTATTAGTTCGCCAGAAATTTTTGGAAATTCCCCATACTCAAACGTAGAAAAGTAAAACAATTACATAGATGCATACCGTATTTCCTCGAAATACCCCCAGGGGGTTTATTTTTTCAGAGTGGGAATTTTGAGAGAAAAACGTGAAAAATGCAACAATAACCACCATTTATAAGTTTTTACAGCCTTATAAGGATGTAGGTGGTATAAATGGTGTTCTAACGTAACACAGTAAGTGTTTTGAACGTATGTTATGCATTTCCGGACCACAAATTCATAGTGCCCATTTTGAGGGGGTATTTCGAGGGGGGGGGGTATTTCGAGGAAATACGGTATGTGTTTATAGGCATATATCACTGTATATACACATAAAACCTACCCTAACGTCACTCAATCATCGGTTTCAACGTGTACACAAACTGCGGTATTTGTCATGTACGTTCTCTTTACACTCAATTTTAGGGGGGGGGGGTATTTCGAGGGGGGTTTATTATTTCCTCAGCCAAAATTTAGGTGGGGGGTATTTCGAGGGGGGATTAATTCAAGGGGGGGTTAATTCTAGGTAAAACGGTATCTGCTTATAGACGCATATAACTGTGTACATGCATAAACCCTGTCCTAACGTCACCAGTAATTGGTTTCATTCAACGTGTGTTCTGCATCATACAGATCACAAACCGCGGTATTTGTCGTGTACATTCTCTCTCACACTCAATTTATGTGGTGTATTTCGAGTGGGGTTTTATTATTTCCTCAGTAAAACTTTAGGTGGGTATTTCGGGGTGGGGGGCGGGTTAATTCGAGGTAATCATGGACCCACCAAAAATTTTTTTTTACGTTTATGGTTTTTAACGTGTATTTTAGAAGTAATTTATACTTCACTATTGGGCCCACACACACTAGTTTACCAACATGAAATGCTCGACCATTTTGGTAAACTGTTTTGACGAAACAGTACGAAACACAGTACAGAGTTGTACGGTGCTTCGTACTGTTTTGTCAAAACAGTTTACCAAAATGGTCGAGCATTTCATGTCGGTAAACTAGTGTGTGTGTTGGCATTATTACTCAAGAAGATTAAGAAAAGGTGTTTACGTTGACCGTTTTCCAAAAAGTAGTCATTTTAATAACACTTTTTAAAAGGTTGCTCACACTAATAACCTGTCTACTGTATTCCCTTGAAATACGGGTTTATTTTTTCAGAGTGGAACTTTTGAGGGGGTGGGGTATTTCCAGGTGGGGGGGGGGTAATTCAAGGGCGGTATTTCGGGGAAACTAGGTATTTACTCAATAGAATATTACCAGATGTCATTTTAATTCTCCACAACCCCGACAGACATACAGAAATAAAAAACTTAAATGAAACAGTAACCTGGGAGTCGAAGTAAACATAGTTTGTCTCATTGGTTCTCTCATAAAACGTGATACATGGTACCAGAGTGGTTGTACAAATACCATAGTTTGAATATTCTATTAAATATTTCAATATATTTATTAAAAAAATTTCTGCATAAAAATAATGTTACACGTATAGTGTTCATGTTGGCATTTGTGATATCTTTCATTGAAATGCAACATCCATACAATCAATATATGATTGAATATGGATTGCTGTAAAATGGCAGTCACCGTGCGTGAATTGCTGACAGACTGTATGCTGACAGCAGTGATGGAATTGCGCCACGGCGCTGGCGCCCTTCAATGGCGCCAAGGGCGCCAGCGCCATGGCGCCATAGGCGCTTGGCAACCTTTTCTCTGGCGCCTGGCCCCATTGTCTCAAATAACGTAATGGCGCCCTTGGCGCTTGGCGCCATTTTTCGCTGGCGCCACTTTGGCGCTTGGCGCCATTGTTTTGGATGGCGTCTGAAAAGGCGCCAAGATGTGGTAAAATAGCAGTCTTGCCATATAATTCAAATACACATTGTGGATACACAGGGACGTATCCAGGATTTTTGAGCGGGGCGGGGGGGGGGGGGGCTGCTTGTTTACGGAGGCCGGCGAGCGGGGGCGGGGGGGGCTCAGCCACCCCCCCCCCCTCGCCGGCCTCCATAAACAAGCAGCCCCCCCCCGCTCAAAAATCCTGGATACGTCCCTGATGTTATCCAAGGGGTGGACTTACTCAATGATATACGGTAGTTTAATTACTTAACATTGTAAATAAATTTTCATTAAGTGTGGCGTAAGCCTAACTGGCTTTTTGCGGGGTACAGCATGGAGTGCTCAAGTTCAAGCACACCTTCAAAGACCGTACTTAAGGACCCACACGGCCCATCCCTTAGGTTACCTCTGGGGGCTCTGTGTGGGTGAACTGTAGCCTTTCGCTCGTTGTTAAAAAACTTTTTGGTGAAGTCGATTGTTATTTTTCCGACCATCAAGACAATCAAAATTTCGAAAGGTCATTTTTTACTGTCAAAATTCAAAGTACACATTAATCGGGTGGGGTGGGAAGAAAGAGTGATCCTGGTTCTGGAAGATTGGTGTTTTGATAGTTCTGGTGAAATATTGAATTTGAAACTATATGAATTTGGTAAAATTCACCCCCACTGCTATTTTTTTGATTCAAAAGTTATTTGAAAAATTGGTATTTGTCAGTGTATTTAATACACGCTGAAAAATTGAGTTTTATTCTGGGCGCCATTGTTTCTGGCGTCCTTTGGCGCCTGGCGCCATTTTTTTCAGGTGGCGCCGTGCGGCCGTGGCACCTTTTGGCGTCCGGCGCCATTATTTTCAATGGTACCATTGGCGCTTGGCGCTATTTCTCCTGGCTTTTTTCCATCACTAGCTTGATTTCAATATACAATTCTGTGTAAACTCGGCGGACATGAAACGAATCAGCGATTCGGCCCTTCGTTACCAATGACGAATGTTTTTTAATTCGAACTTGAATGGACGGATTCCATTCGGTTCACGATAAATTTGATTCAATCCTACTTTTTATGCGATAACGATGTGAATTTGATAGACAAATCGTTATAGAAAGTCGGATTGTTAGGTCTTAGGTAAGATCTTATCGTCGCAGTCCCGACAAATTCATTCAAAAAATTACGTATGAACTTACCGCTGCATCCAACTTACTGTTGCGTTTTATACGAACGAAGTAAAAGACGCATGATTTCCGATCGCGTCAACGATAATGACCGCAGAATGCAATTAAGTCAACACAAGTGTCAACTCGTGTGTGGGCTGCCATCAGCGACCAATTGCGGTCGCTTAATCGCATTCCGCAGCCATTTTTGTTGACGCTGACGGAAATCCTGCGTCTTTCATACTTGGTAACATTCTAGCAAACGGTAACTTGGACGTGTGCCAACTAAGAATATACGCAGTTGTACGAAAATTCCTCAGACCATTGACTTCTATAATGTCCGTCGAGTTTAATGAAATGGTCGAGCAAAACACGCACACGCACGTCATTCTTGATCATTGCTTCAAACACTGTTTTTTTTTCATTTAAAAGTTCAGAGTGAACAAGTCAAATGTGAACCGAATGGAATCCATCCATTAAAATTTAAGACATATTTAAGTAGTAAGTGGAACAAGGTAACGTAAGTGAAACAAAATTGTATAGCGAAAGGTTTGTCAACTTAAGGATCTTTGGTACCCCTTCAGTGATCAAATCCAACAAAGATTTTTATGTGTACAAAATTTTTAAGTGGTTTAGTGAATTTGTTTGATTTGTCATTTTTTGTATTTAATAATTTGTATAATTTTCCGAGTTTGTCCAACCCTTCATCGCACTTGATTTGTGATCGTACGCATACCGGTCTTTATTGCTACAATCTGACTATTACTGAAGTTTGTATCAATCTGCATGTTTATTAAATGAACAAAATGACTGAGTTATCTACCGGAGAATTTTTTCCAGCCGTTCAGCGAGCACCACGGAGCAGTTTGGCGAGTGACAAAGCACTTTACCGTTAACTTTACTCATTACCGCCCCAAGACTTACTCAACCAGGTGGAACTTATTATGAAATTGATGTAACGATGGCAAACCCTCTGGAAAAGTGTTTTTTCCTTCAAATGATTTTCGATGATTTCCCAAAAAAGTTTTCGAAGTTTCAAAAAATTTGGAATAGTTTTTGGATTACCGTAAATTCCCTATTTTGGCGACAGGTCTCCAATCCAATAGTGCGACCCCTTTGGGCACGTTGTGTGAGTATAATGTGACACTATCCAGTAATGGCGCTCCACACGGTGGTTGACGCTACTTATTAGAAGTCGATTGAGTTAACTCAGAGTCAACTGTTTTAAGTATAACTATTTTTAATTTTTTACCTGTGTTGATTAAGAAATATTGAGAAGTCGATTGATGTAGAATGAAAGAAGGGGATTTTTTGGATACATATTGTAAATGGCTCAGAGTCAATTGAATTTTTGACCAGTTGACTCTGAGTTGACGCTAATTTTGGCGTCAACTAGCGTGTGTGGGGCCAATGCGACCCCGTGAGAAAACTGGACGTAACGATGGCGCAATCTGCATTCTGCGGAAGCTGCGGATTCGGCGCTTTCGGACAAGGCGGCGGGCGGTTCGCAAGAGCGCCACCCGCGTCACTAGCTACTGCCACTACTCACTGTTTGTTGATTTGAGGCAAAATAAAATGCGACACTCTCTATTAATGCTGCGATACAGCATGATGTTGCGATTACAGCTCGGGCGTAAAATTGACCAGGCATAAAATTGATTTTTGGGTGTAAAATTAATTACAGGTGAATGGATAAAGATATGGCGTTGTAATTTCAGTCAAAGAAAGCGCACATGCAGATGTTGCTTGTGTCCAAAGCTCATCAGTTTTTTTTAATTGTACTAGAAGTGATGAATTTTGGTGCAATTTGTTTTAATTTTACACCCTAATTTTACGCAACTTACAGCGCATAATTAAAAAAATTGTGCTAAAATTCATCACTCCCAGTACGATTAAAATGAACTCATGAGCTTTGGACACAAGAAACGTCTGCATCTAAGCTTTCTTTGACTGAAATGACAATGTCGTATCTTTCTCCATTCATCTGTAATTAATTTTACGCCCAAAATCAATTTTAGCCCAGTCAATTTTATGCCTGAGCTGTAATCGCAGCATCAAAGCGACCTCTCCAATAGTGTGACCTCTAAAAATATGTTGACTGTCGTATTATTAGAGAATTTACGGTATCAAGGTGTTTTACATAAAGATATACCATATTTCCTCGAATTACCCCCTGGAGTGTTTATTGTTCAGTGTGGAAATTTTGAGGGGGGTTAAACAAGGGGGGTTCATCATTTCGCCAGAAATTTTTTGAAGTCCCAATGCTAAATTGTCATTTGAAACGTACGCAGACGTCGTAAAAAGCCACATGTAAGACACCATGCATAAGACTCTATAGACTTGTATAAGTATTTACGTAGACGGTATAAACACTGTTCTAACATAACACAGTGATTGTTTTTAACGCATTTTCTGCGTTTCACAATCACAGATCACCAACTGCAGCTTTTTTCATTTACATTCTCTATACACTAAATTGGGGGGGGGGGGTATTTCGAGGAGGGTATTTCGAGTAAATACGTATATAGGTATACGCATTTTCAGCAAAAATACAGAAAATACTATTTTTAAATGTTTTTCTAGAGGTGAAAAAAGAAGCATTTTGCAATTTTATTTGCCATCGTTAAATATATGTAATGTTTGAGAAATTTGGTACATTGTAAAAATGGCAAATTACTTCAGGGTAAATGATAAAGGTATAAATTTGTGTAGGTAAGCCGCTCACGGTGTATGGAACGATACCCTGCGGCCAGAGTGTCGGTGGTTTGTTGCGATTGCGACGCTGTCTTTGTGAGACTGTCGCCTCAGTGCAGTTGTTCGAGAGAATGTCCTCTGCGATAAATAAATTCTCATTTACTGACACATGGTTTTGGACACACTTTTGGTTTTGGTACTGAGCAGGGGGATGTTTGTTACAAAGCCTACTAGCAAATGGGGGGGGGGGTAGCAGTGACGGAGTGACGGAATGGCGCCATTGGTGTTGGCACTAGCTAGCTAGCATCTACCCTTATGGACAGCATGGACACATTCCGTCACTACCTCTAATAAATATATGCAGAAAAGACAGTAGTAAAAATAGAGCAATGCTCTTGTTTTGGCTAGAAAAATTGTGCTGCAAATTACCTTCAAAATCATTACTACATTCAGCACTGTCAGAAGCCTCATCACCCAAGCAGGGGTTTGCCCCATTGTGCTCCATTGCATATGCAGAGACGGCATCACCAAGTTGCTGACAGGCTGGTGAATTGTGGTCTATGCTCGCATCACACTCACTGAGGGGTATATTGGGAATTGTTGAGATTGTATTGTTTGTTCTGGGTGAAAAATCGAGAATTAAAGCACCTGCACAGCAGTAATATTTCCTGCTGCTTTGGGATTGGTGTATTTCCGTCATCAAATGCTTTTCTCCATGTTGAAATTGACTTTTTCATGCAATATCTTGTATTTCTTCTTACAAACAATGCTCTCTGGTGCAGTGATGGGCTCCTTCTAAAAAAGTGTTCGATGTTTCTCCTCAAATACCGCCTACAAACAGCTTTCCATTCATTCATCTGCACCATGATTTCCTTTGCCTTTCTATAATTTCTGATTAACCTTGGCGTGGAGATGATGCTTTTATCAGTTCAATTACCCATGTTAAATTGTAAAATAGAAAATACCTCTTCCTTCTCAATGCTTTACATCCTTCATAAATTCTGTAAACGCTTAAATTTCCACTAGCACAACCGAGTTTGACGAGCCTCTCTAGTTCTGTGCATCGTGCTTCAAGCAAAACATCACATGCTGCAAAAAATGTGTGATATGCGGAGAAGCTTTTGTTAAGTGTCTCCTCCCTGATACTTCCTGCCATTTCATGAAGTGCACAGGTACTTAATGGCAAGTAGATACTGAAACTTTTTGCTATGCCACTTGTGTGGCAGTAGGAACAAAATGTATGTGGTGATAATAAAAAAAAGGATGTGTGGTAGATTTGATATGGGCTGATGAATGCGTGTGTAGTGACACTCTTCCATAAGTTTCCACCTGCATCACGAATTTTCTGGTCTTCCACTTGCTTCACCCAGCTTCACGTCCACTTCACATGCATCCAAAACTGTGGAACATACTTCCCGATGCTGGTGGTTCCACATTCCACAACATCACCATTAACATAAATATACATTTGTTGCAGTAGCATGAAATTATGCATCAGTTCTTTTTACAATCATTTTTGTGATGCGTGTGGAAGCGCTAGCATGCATGTGAAGCATCGGGGATTGTGAGAAGCCATTTACTTCATGACTAGTGATGTAAAAGCGCCATGGCGCTTTTGGCGCTTGGCGCTATTTTTACCCGGCGCCAGGAACAAAATGCCTGGCGTTGGCTCCTGGAGCTAGCGCCAAAGCAAAAAGCGCCATTGACGCTAACTTGCTGTGGCGCCATTGGCGCTTGGCACCATGCCCATGACAAGCGCCATGGCACTTTTGGCGCTTGGCGCCAAAGTCCTGGCGCTTTTTACATCACTATTCATGACACTTCACTCCTACGATCAATACCCCTATTTTTGTTATGTAAGGTCAGTGGAAGCGAACCATCCCATCGTGAAGTGGCTTCAACAATTTTGCACGGGTGTGAAGTGGAGCAAAGTGATGATAGGAGAGTCATTACCCAATCATTCCCTGATGCTCAGTTTGGAAACGCTGGGAAGTGCACTGCATCATGTGCACCCAGTCTGCTTTCATGCACGCATGGAATTCATTTTGTATTTCATTCACCATTTCGATGTCTCACCATTCCACTGTGCAGATTCTTCTTGATCACACTTTTTCAGCAATGCTGACAATCTTGGAAGCAAATAAATCCTATGTTCACATGAATATCCTTCTGCTTGAAAAATGTTTAGCAATGTCACAGAAACAAATATTAACATCATTCTCCTTTGCTTTACTTTTCAGATTGCAATGTTTACAGCGGTTTTTAAAGTTTATTGACTAGTGCACATAATATGAGATATAACAAATCTATAATATCTAAAAATATATTGACCAACATAATACTTTTGCAACATAATGCCAAGCTTAATCGAATGCTTTCACATTTTTACAATTCTCTTGATTTGTATTCATTTGATCATTTATTAAATATTTATATGGGAAGTTCCACATGCAAATTCTCGGGCGATGTAACGGCGTTGCTACATTCGCTGTGTATGGTAAATTCCCGCTAGGAAGAAAGCTGAAACTGTATTATTTTTGAATTTTCCATATTCCGATATGTTCACGCTACCTATATTTACTGATCGCATGCATCGAATTTGAGTGGTCTGAGCCAGTTCCGATAGTGGTAAAGTAAAACGGAAAATTCAACTGTTCACTCTTCACTTTACTCTCTACTTTACTCTTTACTTTACCACTTGCTGAACTGGCTGCAGGTTTCTGCTGCAGTGACATGGTGTGTCAGTGTCGGCCCTGGGGGCAGTCCCAAGCCCTGTAAAGTGTAAAGTAAAGTGTCAGTCAAAACAAAAAGAAAAGATTTTGTTACTGAACTTTGCATGGCAATTGACACTTTACTTTGCATTTGACTTTACATTTGACACTTTACTTTACACTTTACAGGGCTTGGGACTGCCCCCTGGCCGTGGCCAAGCGGTGACAGACGGAACTCTGCAAAAGCCGCTATGTATACAACTAACTGCTACTGCTCGCTCTTTGTGCTTTCCGTGTCACGCGCATTTCACGGCGCTTGGCGATGCTGTCAGATGCTCAACATTTTTGCCATTTGGATAAAAAATGGATGCCAAAATTGAATATGGGCATTGGGTAGATATTTATAATAAAAATATGCATGGGATAGATATAATGTAAAGCAGCCTTTCTGGAACACATTATTACCAAATGATTTGTTCAATAAACTATTCTGGTTATGCGTTTGGTGCATAACCTCTAACGATGGCACCCCCTCCGGAAAATAGTATTTAAACTTTTAAGTATTTTTTCTAAAATGACGTTTCGAATTTTCGAATTTTTTCCAAAAATACTTTTCGAATTTCAAATTTAGTTTTCAAATTTTCGAATTTTCGAATTTTTCGGTAGTTTTCGAATTTTTAAAAGTAGTTTTCGAATTTTTTGGGTAGTTTTTGAATTTAAAAAATAGTTTTCGAATTTTTTGGAAAAAAAGATTGGATTTAAAGCTTTAAATGCAGTATTTGGGTAGTCATTATGTTCGTATAACTTTTTAAACATTATTTTCACAGTTGCCTTGCATTTACATCAATCAAAGCACTTATGTCTATGTGGAGCAGTTTATGATTCCTTTGTTTCATTCAATCATTGTTACAAAAACAGGGAAAGGCAATGAAACAAAACATTTTCAAAATCAATGCCAATAGTCACAAATTATCTGTAGTTATTGCACACACTTCACAATTATCTCAAATCGTAACCTATTTTCTAGAGAACTCGGAACTTAACGTTTTTACGTTTTTATGAAAATACAGCTCAGACAAACAACAGCTCAATTGTCAATTGATTTAGAATGAACTTAAGAATACATAATGGCTTGAAATCCCTAAAAAAATTCGAAAAGTCTTTTCGAATCTTTTGAAAAAAATAGATTTTTATGTATTTTTTTCACTGCGTGCTCAAAAATTTGAAAAGTCCAAAAAAATTCAAAAATTCGAAAACGTTTTCGAATTTTCGAATCTATTTTTTGCCATCGTTAAATCTCATGTAACTTTATTCATAAAAATGGAAACAATAGTGTCCTTGTATTTTATGCAGTGTGATCAGTGTATGACATATTTACTCAGACATCATTCGTTTGATGCTTGTCTTGTTATTGAATACAGTGTGGATGCGAAGTATGTAAAATTATGTTCGCAGTGGTCAATAGGAATTGATTTCACATCTTTTTCTATTGTGCTATTTTTCTTGGATTGCACCATGAATCATGATAAGCATTGAAAAACGGCCGATTTTGAGAAAATTTAGTTAAATATTATCTCAGAAAATGTTATATTATCTGAGATTTTTTATATAAATCTGCCAGATATTTTTTCAATGCTAACCATGATGCCGCTGGCACATGACGCCCTCTTTTTCATGGTGCATTTAGCACACAGTGCACTTTTTGGGTGCTTTTCCATCACCATTACCCTTCCAACCCCTACCATCATTTGTCATTAGCTTCAGCCCATCAAGATGGAAGTAAATAGAAACATCACATTTGACACAACAAGGGCGCTGGATAATACGAAACCAAATGCACACAGTTTCTGCTGAATCGGTTTATATGAAACTGAATACAATTTACTGAAAACTATGGAGCTGAATCATTCGAACATGCAACTGGCGTCTGATGTCTATGTGTGACCAACGATGGAAAAAACACAGAAATTGAACACAGAAACTCATTGAGTTTCTGTGTTTTTGTTTTACACAGAAACACGGAAACTCATAAATTTTGAAAAACTCAAAACTCAAATGAGTTTTTTTTTGGAGAACACAGAAACACAGAAACACGGAAACACAGAAAAGTTTTTTTGAGTTTTTGTGTGTTTTTGCAGCGAAGTGGTTGAATGCACATTAATTCAGTTAAACTAACCAAGATAAGATAAGCATGTATAGTATTTATGTAAATATGTACATAATGTTTTTATATTTTATAAAGGTACAAAAAAGAAATACAAGATGGCATGCACATCTCATGGTGGAGTTGACAATTTAAGTTTCGACATTCAAGTATACCTTATTACCTCGAATTAACCCCCCTTGAATTAACCCCCCTCAACATGGACTGGTGAAATAATAAGCCCCCCCCTCAAAATAGCCCCCTCCGGGATGATGTACATCATGTATCCAATTTAGATGATGTATTTATTACTGCTAATTGAAAAATTCAATTTTTATCATTTCACGTCATCATCATTTCACGTCACAGTGTCAGGGAACAACTTGACATTTCACGTCAGACTATTGCAAGCAGCAGTCTGACGTGAAATGTCAAGTTGTTCCCTGACACTGTGACGTGAAATGATGATGACGTGAAATGATAAAAATTGAATTTTTCAATTCGCTCTAGTTGTGGCTGATAACACTCAGTATTGGACACGATTAAGGTATTGATTCATATATTATCCTTAGAAAATTGTAGACCCGTAGCATGATCCACACTCGTGTAATTAATTTCACGGCGTCATTTCACGTCATCATTTCACGTCGAATCGACGCTGAGCTCTAATTCCCGCTTTATAACCTGTTTTGGGTACCTAAATGCCTACTATTTTCTATGATCCTTACAAAACGTTCTGATGAAATAATAAACTCCCATGGGGGTATTTCAAGGTAAATGGTAGTTGTAGTTCAAATCAATTCCGTAGTCTTCCATACAGTGCACATCCATTGAAGAATTTTGGAGTACTGCGTAAATTGTCGTTTCTGGGCATTTTGTTGCTGGTGTTGTGATGTTGATGTCCTCATTGTGGACATTTTTATGGACTTTTTTGACACTTACACAAAGTTTATGTGGGATTAAAACATGTGTAAAACCAAAATTTTATAAGAAAACCACTGTTTCCAGATCGAAATGCTGTAAACCAAAATTTTTTTGGGGAAAACTTGAATTTTTTGGAAAAAACTCGAGTTTTTTAGAAAAAACTCATAAAACTTGAGTTTTTACAAAAAACACAGAAATAAAAACAGAGTTACTCAAGTTTTTTTCGAGAAAAAAACTCAAAACACAGGTATTCATTTTTGAAAAACTCAAAACACAGAAAGTGTTTTTTTTTGGAGAACTTACCCATCGTTGTGTGTGACACATGTAAAAACATAAAAACAATGTACATAAAATCAATAGTAATCAATCATAACAACTTGATGACTTTGTTCATTTTGTTGCTTCTATTGTATTTTCACATAGTTTCAGCTGAAAATTATTTCAGAAAGCTGAATACCGTATTTCCTTGAAATACCCCAGGGGGTTTATTTTATCAGAGTGGAAATTTTGAGGGTGGTATTTCGACGGGGGGGGGGGGCTTATTCGAGAGGGGTTTATTATTTCGCCAGAAATTTTCACGAAATTCATAGTATAAAGCGTGCTTTTATATACCCAAAACAGGTAATCAACGAGTCCAAGTGGGGTATATTTGAACACATCAACATCCATCGCTACCCAAACTAGTATATGTGTAGCTGCGATGCAAACTGGCAGCAAAAATACATCATGTACATTGCATACATGATGTACATCATTCCATACGGGGGTATTTCGAGGGGGGTTTATTTTTTCCCCAGCTCAAAAACACCAAGGGGTATTTCGAGGGGGGGGGGTTAATTCTAGGAGGATGGGTAAATCGAGGAAATACGGCAGTTATGTAATATTACAAAAAATATCAAAGTCTGCAAATTACTAACCATACTCTGCATGACCTTTTGCAATTTGACCGCATCCAGTTTCCGTTTTTATTGCATTCATTTATGTTCGCCCAGAATTCACACAGCTTATGATTATCATGGCAATTTTTACCCCATTTAGCAGTAGAGCCACTTTTTTATATGAAATTTTTTAGGTGAGAAGTCATCAATGTTGGCAAATAAATGTTAAAAAGTGAAACTGTACCAGGCGTTGCATGCCTTTTTGCAGTAAACTTTCATATATCCTCCATTTTCTGTGCATTCCCCGATATTAGCCCACTGGATGCAATATGAATTTTTGTCAACACATCCCTCTGGCTCTGGGGAGTCCACTGGCTTGGACACTGGTTTACCTGTGGGTATCAAAAAGTGTGATAGGTTACATTTGGGAGAAATACATCTACCGTATTTCTTCGAATTACACCCCCCCCTCGAAATTGAGTGTAAACAGAACCTACATCACAAAAGCTGCCGTTTGTTAGTCAGGCAATGCAGAACACACGTTAAAACAATGACTGTGTGACGTTAGAACAGTGTTTATACTTATATAAGTATAGAAACACTTATTCTTGTCGATTATCGTTGCATTTTTCTACCTTACAAACAACGAATTAGTACTGGGATTTCAAAAATTTTCTGGCGAAATAATTACCCCCCCTCGAATTACCCCCCTCCCTCGAAATACCCCCCCCTTACAAATTCTCACTCTGAAAAAATAAACCCCCTGGGGGTATTTCGAGGAAATACGGTAGTGCAAAAGGTATTGTGCACTGGTTACTTGGTTCCGAAGGACAGTAAGCAGTCTTCACATCATGCTGATCATTTTTGCTGAGATAAAATCTTTGACCCAAATCTTTGGCATCAACATTATTATTCTTTGGTACAATTGTTTGTAAATCGTTCCTTATTGTGAACGCCTTCCGTTCTGAATTCAAATGGTAACCATTGGATTTCAAATATTTGAAGTAAATACATGCAACAATCGATGAGATGATTTTTTTATATGATGATTTAAAAAGGCATTTTTGTCAGTAATTGTTAACAATGTTTGAACATGTGTCAGCATTGGTAATAGAACGGCACCTTGGCGCGCAGTTGATTCATTAGAGGAAAGCTATTGACACTTGGTGCGATGCAGAGTTGTTAAAAGTACTGGACTTTTTTAAAAGTAAACATAAACGTAAAGTATTTTTATTTTCCCCACACATGCGTACAGAAAACGTAAAGTATTTTATTTTTACTTGTACACTGCGTAAAAGGTGAGTAAAATACTTTTTTCCAGAGAAAACGTAAAAATGAGTATTTTTCCAGAGAAAACATAAAAATGAGTATGTTTGCTCCCAGACAAACATAAAAGTGAGTGTTTTTCTCACAAAAATAATGTAAAAATTGGTGTTTTTTCAATTTTTACTCTGAAATACATCAAAGATGTGTTTTTCCTCCTGATAAGTATTTCTGAGGAAAATGTCCTATGTTTGTCACTTTCTGTCTGGCAAAATGACAAATTCTGTACCCTTAAAATACGTTGTCTGTACTCGCGTACTTTCAAAAAGTACGTGAGTATGTGTGTACCGGTATTTTTTTCGGGAGGAAACGTACACGTGTTACGCAGTGTGCAAGTATTGAATTTATTGAGTAAACGTAAATACATTTTAACAACTATGGTGCGATGGCGCTGTTGGCGTTAGGCACTAGAATCGTGTGTCGCGATTGGTGCCTAGCGCAACTTTTTGGAAAAGCCCACTATTCCTGAATTCTGAATTTTCAACTTTCGGCACTAAACGTTTAGCATGGATCACTTAGGCTGCTCCTCGATTGTGCCAGTTTTAATTAACCGTAATGCATTATGGAGAAGTAGTCATAATCAGAAATGGATACATCCACGTATCGTTGTTTTCTGAAGTTACCTTGCATATTTGGTATAATGTTGTCAAAGAAAATCTGAAAAAAATTGCGATGAGAATCCACAAAAATCCATGGTTAGTATTCGGCAGAGTGAATCCGTAAATCGCACTGACAGTAACGTAATCGTCTCTATCTGGTCTGCACTGTTCGTGATATAAACCCATTGCATGCAGCAGTTCATGAGCAGTTATACCCTGTGAAAAAAAGAAATGTGAAAATCTAGGTGATCGGCGACACAAAATTAACATGCAGGTGTTATGCAACCACTGCCGAGATAAATTGTCTGCATGCCGCCAGTCATCCCTAGCATTGATGAACAATGAGCTCCCTGCATGTAGGTAAAATCCGTATAATGCACCTAATATAATTTTGAGCGTGCAAGTGAGACCGCACACACTAGTTGTCAAGTCAACTGTAACTTCTAAAACTCATAAATCAACATTGAACTCGTTTGAGTTCACTGGAATGAGTCATTTTCGATCCCAATCATATTTAGTTGACAGATACCTCATTCCGGTAAACACAGATGTGTTTAGATGGTTTTTATGAGTTTTCAAAATTTCATTTGAAAACTAGTGTTGAGTGTGAAGGTTGAGCCATTGTGCAGCCATCGATCTGGGGGCAGTCCCAAGCCCTGTAAAGTGTAAAGTAAAGTGTCAAATGTAAAGTCAAATGCAAAGTAAAGTGTCAATCAAAACAAAAAAGAAAAGATTTTATTACTGAATGTTGCATGACAGTTGTCAGTTTACTTTGCATTTGATATTACATTTGACACTTTGCTTTACACTTTACAGGGCTTGGGATTGGCACCTGGCGAGAATTGGCGCAGTCAGTGGAGCTGGTGCCTGGCACCGTTGAAATTTATTGAAGTATTTAAGATTTACTCATCCCTATTTGCAGTAGGGTGTCAATAAAAACTTTTTGGCGGAAAACGGAAATGGAAACGGAAAAATTTTTGCACATGCCGGAAAACGGAAACGGAAACGGAAAAATTTTTGCACTTGCCGGAAAACGGAAAACGGAAAAATGGAAGGAGGGAAAACGGAAACGGAAACGGAAAAATTTGCTGAAATTATGCCGGAAACGGAAAAAAATTGCTGAAATTTTGCCGGAAACGGAAAAAAATTTGCAGAAATCTCACTAGAAATAGGAAAAATTCACTTCATCGAGAACCTGCATGCATTTTTACCAGTTTGGCTGAAACAGAAAACAGAAAATTGAGCTGGAAAGTGGAAAAAAGTTGGAAAAACAGACATTTGAACCGGAAAACGATAAAAGGCGAAAAACTGAAAAAATTTGCCGGAAAACGGAAAATGAGCCGGAAAAACGGAAACGGAAACGGAAAAAAAATTTAGCAGCCGGAAAACGGAAACGGAAAAAAATTTGCCTGCGGAAAACGGAAAACGGAAAGTTGACACCCTAATTTGCAGAAAATGCAAAGTAAAGCTTGTACATAATCAATGTAAAAGCACTTTTCGTTTGAGAAAACATAAATAAAAGGACACTTTTCTCATTTTTACTCGAGAAAATGTAAAAGGAATGTGAAATAACTCTTTTCCGTGAATATAACTAGCATAGTATTCTAATTTTCACAACGTTAAGAAAGTGTTAAATTTCGAAAAAGAACACCCTGCGAATGAAAAACCACCTGGCGGTTGAAGTACACGTAGTTTGACTCACTGCTTCTCGGAACAAACTTGACACATGGTACCAGGGTGGGTTGCACAAAAGTAGGTAAATATTCCACACAAAAATCTCAAATTTGAAAAGATTTATAAATAAAGGTGAAGTTATAGCATAATGACAAAAAAAGGTAACGTGTAAAAATAAGCAGGTAGGTAAATACTAAATACTATAGTGAAAAATTTATTATTGAAATGTTTCCACGCTTTTTATTCAAAGTTTATGTTCAAAACCTCAATTTTTTCAAAAATGTATTACCTATACTCGGATGACATTACACCTTACATTTTTTCGGACGAAACACTTCATCATGACGTCATCACTTTAGTCCATTCTGGCGTTTAGCGTTAGTTTTCTTTTCTTTTTGCGAAATGTTTTTTCATAAGTTTTCAGTTGGCCGTCTGCCAGCCGAAGACATAAATCATATTTATTTGTAGAGTATCATGTCTGCCGAGTATACGTATGATGGAAACTGGTCTGACATAAAAGGAATTTTACATTGACGCATTTGCAGTCGATGATTTGTTGTGGAATCTCCTAAAAATTTATGTCTAAAAGTGTCTCAAAATTTCCAAATGATTTCAGTAAATTATAAACTGTATACTTTATTGCACCTAGTTTTTCATATTTGTATTAATGTAATACTTTATTGTAAAATTTTCTGTATTGGTCCGACCCTGCATTGCACTTTATCTGTGATCAGTCGCATGCCGCTCTTTATTGTTACAATTTCATTATTGTAGAAACGACTATCTATCTGCAAATTGTTTATTTTCATACTGCAATTCTAATGAATGTATTCAAATAGTTTAAGATGGCCCACCGCGTATGGAACGACCCCGTTTGGCCAGAGGTTGAGCCCTGTACCAACTGCAGCCATTGTTTCGTTAGAGCTGCTTGGATCACTGCTTGGGACATCACCAGAACTGGGCAAGATTATGTCCCCTGCATTGAGTAATTTCTCCTTCACACAAACCATCCCTCTGGGCAAGCACATTGGACATCGCAAAAAAACACAAATGCAGTCGGGTTACCCAGCCACCCCACTAGTTATTACCAGGTGCCGGTTCCGCAAGTGGACAAGTTAAGAGTTAAAAGTTAAGAGTTGAGTAAAATGACAAATGGCGAGTTAAGAGTAAAGTTAAAGTTTAAGAGAAAAGTTCAAATTTAAGAGTTGAGTTAAAAGTTGATTTAAATGTTAAGAGTTGAGTTAAAGGTTAAAAGTTGAGTTAAGAGTTAAGAGTTGAGTTAAGAGTTGAGTTAAGAGTTGAGTTAAGAGTTGAGAGTTAAGAGACAAGTGGAAAATGATGGTAAAAAATATAAAAAAATAAAAATGTGAAATTGGTATTGATACAGCTGCTCGCTGGCATGCTGCCAATGTTGTATGCACGACATTTGAAAAAAACGTATCCAAAAAAATTATCGCTAAAAAAAGAAAAAAATCGCGGAACGTTGTTTCAAAATGGCCGTGCGGGGACAAAATATGATCGAAGATCAGCGTATCGCGCTTCTGCAACGAATGACCCATTTGTCTTTTAAGTCAACTTTTAACTCACCTTTTAACCTTTAACTCAACTTGTAACATTTAACTCAACTTTTAACTCAACTCTTAAACTTTAACTTTTCTCTTAAACTTTAACTTTTCTCTTAACTTGCCATTTGTCATTTTACTCAACTCTTAACTTTTAACTCTTAACTTGTCTACTTGCGGAACTGGCCCCAGGACAACCATACTTGGTCAACTACCATCACTCTGGCACTTCTATGGCTGGGCACCGACCACCGAGTATCAATGGTGTCATAGAAAACTGGTTCCATCCGAGCTCAGTGGGTCACAGAAAAAAGTTGCCAGGTGCCAGTGACAGGTACAGTAAATCATGAAGAGATGCAAGCTAATTCACCTTCAAACTCGTCACCATATTCACCGCTACCCGCCAGGGTCTCATTCTGGCAGGGGTTTGTCCCATTGTGCTGCAGTGAGTACGCAGGGATAACATCACCAACTTGCTGACAAGCCGGTGAATCTGCATCTGTGCTGTTGTCGCACTCGCTGTGATTTCGGGAATGAAAGGGGTAAATAGTATACTTTTGTGGCAAGCATGGTGCAAGCCAAAGGTACCTGCACAGCAGTAGAATATCCTCCAGCTTTGGGATTGGAGTATTGCCATTGTCAAATGCTTTTCTCCACATTGAAAGTGACTTTTTCACGCAATGTTTTCTATTCCTCCTTACAAACAGCCTTTGTCGCACTGATGAACTCCTTCTTAAAAAGCGTTTAGCGTTTCTCCTCAGATGCTGCCTACAAACATTGTTCCATCTTTTCCGCTGTACCTGGATTGCCTTCGCCTCCATATACTTTCGCTTTGACCTTTGTGCGCAAATTTATTGTACATATTGATTGATTGATAGAACATATGTATTTGACTGTTGCTGCCATAAATTGAGAAATACTCAGGTAACTCAGAAATACTCAGTACTGTGTTTATGAACAGTTAACATTGGCAGCATGCCAACAATTGCTCACACATACAACTGTTGTCCAATGATGAAAAATGTGCATCAGCATCAACATGATATTTAGTTCACCCTGGTTTGGTTGCTCCTTTGGCTGCTTTCAGTCATGCTCCAGATTAGGTTTTTGGTCAAAAATTGAACCAGAAGGAACACACTTTCTTTTTCTGACAGCTTTACATCTTGTAGTAATTCTGTAAACCCTTTTTCTCTTAGCACAACCCATTTTGAGCAGTTTTGCTAGTTCAGTGCAAGGCACGTCAAGTGTAACATCACATAATTTTGCTGTTTTCTTATCCCGTTGTGCTGGTTTTTGATTTCCACACTTTTGCAGCAATGATGACAATCTTGGGAGAAATTTTCTCTTTTGACCACACTTTGATCCTTCCATTTGGCAAAAGCCTGGATGAAAATGTAGCAACAATGTCACAAAAACGAAAATTTCCTTCATTCCTATCATTTTCCTTCATTAAGTTTATTTAGTTTTTACATTTTAAATACAATGCAAGTTAAATACACAGCTTACAACTTACTATTACACATAAGTAGGTGGGATAGATTCATCTGCAGATAACTTTTGCCTTTATTATGCTCTGCGGCTTAATGGCTGATGGTCCCACACATATTAAGAGCACTCTCATAACAATCTCACACAAAGCCTAAGTATGTCATACAAATATTTGACCTATTCTTAAGTATCTTCTTACCACATGCAGTATGCATAAGAAGTAATGGCTACCATGTGGCCCCTAATAGAACAGCTTAACTTCAATGGTTGAGTATTCGCAATCAACTTGTCAGCACATAAACTTAAGCATGAAGTGACTTTACAAAGATTTTTGTGATGCATGTGCAAGTGCAAGCACGCTAATAGAAGCGTTGGGAAGTGTTTGGGGAAAACATCACAATGCTTCGCCTTCACCACACCCACTTTTTACTGTAAGGCAAATCCCTCTGCGATTCAGTAATTATGTAATTAATTACCTTTTTATGTCCGGAAAGTGTCAGTCTCGGTAATGACACAGTGAAATGTATCTCTCTGACAACTCGCCTCCAACTCGCTGACAATGATTTGTTAACTGTTGGCAGCGTTTTGGAACTGAGTTGTCAGCGAGTGGCAGCGAGCTGGCATGTGTTTTCACAGTAGCTGCACACTTGGCAGCGAGGTGTCAGCAAGCTGCACACATATTAATAGCATATGTTGCACTGGTTGTCAGAGAGCTGAAACTTGCCGCTTATAAGTTGGCAGCGAGCTGTCAGCAAGCTGCATTTTCTTGTCAGCGAGCTGCCACTAATTTTCATGCTTGACAAGCAAGTTGGCAGCGAGTTGTCGGAGAGCTACATTTAACTGTGTGAGAGAATACACTGGTAAATCATCTTTCTCAGTAGCTTCCGTTTGTTGGGTATGATTAATACCGTATACCCTCGCATAAGACCCCACGGAGTTGGTTTTTCGTCAGAAGTTCTAGAGTTATACAAAGGGCGGTCTTATTCAAGAATATACAGTAAATGGATGTTTTTGCGTTTTCTCTGGTAGATTTCTCCATGAACAGATAATTCATTTACATACTCACGATTAGTGATGGAAAAGCGCCATGGCGCTGGCGCCTGGCGCTAGCGCCAAAGCAAAAAGCGCCATGGTGCTTTTGGCGCTTGGCGCTATTTTAGCGTGGCGCCATTGGCGCTTGGCGCCGGGTTCTCAAAAAGCGCCATGGCGCTTTTGGCGCTTGGCGCCATTTTCTGGTGGCGCTATTGGCGCCTGGCGCCGGCATTTTAAATGGCGCCAAAAAAGCGCCAACCTTGATTATAACAATTGCCATGATGCTGTGAAATCGAAACTCCAGTTGATCAACTTTGAGGTCAACTGAATAAATATTGATTTATGTAAGGGTGTTATGGGACATATTTATTAAATATTGATTAATATGAGGAGACAACTTTATTTACATAATAATACAAGTAGAGGTGTTTAATTGTGCTTTTTATTCAAAGGTACTCATATTTGGACGTGGAGCAAGTGCCTTCTGTTTTCTCAAAAATGTATCCATTGTATCCACCTTTATTCATGTTAAGCCTCAACTTATAAACGTTGATGATTAAGATTAAGACACAAGAGATGATTGATTTCAAGAAAATGGATTTTTGTTTTCTAATCACTGAATCCCCTTCCTGAATAGTTAGTTACCCCCTTACTTGGCGGATTGAACTTTAATGGCCAAAGTAAAATCGACTACATCGACATCAGCAGTACGTCGCAGTTTTACATTCACCTAGTCTTAGTCATTATTTTACAAACGAATTGAAGAAAAAAATTTTGGCGCTGGCGCTATTGGCGCTTGGCGCCATTACCCTGTGGCGCCATTGGCGCTTGGCGCTGACATCCAGAAAAGCGCCATGGTGCTTTTGGCGCTTGGCGCTATTTTGCACTGGCGCCATTGGCGCTTGGCGCTGTGGGTAGTAAAAGCGCCATGGCGCTTTTGGCGCTTGGCGCTGAACGCCTGGCGCTTTTTCCATCACTACTCACGATACAATTACAACAAATGCAAGGATAATCAGAAAAAGGCACTTAGGTAGTGTGAACCCTCGCGGTTCTGACGACAGAATAGGCACTTGTACACGGAAAAATAAAAATCACAACATCATGTTCAGCAGCTGCTCTTTATTTGTGTTGGTGGTGTGCTGTGCATTTTACATGGGAACAAAATATTTGTGTTCACATTTTGGTATTTCAGCCTGACTAGGGTGTCAGTCAACTGTCTGTTTTCTGAAGGTAAAAATTTTAATTTTTCTTTTCTATCTTTTCTGGCAGCTGGAATATTTTGATCTTTCCGTTTTCCGGCAGCGCAATTTTTTACCTTCACATTTCCTGTTCCCATAAAAAAATTGTTTTGACACCCTTGTCTCTACACAAAAACGGCGGCCAGTATGGCACACTACCGTATTTCCTCGAAATACCCCCCCCCTCGAAATACCCCCCCCCTCGTTTGACCCCCCCCCCCTCTCGAGACCACTATGAAACAATCACCCCCCCCCTCGAAATACCCCCCCCCCCAAATTGAGTGTAAAGAGAACGTACATCACAAATATGGCAGTTTGTGTTCTGCGTAGTGCAGAACACACGTTAAAACAATGTCGGAATCACGTTAGAACAGTGTACATACCATCTACATACTAATATTAGTCTACAGAACCTTATAAATGGCGGTTTTTGTTGCATTTTTCGACGTCTGCGTACGTTTCAGACGACAATTTCGTACTTGGTTTTCAAAAATTTTCTTGTGAAATAATAACCCCCCCCCCCTCGAAATACCCCCCCCTCGTTTGACCCCCCCCTCTTGGGACCACTATGAAACAATCACCCCCCGGGGGGTATTTCGAGGAAATACGGTAGTTGACACTCACACCAAATGTTAACTGGTTCCCAGCCTAATTCAATGCGTGCTTTCGAGATGACGAACTATGTTAAAATGCAAAAGTGTTTTAATCATGCTGCAAATAAAGCTAATGTTGAAAAAATATTGCTTTATGTGCAATGTACAAGACCGGCATGAAGAATTTTTGTATACAACTAGCAGGATTCTCTCCGACCTTCGGTCGGGTTTTGTGGTTCTCTACAATTAATACCATTGGAGAAAATATGATACTTTAGTTAAGTTTGCCCACATGCTAGGCATGTGTTTTGAAATGCGGTATGTAATCTACCAACAATAACAAGACCAATACCAAAGATGCAATGTTTAGGAATGGATTTTTGTAAACTTCTGTAAAATGGTTGGGCATGAAACTGCCCAAAAATGGGACCCCCTAGGGCCCCACAAATATGGCACCCCCTGAGGAGCAGCAAAAAATGGCACCCCTTAGGGACCCCCCAAAAATGGCACCCCTTAGGGACCCCCCAAAAATAGCACCCCTGGGGACCCCCCAAACATGGCACCCCCTAGGAACCCCCACAAAAATGGCACCCCCTGGGGACCCACCCAAAGTTGGCTCCCCCTGGTGACTCTACAAAACCCAACTGAAGGTTGGAGAGAATCCTGCTTTAGGTACCCACTTCTCAGAGGCTTGCAAAAACTGACACCCCAATGGGGACCCCCCTCCAAATGGCACCCCCTGGGGAACCCCCCAAAAGTGGCACCCCCTGGGAACCGCCCAAAAATGGGACCCCCTAGGGCCCCACAAATATGGCACCCCCTGAGGACCACCAGAAAATGGCACCCCTTAGGGACCCCCTAAAAATGGCACCCCCTTGGGACCCCCCAAAAATAGCACCCCCTGGGGACCCCCCAAACATGGCACCCCCTAGGAACCCCCACAAAAATGGCACCCCCTGGGGACCCACCCAAAGTTGGCTCCCCCTGGGGACTCTCCAAAAATGGCACCCCCCTGGGGACCCCCCCCTCAAAATGGCACCCCATATGGACCCCCCCCCGCAAAAAAAAAATAGCACCCCCCTGAGGACCACCAAAAAATGGCACCCCTGGGGACCACCCAAAAAATGGCATCCCATGTGGACCCCCTTGAAATGGCACCCCCATATGTACCTCCAGAAAATGGCACCCCCTGGAGACCCCCCAAAAATGGCACCCCATGGGGACCCCCTCTAAATCCTGTAAACACAGCCCCTAGTTTGGAAACTCTTGTAAACTCAGCCCCTAATTTGGAAAATGGTATGAATATTTCAAAAAATCACTATCATCAATCCACAAATGCATCAATTCACAATTTTCAATTTTTTAGCCCCAGGGGTTAGACTTAAAAAGTTATGGTAATGTAGAGTAGAAATGGAGTGCACATCTCAAATCAGTGCAATAAAAAACCCACAAATGCATCATTTCACAAATTGAAAGTTTTTGTGCCCAGGGGTTCATTATCAGGGTTTTAGTAATGTGGTGTCAAAATGGAGTGCATATTTGAAATCGCTACAATCAGAAACCCACAAACACATCATTTTATGATTTGAAATTTTTTGGCCCTGGGGGTTCATTTTCAGGGTTATGGTAATGTAGTGTCAAAATGAAGTGCATATTTGGAATCAAGGCAATCAAAAAGCCACAAATGCATCATTTCACAATTTCTAATTTATTAGCCCCATGGGTTCAATTAAAGGCTTACAGTAATGTAGAGTTGAAATTGAGTCATTTCAAATCAGTGCAATTAGAAACCTGCAAAATGCATCATTTCACAATAAGAAATTTTTGGGTCTAGGGGTTCAATTTCAGGGTTTTAGTAATGTAGTGTCAAAATGGAGTGCATATTTGAAATCGCTACAATCAGAAACCCACAAATGCATCATTTTATGATTTGAAAGTTTTTGGCTTAGGGGGTTCATTTTTATGGTTATGGTAATGTAGTGTGAAAATGAAGTGCATATTTCAAATGAGTGAAATCAGAAACCTGAAAATTTATGATTTCACAAATTGAAAGTTTTTGGCTCCAGAGGTTCATTTTCAGGGTTATGGTTATGTAGTTTTCAGGGTTTTGTAGTGTCAAAATGGATTGCATATTTCAAATCAGTGCAATTAGAAACCCACATCAAATCATTTCACAATTTCTAATTTTTTAAGCCCTGGGCATATTTGAAATTGCTACACTCAGAAACCCACAAATCCATCATTTTATGGTTTGAAAGTTTTTGGCCCAGGGGGTTCATTTTTAGGGTTATGGTAATGTAGTGTCAAAATGAAGTGCATATTTCAAATGAGTGCTTTCAGAAACCCGAAAATGCATCATTCCTCAAATTGAAAGTATTTGGCCCCATGGGTTCATTTTTAGGGTTATGGTAATGTGGTGTCAAAATGGAGTGCATATATCAAATTGGTGCAATCAGAGACCCAAATTTGAAATCAGTGCAATCAGAAACCCAAAAATGAATGATTTCACAAATTGAAAGTTTTTGGCTCCAGAGGTTCATTTTCAGGGTTATGGTTATGTAGTTTTCAGGGTTATGTAGTGTCAAAACAGAGTGCATATTTCAAATCAGTGCAATTAGAAACCCACATTGAATCATTTCACAATTTCTAATTTTTTAAGCCCTGGGCATATTTGAAATCGCTACACTCAGAAACCCACAAATCCATCATTTTATGGTTTGAAAGTTTTTGGCCCAGGGGGTTCATTTTAGGGTTATGGTTATGTAGTGTCAAAATGAAGTGCATATTTCAAATGAGTGCAATCAGAAACCCGAAAATGCATCATTTCTCAAATTGAAAGTATTTAACCCCATGGGTCCATTTTGAGGGTTATGGTAATGTAGTGTCAAAATGGAGTGCATGTATCAAATCAGTGCAATCAGAAACCCAAATTTGAAATCAGTGCAATCAGAAACCCAAAAATGCATCATTTCACAAATTGAAAGTTTTTGGCCCCAGTGGTTCATTTTCAGGGTTATGGTAATGTAGTGTCAAAATGAAGTGCATATTTCAAATGAGTGCAATCAGAAACCCAAAAATGCATCATTTCTCAAATTGAAAGTATTTGGCCCCATGGGTTCATTAACGGGTTATGGTAATGTAGTGTCAATGGAGTGCATATATCAAATCAGTGCAATCAGAAACCTAAATTTGAAATCAGTGCAAACAGAAACCCAAAATTGCATCATTTCACAAATTGAAAGTTTTTGGCCCCAGTGGTTCATTTTCAGGGTTATGGTAATGTAGTGTCAAAATGGAGTGCATATATCAAATTGGTGCAATCAGAGACCCAAATTTGAAATCAGTGCAATCAGAAACCCAAAAATGAATGATTTCACAAATTGAAAGTTTTTGGCTCCAGAGGTTCATTTTCAGGGTTATGGTTATGTAGTTTTCAGGGTTATGTAGTGTCAAAACAGAGTGCATATTTCAAATCAGTGCAATTAGAAACCCACATTGAATCATTTCACAATTTCTAATTTTTTAAGCCCTGGGCATATTTGAAATCGCTACACTCAGAAACCCACAAATCCATCATTTTATGGTTTGAAAGTTTTTGGCCCAGGGGGTTCATTTTAGGGTTATGGTTATGTAGTGTCAAAATGAAGTGCATATTTCAAATGAGTGCAATCAGAAACCCGAAAATGCATCATTTCTCAAATTGAAAGTATTTAACCCCATGGGTCCATTTTGAGGGTTATGGTAATGTAGTGTCAAAATGGAGTGCATGTATCAAATCAGTGCAATCAGAAACCCAAATTTGAAATCAGTGCAATCAGAAACCCAAAAATGCATCATTTCACAAATTGAAAGTTTTTGGCCCCAGTGGTTCATTTTCAGGGTTATGGTAATGTAGTGTCAAAATGAAGTGCATATTTCAAATGAGTGCAATCAGAAACCCAAAAATGCATCATTTCTCAAATTGAAAGTATTTGGCCCCATGGGTTCATTAACGGGTTATGGTAATGTAGTGTCAATGGAGTGCATATATCAAATCAGTGCAATCAGAAACCTAAATTTGAAATCAGTGCAATCAGAAACCCAAAATTGCATCATTTCACAAATTGAAAGTTTTTGGCCCCAGTGGTTCATTTTCAGGGTTATGGTAATGTAGTGTCAAAATGGAGTGCATATATCAAATTGGTGCAATCAGAGACCCAAATTTGAAATCAGTGCAATCAGAAACCCAAAAATGAATGATTTCACAAATTGAAAGTTTTTGGCTCCAGAGGTTCATTTTCAGGGTTATGGTTATGTAGTTTTCAGGGTTATGTAGTGTCAAAACAGAGTGCATATTTCAAATCAGTGCAATTAGAAACCCACATTGAATCATTTCACAATTTCTAATTTTTTAAGCCCTGGGCATATTTGAAATTGCTACACTCAGAAACCCACAAATCCATCATTTTATGGTTTGAAAGTTTTTGGCCCAGGGGGTTCATTTTAGGGTTATGGTTATGTAGTGTCAAAATGAAGTGCATATTTCAAATGAGTGCAATCAGAAACCCGAAAATGCATCATTTCTCAAATTGAAAGTATTTAACCCCATGGGTCCATTTTGAGGGTTATGGTAATGTAGTGTCAAAATGGAGTGCATGTATCAAATCAGTGCAATCAGAAACCCAAATTTGAAATCAGTGCAATCAGAAACCCAAAAATGCATCATTTCACAAATTGAAAGTTTTTGGCCCCAGTGGTTCATTTTCAGGGTTATGGTAATGTAGTGTCAAAATGAAGTGCATATTTCAAATGAGTGCAATCAGAAACCCAAAAATGCATCATTTCTCAAATTGAAAGTATTTGGCCCCATGGGTTCATTAACGGGTTATGGTAATGTAGTGTCAATGGAGTGCATATATCAAATCAGTGCAATCAGAAACCTAAATTTGAAATCAGTGCAATCAGAAACCCAAAATTGCATCATTTCACAAATTGAAAGTTTTTGGCCCCAGTGGTTCATTTTCAGGGTTATGGTAATGTACTGTCAGAATGGAGTGCATATTTCAAATCATTGTAATCAGTAACCCACAAATGCATTATATCACAAAATGGAGTGCATTATATATCAAATCAGTGCAATTAGAAACCCACAATGCATCATTTCACAATTTGAAAGTTTTGGCCCCATTTTGGGTTCAATTTCAGGGTTATTGTAATGTACTGTCAGAATGGAGTGCATATTTCAAATCATTGTAATCAGTAACCCACAAATGCATTATATCACAATTTATATTTTTTAGCCCCGGGGGCCTCACTTAAGGATTATGGTAATGTTATTGTTAACTCCCATAAACTCAGCCCCTAATTTGGCAAACACCCATCAACTCAACTCCCATAAACTCGGCCTCTAATTTGTGAACTTGTGTCAACAGCCCCTTATTTTTAAACTTCTGTCAACTCAACCCTAATTTATAAACACCCATCAACTCAACCCTGAATTGTAAACTCAGCCCCTAAAAACTCAAGTCAACCCCCTATACATGTGCAATTGCATTCTTGGGAAGCAACTTTGCCATCTACTAACCCTGTTTGTCAAGATTGTGGATCGTGTTTGTAAAGGGCATTTGTACTAATAAATAGTGACTGCATTGTGTGCAAAAACACACACAAATTGGGCACAATGAGGCCTGTGATTGTGCGTCCTATCTTTTACATTAGGCATACCTAGCACGCAATTCTTTCACAATTGTATATGTTTTGATAATGCGTAGGGTTACTCGTCAGCGAGCTTTGAATTGGGACCAGAACCAGTTGACATTTGGTGTCGTTGTCAACTGGTGTGTGTAGGGCCTATACATAACATACCAAAGATTACAGGAGATTTTGCACAGTGTGTTTTCTACACACTTTCCCCTTTCTGCCCAGCCAGCGCAGTATTCACTGGAGTCACTGCACTCACTGATGCCTGCAGTGGATTTTGTCACAAAAATGACCATTTACCAGCGTTGCGAAAGCGTAATTACGCTTACCCAAAATACCCGGATAAATGGGTATTTATACTTATGCTTACACTTACGCTTTCATAAAATACCCTTACGCTTTACCACGCTTTCCTGGCCGAAATACCGGGGTACTAAAAGCGTAAAAAAGCTGTTTACGCGGTCCAGGTTTACGCTTTTGAAAAAGCGTAAAACAACAAACAAGAAAGTGAACGAGAATGAAAAGCGTACCGAAAAAGAATGACTGCGTGGGTGTGGTAATGCGCTGAAAATAGCGGCACACCTACATCTTGTGTCTGGTTAATACTGTTGTCGACAGGGATGTAAAAATAGATAGATGTCTGGATTTTTGAGCGGGGGGGGGGGGGTGTCGCAATTATACAGAGCCCGGCGAATTTTGCGCTCGCGCACAATTTTTTGCATGGGGTTGAAAAATCACTTTACAAAAGCCCCCCACCCCCCGCCCCACCCGCCCTCTGCGTACATAGTTTGTTGTCGAGCAAAAGCAAAAACGATGTTGTCGCATCGACAGCACGAAGTCCAAGTTAGAAGATGACTTAAGTGTCGCTGCAGATGAATTGCCATCATCATCTAACTACCAGACTACCAGATTAAACTACCGAACTAGAATACCGGTATTTTAACAACTCTGCCATTTTACCATTTAGTACAAATAGAGTTAAAGTAGTTAGGTACTCGAGTGACTATTTGTGGCTCCGCACACCATTACTGTCGACGGAAATTTGACAAACACACGTTTGAAGTACCAAGGAAAGCGTAAAAAAGCGTAAATGTAAAAATTATTTTACAGTGATTTTGGCGGAAAACACTGCTTGCCGGTGATCTGCCGTGATATGTAGTGAAGTTTCCATGCAGACACTCCAACACACGTCACAAATTTCCAAACACATCAAATCTATAGAGTTTAGTAATGAAATTAGTGAAGTGTGTGCGAACTACGAAGTGCGCATGTCTTCACAGATCAGGTGTGATCAGGCTCCGAAGTCTGAAGTGTGGTGTGATCATGGCGTGCTTGAGATCACTTCAGTGCACTTCATTCGAACTTTATTTGCTGTGATTGGGTATTTGAAAAATTCGATCGTTGTCAGCTATTGACATTTAAAAGTACATTACTCAACAAACCCATGTTTTTGTCATGATCCCATGAAGCTTTTTTATCACTAGGTAAACTCGGCGGACATGAAACGAATCAGTGATTCTGCCCTTGGTGACCAATGACGTATGTATTTTTAATTCGAACTTGAATGGACAGATTCCATTCGGTTCACGATACATTTGATTCAATCCGACTTTTTATGCGAGAACGATATGAGTTTTATAGACAAATCGTTATAGAAAGTCGGATTGTAGATTCTTGGGTCGGATCTTATCGTCGCAACCCCGACGAATTCCTCCGAAAAAGTACGTAAAAGAATTTGGCACACGTCCAAATTCCTTGCGTTCCGTACCAACAAGTATAAAGACGCACGATTTCTGTTCGCGTCACCGATGACCGCATAATGTAAACACAAGTGTCAACTAATATGCGGGTCGACATTAGCAACCATTTGCAGTCGCTTAATTGGATTCCGCGGCCATTATCGATGACACGAACAGAAATTGTGCGTCTTAAAACTTGTGTGTATGAAACGCAAGAAAGTTGGACGTGTGCCAAGTTTACGTATTCACACTCGTACAAAAATCCTGTAGAACAATGATTTCCAAAAAGTCCGCCGAGTTTAATGAGAAGTTATTCACGAAAAGGGTTTATATTGTTGCAAACACATACTGCATTTGCATCCAATGAACCAGGCCATTTTTTGTTCATTTTCAATAAACAAATCTGTATCGTTTTTCTGGTAATTCTTAAAATTTTAATGTGACTTCAGAAAAACTCACCAATCTTTACTTTAGCAGCTGTTGTCGGCTTTGTCGATTTGTTGCTGCGAGTGTATTTGCCTCTGTTTTCGATATTATCACTTGTGAAATTTTATATTTTGAGACACTGCGATGAGGATCAGCTTTCAAAACCCGCCCGATAAAAATCAGCACTAGCGCTCAGCATGTCCCAAACAAGTTCAACACCCAACTGCATTATAAAAATGTTGCGAGAACATACCTGATATAAAACTGAATCAGGTTTGAACCCTAGTTCCAATAATGACGATTTCTTTCAGTAGGGAACCCACCCCATCCCATAAATGGCAGACCAAAATTGTCTCTTTAAACCAATTTTTTGTTTCACACTTAAAAAGTTGGTTTACAAAGTTCACTAGGGGATTGTCTAACGTTCAAAGTTATGTCGACAACATAACCCTTAAAATGCTTCTAAACACCTTCCCGGTCACATCTGGCACCCATTTTTTGATTTTACTTCTTACATCCTATCCCCAGTTCTAGGGCACCGCAGAGGCTGAAACTTGGGGGAGATATTGGCGCAACCCCCCTCTACTTCGCATGATTTGGGGGGGGGGGGGTCGCGCCAACCCCTCTCAGGGTGGGTTGCCCTAAGTGTAAACTTTTATTCGGCTTTTTTGGTGTCCCACAGCAGGTCCGGCACCCGCTAATTTCTGAGCTGTGGGAGGGGTATAAATCTAAAATTTTTGGGTTGTGTTACCAACACCACTCCCCTACTATACACTATTCAATGATGTGAGATTAATCTGAAAAATTTCCCAAAAATTTGCTTATTCTCTAAAAAACACACCACTCCCCAATAGATGGATGACAAAAATTCACTTTTTGGAACTGCATTGCAAAATTTACTTAGGGCAAACTTTATGACATCATAATGACATCATTGCAGGAACAAAAATTTACAAAATTTACACTTTGAAATTCCCCCCAAGTAAATTTTGCAATGCATGCATTTTAGAGGTATGGTTCTTTACATAACTTTAAACATCAAACCGTTCCCTTTAAAGTATTGTTAACCAGCTCTTCAAGTGTCTAATAAAAAAGTTCCAAAAAGTGAATTTTTTGTCATCCATATATTGAGGAGTGGTGTTTTTTAGAGAATAATAGAATTTTTTAGAAATTTTTCACATTTATCTCACATTATTGAATGGTGTATAGCAGGGGAGATATGTTGGTAACACATCCCCAAAATTTTAGATTTATACCCCTCCCACAGCTCAGAAATCTGCGGGTGCCGGACCTGCTGTGGGACACCATAAAAGCCAAAAAAAATTTGCACTTAGGGCGACCCACCCTGAGAGGGGTCGCCGCGACCCCCCAAATTCATGCGAAGTAGAGGGGGGTTGCACCAATACCTCCCCCAAGTTTCAGCTTCTGGCGCGCCCCAGAACTGGAGATATGGTGTCACAAACAAGATCAAAAATAGGGTGCCGGACGTGACCGGGAAGGTCTTTATAAGGAAATTTATTCGGGGTGAATGAAAAAGTGAAAATTTTGTCACATTTTGTTCCTGTTACAAAGTCATTGGCCCTGGACGTGCGCACACTAGTTTTCACACGAAATTTCGAAAACTCATAAATGAGCTTTTAATGTGCTATTTTTTCCACAATGAGTCGTTTGCAATCTCCATTAACTGCAGTTGACGGCCACGTCATTGTAGTAAACTCAAATGCGTTCTAGACTGATTTCTGAGTTTTCAAAATTTCGTGCGAAAACTAGTGTGCGCAGGCACATTATGACATCATAACATTCACCCCAAATAAATTTACTTATGACAGCATTTTAGAGGTTATGTTGTTTACACAACTTTGAACATTAGACCCTCCCCTGGTGAACTTTGTAAACCAACTTAAAGTGTTTAACAAAAAAATTGTTTAAAGTGAAATTGTTGGTCTGTCGTTTATGGGACAGGGTGTGTGCCCTACTGAAAACAATTTCAATTAGCAAAACTAGGGTTCAAACCTAGTTCAGTTTTATATTCGGTATGTTTTTGCAACAGTTTGATAATGCAGTTGGGTGGTGAATTTGCTTGGGACACTTTGGCTGTTTTTCAAAAATGATGAACTTTATATGCAGCGACCCATGTTTTAAGTGGAGATATGGCCCCCAAATTTCAGCTTTCTACCACCCTCACAGCTGGAGATATGGCCCTTGTAGTGTCGCCAATGAAGTGGGTGGTGAACTTGTTTGGGACACTAAAAAAAAACTAAAAAAAATTGTTGCATATAGGGCGACCAACACTGTAGTGAGTAGCCTCACCTCCCCCCATTGTTGCGGAGTCGGGGGGAGGTGAGGCGGAGCTTTATAAATACAAAGTTTCAGCTTTATAATACCCCCATGGACGGAGCTATTGCAACCGAAGTGAATTAAAAGAATGGGTGGTGAACTTGTCTGTGAAGGTGTTTTTTATGTCTTCCAGTGCAAAACTCACTCTCACGTGTGAAAAGTAGTAGCTTTTACGTTTTCCAGGGAAAAAGTACTCACTTTTACATTTTCTTGGGAAAAAGTATTTTATTTATGCATGAGTACGAGTAAAAAGTATTTGACATTTTCTATACTTGGTGGTGAGTAAAAATACTTACATTTACGTATACTTTTTAAGTAAATTTTCAGTAATTCTAACAACTCTGTGCTAAACACAACGGCACCATGGCGCTTTTTTCTTAAGCGATAGCATCGGATACGAGTACAACGGCACTCGATTGAGCATCACTAAACCAAACCCTTCATAATTTGACGCTTTTATTTATGAAACCAAACTCTTCAAGGCTTCAACTTACCATACGTTGCAGGTCTTCATGCAATGCTCTTCCATGTATGATGGATTTATATTGCAGTGGTTGTGAGCTCCCCAATCTGGACACCATTCATTGTCATCTTTGCAAACTGACAGTTCCTTGCCCTTGCCGCCGTCTTTCCCGCTGCTAATTGGCAATTTTGATTAATTGCAATTTTAGTTAGAATTTGGTAATTTGAGACGAGTGTCTGTTCTAGTGATGTAAAAGCGCCTGGCGCTAGCGCCAAAGCAAAAAGCACCATGGCGCTTTTGGCGCTTGGCGCCTTTTTGCTGTGGCGCCATTGGCGCTTGGCACTAGCGTTTTTAAAAGCGCCAAAAAAGCGCCAAGAAGTTCAAAAAATATATCATTATTTTATGTAAAAAGACCTTGTGTGCATAATTTCCATAAGTAAATGTGTTACTGTAAGTGTATTCCAGGAAGAACAAACCCCTTATGCTCAAGTTGCACTCAAAACCCTCAAATGCATAGTGTTCCATTATGTTGAAAATTAAGTTGTATTGTTGGTATGCGCAATGTATCAGGGGCCAGTCCCGCAAGTTGACTAGTGCTTTACTCTGTCTCTTGACTTTGCTGTTGACTTATAACTTGACTCTTTGATATTGCTCTTGACTTATAACTTGATTCTTGAATATTCTTGTAAAATAACATCACAAAAAAAAGAAAACCTGAGTCGATTTGACGTATGTATATCTTGCGTCCTACACAAATAAATAGCACTGAATAGCATGGCTGCACTTGCTGAGCAGCAAAATTTTTTGGCGCTGGCGCTATTGGCGCTTGGCACTCGGATGCCAAAAGCGCCATGGCGCTTTTGGCGCTTGGCGCCAAAAGTCTGGCGCTTTTTACATCACTAGTCTGTTCTTACCAAAGCTTGCAAGCTTTTTTACAGTTATCCTTCACGTGGTATGAGCTATGGCAATACCCAGCGGCAGCCCATGGTTCGCATGATCCATCCTTGTCGACACATTCTTCAATTGATTTAGTCACTTTTTCTTTTTCTTTTTCAACTTTTTCGACACTTCCTTTAATTAGTGGATACCGTTTATTAGAGGTTACCTTCTATTGTTCTTGCCAGATTTTGTAAACATTTAACCAACAGTAAACAACTACGTGATTAATTTCATCAAACAGGAATGTAAGAAAATAATATGAACCAGGGGCCAGTTCCGAAAGTGGTTAAGTATAGAGTGAAAATTGAACAGTATACCGTATTTCCTCGAAATACCCCCCTCGAAATACCCCCCTCTCGAAATACCCCCTCAAAATGGCCACTATGAATTTATAACACCCCCCCTCGAAATACCCCCAAATACCCGTAAATGACAAAAGCAGCGGTTTGTCATCCGGCAAATGTTGAAACAATGACTGTGTTAGGAGAGTGTTTATACCGTCTACATACTTACCTATACAAGTCTATTGAGTTTTATACATACCGTTTTTTGTTGCATTTTTCGACGTCTGTGTATGTTTCAGATGACAATTTAGTACTGGGATATCAAAAAAGTTTTGGCGAAATAATAAACCTCCCCTCGAAATAACCCATCCCCCAGGAAATACCCCCCTCCCCCGAAATACTTAGATTTTAGCCCGGAAATCACGATTTCATGCATTTTGGCATCAAGCCAACTGTGTCTTCTATTGGAAGTATACCTTTTATTGCCATAAAATTGTACCTTCAATTAGAGGATACCTTTTGTTGGAGGTATGCCTGGTTCAGGTGCTCCTGGTTCTGAGGGGCAGTACACCTTATTCAGTTCCAACTTGTCGTTTCCGCTGAGTCTGCGTCTCTGTCCAATCTGAGCATTTTGGTCCGTCGGTATTATTGTTGCCTTGTTTTCGTACTTGGTGAAGGCAAATGACCCTGAATTTTGTTGGGAATATTAATATGGGAGCAGATGGAGATTCTTCACTATTTTAAAGCACTCCATTTAAAAAAAAATTATTTTGGCAAAACTATTTTTTGTTAATTTTCTCATTTCAAAGAAAAAGTGCCGTATTTGTGAGAAAACGCAGTGAGTGTACTACATGAATGTACATTGTACACAAATGCCAAGTTTCAGATAATTTGTGCTTTCGTCAAATGTTATAGGCATTTAAAAAATTACACTTAATGTATCAATATAAACACCATCTATGCCAAGTTCGCCACCCATTTTTTATTTGATGCTGGACGATATACCGTATTACCTCGAAATACCCCCATGGGGGTGTATTATCCCGCCAGCAAAATTTGAGGCAGTGGGGGATTTTTAAATACCCCACAATTTTCAATTCAACCCCTACCTTATAGTTGGAGATCGCCCACGATTTTTTTACAAAAACCACTGGGTGGCAAACTTGGCGTGCACAGCCAAATTCGAACAAAAATGTTTTTATGTATACAGCGGCCCCCGCTCAGGGGGGTCACCGGCCGACCCTGCCGTTTATAGCAGTGGGGGGGGGGGTGTTGGGTACATCCCCAGAAATTTACGAATTCACCCCGCTCTCACAGCTGGATACAGTAAATGCTCCAATAAGGCGACTGTCGGTTTATTGTTTTGAGCACATTTTTGGGGGTCGCATTATTGGAGGGGTCGCTTTATTGGAGAGGGTCGCATTGTATTTTTCGACACCTCAACAACTCAACTGTCCATGTAACTCGTATGAGCATGGCGTCGTAAAACAATATTGTAAAGCAAAAATCACCACAAAGCCACAAAATTTGCTCACTTTGCGGCAAAATTTGCTGAATTAGCAGCGTCTGAAGATTGCGACATCATTTTCTTACGTCCGTTTTTGTTAATTTTTTGTCTTTGGGGGTCGGATTATTGGAGGGGGTCGCATTATTGGAGAGGGTCGCATTATACTTACACAACGTGCCAAAGGGGGTCGTACTATTGGCAGGTCGCTTTATTGGAGGGGGGTCGTCCTAATAGAGCATTTACGGTATATAACGCCCAGCATAAAATAAAAAAAATTGGTGGCGAACATGGCGTAGATGGTGTTTATATACTGTAAATATATCATCGAATAAGTCCCCACTCGAATGAATCCCCGATTGAAAAAGGCCCCCTCTTGTGAGTGTGAGGTAAAAACAACTCCCCCCTCGAATAACTCACTACAAATTGTGAATTTTGTATTCATACAAAAGATCCATGTTACCAAATTTACCCCATTTTGTGCAAATCATACATTTTATTGAAAATTATGGCGAAAAAATAAATCCGCGAATAACTCCCCTTCAAAAGCTTCAAATGAAAAAAACTCCCCGGGGATTTATTCGAAGATATACAGAATACCTCGGTAACTCATTTTTGGTGAAAGTTTACAATTTGCACGTTTTATGTGACACTGTTGTAAAAGCAACGCAACAATTGGATTTTTTTTGCTGCAATGTTAGTACAGTAACTTGAGCACCAACCGTAATGCATTATGGAAGAGTAATCATAGCCAGTGCCTCCTAGATTCAGCGTTTTCATATGGAAGTTAGTTTCCTTGTCATGCGCGACATTTTCAAATAAAATCTGAACAACATTGCCATGACAATTTAGGTATTGAATTTAACGTGTGGCAATTTCATATCTCATAAACCCTTGAATGCCCCCCACTGCCCTGTACTTTCAAACTGGCCATTCAAAATTGTGCGCATAGCATTCAGTTGATGCTATGGCATAATGTGTATTAAAAAGCACCAATTACCGTATTACCTCCGATTGTACGCACGCGTACCTAAGGCATAAATAAGTGGCATTTCAGTATTCAAACCAGAATACCTCCAATAGAAGGTATACCACCAATAAAAGGCACAGCTGGCTCCATGTCGGAATGCATAATTACATTGAAATAAGCCATGACAAGAAACATGGTGGACGGCCATCACAGCAAAAGATGGGTGTGTGGATGCGCGGTGAACCGCTTCACCAAGCATGCGGGCGCTTCCACACACATCACGAAAATCTGCGTGAAGGCACTTCACGCTTCCTTATATGGCGCTACCACACTAGTGATGGAAAAGCGCCATGGCGCTGGCGCCTGGCGCTAGCGCCAAAGCAAAAAGCGCCATGGCGCTTTTGGCGCTTGGCGCTAAAACGCTCTGGTGCCATTGGCGCTTGGCGCCGGGATCTGAAAAAGCGCCGTGGCGCTTTTGGCGCTTGGCGCCATTTCCTGTTGGCGCTATTGGCGCCTGGCGCTAGCATTTCAAATAGCGCCAAAAAAGCGCCAACCGTTTTTATAAAATTCTTATAATTCAGTGAAATTTGACAAACCAGTTGATCAATTTTGAGAATAACTGAATAAATATTGATAAATATAAGTGTGTAAGGGGACATTTATATTAATTAAATATCGATTAGGTACTTTTTGGAGCAAATGTATGTACCCTATTTCCTCGAAATCCCCCCAGGGGGTTGATTATTTCAGAGTGCAAATTTTGAGGGGGGTATTTCAAGGGGGGGGGGCTTTATTATATCGCCAGGAATTTTCGTATAGGATCATGTAAAGAATGGGCATTTACATACCCATAACTGGTAATAAACATGACTAGGTAAATGGGATACCCTACCATTTACATTTACATACCCTACCTGGTATATCCCTTGGGATTTTAATAATGTATGAAACATTGTAGTAGTTAATTGAACTTTAATGGCAAATATCAAATCGACTACTAAGACATCAGCGGTATGTCACAGTTACAAATTCATTATTCTACAAACGAATTCCAGAACAAAATTTTTGGCGCTGGCGCTATTGGCGCTTGGCGCCATTGCCCTCTGGCGCCATTGGCGCTTGGCGCTGAGGTTCAGAAAAGCGCCATGGCGCTTTTGGCGCTTGGCGCTATTTTGCTCTGGCGCCATTGGCGCTTGGCGCTGTGGGTCACAAAAGCGCCATGGCGCTTTTGGCGCTTGGCGCCAAAAGTCTGGCGCTTTTTCCATCACTATACCACACACATATATACGTAGGGGAAGCGTGTGGAAGCGCCAGCGCCGTGAAGTGTCTTCCACATTGCTGTGAAGCTAGCTGAAGCGTGTGGAAGACACTTCACCGAGATTTTCGTGATGTTGGTGGAAGCGTGTGGAAGCGCGCCGCTTCACGCGCATCCAGGCCGCTTCAACATGCTTCACAGATCAATTTTTTGCTGTGCACAAAAATGTTGCCAAGAGCCACCGAAAGACAACTTGTGTCACTTGTATTAAGCGTGGCACACCATTTTCTTACATTTCAGTATGATAAAATGAATTGCATTCAGAGGTCTTCAAGATTTTTACTCTCGCGGTGTTGAATAGACCGTAAATTGCTCCTCCGGAGGGACAGAGACCCTCTGGGTTTCTGGGAGGGGGGCTTGGTGGAGCAAGGCTCCTCGCGATGGCAAAATATTGGTCTGGTGTAGTGATGGAAAAAGGGCCAGAACTTTGGCGCCAACCGCCAAAAGCGCCATGGCGCGTTTCTTGACCCCAGCGCCAAGCACCAATGGCGCCAAGCGCCAGAAATGCCGTGGCGCTTTTTGCTTGGGTGCTAGCACCAACCGCCATAGTTGGTAAAATGTATTTACGTTTACTCGATAAATACGGTTACTCGAGTACTGCGTAAATACGTTTATGTTTTGATCCTCGCAAAAAAAAATCCAGTACTCACTTTCTCGCGTACTTCTTGAAAGTACGCGAGTACAGAAAACGTAAATAAAAACAAATTGACGTGCAAAAAGAGCAAAATATACCCAAAAGAATTAAAACAGCTGCAAAAATGGCATAGCGGAAATGATAAAAGTTGCGATGGGTAGGAAAATCGGTGACACTCGCTTTTATTTCTACTGATTTTTACATCTTCCTAGGTACAAAATCATAAGAAATTTTACTTTTACGTTGTTGTAGGTGCACTAAATTGATAACACTTTCCATTATTGCAACTCTATTTGTATACATTTCAACAGTTCAGTAGGGTTTTTAGTGATTGTGTTGAATTGTTAAACTTCATGTTTCAGCCATCCTTTATAAGTGGCTACTTTTGTATGCCTATTCAGTACAGTTCTTTTGCCTGTTCTCTTTTGCACTTCAGTAAATGAAGTTAATATAACAACCTGAGAATCATGTCGCATGGCGATGGTGCCCAAATAATAATTCCACAGTCCAC
Organism: Sphaerolaimus hirsutus; assembly: GCA_964036195.1. Lineage (NCBI taxonomy): Eukaryota > Metazoa > Nematoda > Chromadorea > Monhysterida > Sphaerolaimidae > Sphaerolaimus > Sphaerolaimus hirsutus. Next base: position 1,336,911 of record OZ038450.1, on the reverse strand, counting down.
TCCAAAAGCCTACACTCCTCACCTTTGTTGGCACCAAGTGATTTCTGCTTCGCATTGCTGAGGCTCACAATGTCAAATAGCACCCCGGGTACATACTGTACAATACGCAGTAGGTTGTATTTATGAACAACATATCCACAAATGGACAGGTGAAAAACACATTGACTAATCCAGTAAAATCACAAATAGTACCCCTCCTGATATTCAACTCATAATGTATCATGCATGTAAAATGTCACCACATTTTACTGTTGCATGTGTGTATTCATAAAAATGTGATATAAAATATCAGGTGTAGATGAGTAGAGTTGTGTATAAAGACAGTTTGTAAAATGCTGCTCTCTCGGCTCTGCCATGATAAATTTAAGCGAGGTTTTGGTTAGAAATGAAAAGTTTGGGGCAACCACTTAAACATAACTGAAAAAATCACAGATCCCCATTACTTAAATGCTGCTATAAAACAACTTTTGAAAAATTCCCATGAATACAAGTAGAATTGTCACTGATTGTGAGCACCTGAAACCTTCTTGTGTGCAGACACTCTGGGGTGCAAATCGATTTGTTTATTGGAATTGGTGGTCTAATGTGAGGGCCTAAGCAGAATTAAAACTTTTGTTAAATTTGCAGCTGTTGTGCGGAGGGGCCAATTCTTTATCAAAGGCAGCCCTGGTGTATGAGCAATATTTTATTTTGCTTGTGCATCAATCTGCTCTATCCCACTTTATTATTATTATTATTATTATACTGCCATTGTTCTGAGCCCATAGGTACAACATGGTGACCATACAGGCTTGAAACACATTGAGCCTGAACCCACCCGGCCCTGATTGTCCCAGATCAACATCGGCAGCACCCCCATCTGCAGCGGCATTGCTGAACGACAGCAGCCTGCATCCCACCCATCCTGAGCAAGCAACGAGTGCAAACGCACCACAAGAGTGAGTCCACAGACACAAAGATGTCAGGGCAAGACACAACAGGCCAACCTACAGCCAATGCAAGCAGCTTTCAGCACCCAGTAGCATACACAGAACGGGAGCTCAGCCAGAAAGCCAGCAATTGGAACGCCAGCTGTGACAGGGCAGCGCTAGTCAATGCAATTGAATCAATCAACAAATGGCGGAAATCAGGGTGGCCAAAAGGCCCCATAGCCAGCAAAGATGGCACAGAGAAACTGGCCAGCCAGCTCCTCCATCTGTTGAAGAAGTATTTCCAGTCAGTCTCAGAGGACAAAATCACTATGGTAGATCCAGAATGGCAGGATGACACCAATGATAGTGATGAGGAACCCCTAGCCTATGGCCCACTGATTCAACTGAGAATTCAGCCACGGGATTCAACCTCCCCTGCAGTGTACCCCACTCCATTTGCAGACTTGAATGTACAGACATCTGACCTGGCTGCGATGACTGCCATGTTCCAGCAACAATTTGACCAACAGCAGCAGCTGTTCAACAGCCAGCAGCAGCAAATCAACCAACTGACCCAGATGGTTGCCAGTAGCATGACAGCAAGCTCCTCACACCCCCCACCTAAACAACAGAAGCGCAGTGACGATCCATGGAAATGGACAACTTAGGATTGATTACAAATGATCTCAGAAGGAACTCTGCTGCAAAGACTGATCAAGTAGATCAGGAACATCATGATACACCCTGAGGATGGCCTGCAGCCCTTAGGAGAAAGTCCCCCACCTAAAGACAAGATGGGAGTTGGACACGTGCCAGCAGCAGCCCGCAAGCAAAAAATGATGCATTTCTAATTACACTGATTTCTAGTGTTTCAAGTGTTGCTAATTACACTGATTTGAAATATGCAGACCATTTTGATTTTACATTATACTCGGCAGACAGCAAAGTATGCACCCAAAATTACTTATGTCTTAGCTTATAACACTGGAGCAGGATACTTATGTATCCACTTATATTATGTATTTTTATAAATGATGACGTCATGATGGAGTGTTTCCTTCAGAAAAATACATACACAGCAAAAAATGGGTGTGTGATGCGTTGTGAAGCGTTGTGACATGTCTTCATGTAGACACTTCTCTACACCAGCTACACCCACAGGGTTAAAAAATTTCAATGTATAAAATGATGCATTTGTGAGTTTCTTACTGCACTGATTCAAAATATGCACTCCATTTTGACACTACATTACAATGACCCTGAAATTGAACCCATGGGGCTCTGTAAAATCATGCTTTTCATTGGTTTAAAAAACTGCGAAACCTGACCGAAGGTCGGAGAGAATCCTGCTAGTACCTTATATTAGAGGGTACCTTATATTAGAGGTATACCTTATATTGGAGGTAATACGGTAGCTACATATTTACCTTCACATAGCTGTCTCTATCCTGTCTGCTCTGTTCGTGGTAAAAACCCAGTGCATGTAATATCTCATGAGCAATAATACCCTGTGAAATAAATACTTTGAATGTGATGGATCAAAACAAAAAATGTAAAAAAGAAACGTGCCGTTCTCAAGCATCTATAGTCTAAATTTATTATTTGTCTCCCGCCTATCATTCCAATGAATGAATTGCAACCAACCTGGTAAAAAACTTGCAGTTGATGAAAAAAAATAAAAGGTTTCTATGTGACTAATTTCCTATAAAATCTCAGAGGAGTTATCTTCTATCAGAATTTATTTGGAGTGGGAAGATATTCCAAAGGAAGAATTATATGTACAGCAAAATAAGTGGTCAATTACCTTAAATTCTCTAATAATGCGACTGTCGTACTATTGTTTTCAGCACATTTTTGGGGGTCGCACTATTGGAGATGTCGCATTATATTTTTCCTCGAATCATTAACTTCACTGTCCACAAAACTGAAATGTGAGCATGACATTGTAAAGGGATAAATCGATCTTGCGAGCTGCCCGCCGCCTTGTCCAAAAGCGCGGAATCCGCGGCTTCCGCAGATTGGGACATGGTTACCACGTTTTTTTAATGTTTTTTCTTTCTTCAGGGGGTCGCATTATTAGAGAGTGTCGCATTATACTCACACAACGTGCCCAAGGGTGTCGCACTATTGGAGATGTCGTATTATTGGAGACGTGTCGCATTATTAGATAATTTACAGTATTGATTTAATGAGGTAACAGTAAAATTAACAGGATTCACAGTACGTAGATGTCACAGTTAAAATGTGTCACATGTGTAATAAAATTAATGAAAAATTGCTTAAGAATGAGTGTGTTTACGTTTGTAATGTGTTGGGCTGATTGGACACAATATAAAAATCGGATTTGTTATACAGAAAATGTTGCCATATTTTGATGAATACCTAAACATGTGGGAAAACCATGCGAGAGTAAAAGAAAATGATGAGAAAAATACAATATTCTGTATTGGTTTTGTGGCATAATCCGCATGATTGGCCAGATATGGAAGATTGCATTGTCAACTGTGTTCAGTGATTGTAAAAAAGATTTGTATTGTTTTTAAAATAAAACAAATGGAATGGGGAGGGTGGTTTGCGGAATGGTTGGATAAAAATTGTTTGACTAGAATTCCACAATTTGCGTCATTGGATAGCATTAGCTAGGACATTCCATTACAAAATTTATACCGCTACCCATTGAGGTTCACCGCTGAACTGATTTCACTCATTCCTGAACGGGATGAATATTGTTGTAACCAATTTCCCCATGAAATTGACAAACAGATTTCTCCATAATGCTGCGATTACAGCTTGGACATAAAATTCCAGCGAAAAATTCTATCGCAAAATTGATTACATGAAAGTGGATAATGATACAGGTCTGCAATTTGTCATGGACAATATGTTTATTATCAATACCTTCATTGTGACCGAAGTCATCGTCCACGGTAGTTATGGAAAAGCGCCAGAAAAAATGGCGCCAGACGCCAAGGGCGCCATGGCGCCATTCGGAAAGTGGGCGCCAAGCGCCAGGGGCGCCACAGAAAAAGGGCGCCATGGCGCCATTGAGAAAGTGGGCGCCAGGCGCCAGTGGCGCCACGGAAAGAGGGCGCCAAGCGCCAAGGGCGCCATGGCGCCATTTGGAAAATAGGGCGCCAGGCGCCAAGGGCGCCGGGATAAAAAAGTGCCTACAACACCATGCGTGTGCTAAAAATGTTTCTCCAGCACCATTGTACGCGCATTCAGATCTTGATTCGCGTTCTCCAGGATGTAATGACCAAAAACAAGGCTAGGAACAATATTTTTTGAATGAAATCCACATGACGAATTCAAATGTAATGGAAACTGTCATTTGACAACAATCCATTCATTACAAACAGACCTTTCCAAACAATGTTTCCTAATTGCAACGATTTAAATCCATTTATTTATGATTTTGCAAGTTAGACCGTCCATCATTCTTGTCTTCTGATCCGTCAGACAGATCTGATGAACCGTTGGACGAAAGATTTCCACCCACTCACACCACTCCGTCCATTTTTCTGGCGAATTTAGATCATCCACGAATGCGGCTTTCATTTTTTTCCGTTTACACAGCACTCACCGTGAAACCTTGCTGGCACTTTTTTGGCGCCCTTCTAAAGCAGGGCGCCAGGCGCCAAGGGCGCCACGGAAAAAGGGCGCCAAGCGCCAAGGGCGCCATGGCGCCTTTCAGAATGTGGGCGCCAGGCGCCAAGGGCGCCACAGAAAAATGGCGCCAAGCGCCAATGGCGCCATGGCGCGGCGCCCTTTGGCGCCCTCAAATGGCGCCAGCGCCATGGCGCCATTCCATCACTAGTCCACGGTCACTTCTATTTGATTGTGAAAATTCAAAAATTTCGATTTTATGTTGAAATTTTATCAGCTGAAGAAAAATCAATCGATAAATCAGCTACTCCAGGTGTTTGCATGCAATGTCATAGCGTAGAATTGATTTTTCTTCAACTGGCGTAACATTTTACTGTAAAATAGAAATTTTTGAATTTTCACAATCAAATGGCAGTGACTGTGGACGATGACTCTTGGACACAATGATGGTATTGATAAACATATTATCCATGAAAAATTGCAGACCTGTATCATCATCCACTTTCATGTAATCAATTTTGCGATGGAATTTTACGCTGGACATTTACGTCTGACTGAGCTGTAATCGCTCCATAAGCAATTTTCCGTTCATTTTTTATTTGACACGTCTCAGTCATAACTTCAGTTTTATGAATACATACGGGTGGAGGTGGTTTCAAAAAGTGAACATAATTTCCTTCATCTGTCCTGTGAACGATTTTTATACATGGCGCCGCATTCATAACCAGGGTTGGTTTTAGTAAAATTCTTTTTACCAAAATTTAATTTAATTTTAATTTATTCTCCAATTTTCTATTTTATTTTTATTTTATTCTTCAATTGTCCATTTTAGTTTTAATTTATTTTTTGATTCGTGACCAGGATTGGTTTTAGTAAAATTCTTTTTACTAAAATTGTATTTTATTTTTATAAAAATTGTATTTTATTTTTATTTTATTCTTCAATTTTCCATTTTATTTTTATTTTATTCTTCAATTTTCCTTTTTTTTATTCTTCAATTTTCCATTTAATTTTAATTTTATTTTTTTTCTGAGATTTTGCCAACCCTGTTCATAACCATTTGCATGCCCTGTTTTATCAACACGATATCAGTCGCACTGAAGGCATCGGACAGCTGAAATACGCAATAAAAAGTTCAGGTAGATCAATTCATCTAAGACAACAATTCAACTTTAGAAAAACATCTTCAATTTTGAATTTTTAGCACGGGAAATTATCGCAAACTGCAGATAAAACTGCGTGTGTTCGGCTCGGCTCCCAAACCTAATCTTCACCTATACAATTGAAATTTAGAAAACCATATTTACTAAAATGAATCCCCCTTGGATAATTCTCCCTTGCTAGAGAAGTGATGAAAAAACTATTCCCCCATGAATTACTCCTCCCCGACTGACGATGATGAATATGAAGTTTAGGCATATGATAAATTGTTGTCCAATTGGCATATGTTGTCCAATTTGGACAAAAATGACTTGTTATCTTTTTTTGTTAATAAAGCATGTTTTATGAAATGAATTGATAGAAACGTGCTTGAAACATTTTAGCGTAAACATGACCCCTGAAAATTGACTCCCTTGGTAGTTCTCCTCAAAAAAGTCTAAGAAACATTCGAGAAGACATTCGAAACATTCGAAACAAAAAAGTCCTCAATTATTCGAGTGAACACCTATTTTTATGAAAATTGCACGTAAAGACAGATAAAAGCATTCAGGTGTATCTCATGTGTCTCATTTAGGTATTCTCTGCATACTGCTAGCCATGCATTTTTCTAAACACTCCAGCACGACGTCATTATAAATGAGATCAAGACTGTTCCAATAAGAAGAAAAAAATTTTCAGGAAAAACATCTCTTGCCTGTCTGTACACATCTCCTCCTTTTTCTTTTTTAAATATTTTTATTTTTTGTGACTGTGCGTGCAAATCCCGCTCGCGTTTCATCCACGAAGACATAATTTATTTTGGATGCATAGTTTGCAGTCCGGCGAGTATATAAGTCCCCAGCCCCACCCGACGGCCCACACTCACTGTGTATGGCACGACACCATTTGTCCAAAAGTTAATTTCACGTCCAAGTCCAACACCCTCCATGATTTCACTCGCCGCCATCCCTTTAGCAATTGTTCCATTTTGATCATCAGCAAATTTCATGTCGCCTGCGTTTTGGATGCAATTTGGGGATGCATATCCAATATGACTGCACTATTCCGAGAAAACTGAGTGAAGTAATTTTGAAATCAACGGAATGGCACATTTCAATTTAATGACAAACCAATACAGGCAACCAGGCATGAAATAACATACATATCCTTGTTACTTTCTAGCAGAAGAAACACAGAATACCCACTTAACAAAAAATGAACTCTAAATGACCACCTTCAAACTCATCACCATATTCAGCCATGGAATCATCCTCCTGTGAGCAGGGGTTTGCCCCATTGTTATCCATCGAGTATGCAGGGATAACATCACCAAGTTGCTGACAGGCTGGTGAACTAGCATCTGTGCTCTTGTCACACTCGCTGGGAGACATTTTTGGGGATAATGAAAAAAATTTCAGAGTGAAATTTTTGGGGGAAATTCAATCATCTACCTGCACATGAGAGAAATATCTTCCATTTTTGGGATTGGTGTAGTGCCATCGTTGAATGCCTTCCTCCATGTTGAAACTGACTTTTTCATGCATGTTTGGGTATTTTTCCTAATAAATGATCGTCTCTGATGAATGGATGAACTCCTTCTAAGGTGGTGTCTGATGTTTCTCCTAAAATGCTGCCAACATATTTTGTACCATCTGTTTTCTTGAGCTTTGACCATTTTGGCTTGTCTGTACTTTTTCTTCATCCTTAAAGCAAATGTCACTTATTTATATCTAAAATAGTTATTAATTGATTGAAAAATCCATACCTTTGTCTTCGTAATGTTACACATCCTCTGTGAGCTCTTCTATTTACACCTGGGGATAATACTGTACCCTGTAAACTGCTATCTATTTACTGACAAAAAGCAAGCAAATTTCTGGTAATATGTATGTATTGAAAACTTTCAGATGAACAAACAGACAAGTTAAGTTCCGTATTCCCAAACATTTTACTGGGAGTTAAAAATAAGCTGAAATGTGACATCAAACATGGCACTTCAAAGGGTGTAGGATTGGCCCCTGGGCACTTTGACTTGCGGTGTCTATCAGCTTCAGCACAATACAGTTTATGCAAACCATGACACAATTCAGCAGTTTTGATGCCCTGCTCTGCAAGCTGTTCTCTTTTGCACTTATGCAACAATGATGCCAATGTGGGGAGGACAGCACTTCTTTGACAATTTGAGCATTTTTTCATTTGGCACCATGATGCATTGGATAGCATCAATACAATCACAAAAAGGGATTTCATTTTCATCTGCAGAGTATTTATTGTTGCCCTGTAATGATGGAATGGTACCATTTGTCCATTTGAGTGGAAATTTTTTTAAATTTTGTCTGTTTGTCAACCATTCAGTGATGATGAGTGTCATGGATGTTGTAATTATGACAAAATGTAGGAAAATCAAGAATTTTATTTTTCAAAAATGGTTTCCTGGCAAACAATTGCATAGTTGCACATTTTTAATTATTAGTTTTTTACCATTTGGTCAAAATCGATATTTTTGTAAGACCCCTTTCACACCTTTTTTTCTGTGAATACTCCGACAACATGAAAACGTCCAGTAATTCAAGTAAAAATATTCATACTCAACAGATAACATGGCAAAGTATACATACCACCTAAGCGTATATGCATGTTAAATTGCAGATGAATCGTGCTTGTCGTTTAAGAGTCACAGTCGTTTGAAGATAAATTTTCCATTGTCGGAGCCCGACAGATGGCGACAATGGCAAACATTTTCAAACGTCTATAACTCTTGAACGACAAGCACGATTCATCCGCAATTTGACATGCGTATACGCCTAGGCAGTATGTATACTTGGCCATTTTATCTAATGAATATGGAACTTTTTACTTGAATTTTTGAACTTTCTCATGTTGTCGGAGTCGTCACAGAAAAAAGGTGTGAAAGGGGCCTTACTGTATCAACATTTCAAAGTTAATAAAACCTTAGTCTAACAATGTGATTGCACAATAAAAAATAACATGGCTTCACCAGTGTGCAATATTGAAAGTGATGCTTTTTCATGGCACCTTACCATCACTTAAATAGCGCTACGCAGTTGTGCTAGATGTGCTAATATTAAAATGATACATGGAAATGTACTGAAGTTTTTTCTCTAAATGAATTGATATCTCATGCCATTTGATCCCACGCAGCTTCTTTTACATCATACATGCTCTGCCATTTACCTAGGTATGTATTTAAATACGTACTATTTATATACTCTGTGTAAAATACTTGGGTATCATTCATACTGATGTAATTTTTTGCTGCTACAATGCTTTAAAAAATAATACAAGCATGCTGGAAAAACATTTCTGCAAGAAGATACAGTGGTTTCGTTTGTATGGAGAAATCCGCAGAACTACCACTCACTCACATAAGAACCTTTATTGGGATACCGTATTTCTTCGATTTTATTGACTGTTCATTTACATTGCCTTGCTCGTTTACATTGTCGGGTCTGTGGGGCATCCGAAAAATACATTGCCATGTTCGAATACATTGGTGTATGAAAATATTTATGTTACGTTATCTTATTCATCACTTTTTTTTATAAATATGTTTGCCGCTTTAAGGAGTCTAACGACTCTACTACTGCGAAAATTTACCTAATTTATGATGAACGCGAAGTGTAGTTTTTATTATACTTATTCCACATTCATATCTAATTAAGAAAAGCACATGAAAAATACAATGTGGAATATACATTGCCATGTTCATTCACTTTGCCGTGCTCGTTTACATTGCCCCCAAAAATGGCTTATGAAACAATACATTGACGGTCAATAAAATCGAAGAAATACGGTACTTTTGCATTTAAACCTCTTGTTTGAGTACGCCTCATTTATATGACACAATAAATTTTTTGTCATCAAGACAAATGAAAAGATGATAATTTTATTGATATTCAAAAATATTCAACACAATGAATCAGAAATAAATCCCAACGCCAACTTTAGTGGCCAAATTAAATTCACAGTACAAAATTGTCCAGAATGAATGCATAATCCTACAAACTGACTTTTCTCGTCTATGTCAACTCAATGAAACCCGAAAAAATGTAATAGGTCAACTCAAGAAGCATTTCAGAACATCAAAAAACAACACACAAAAAATTATCTCCAATGATCACCCCTGCGTCCCGTTCACAGCTTCATACTTCCGTTGGGAACCGCCAGGCATTTGCAGTAAAACTATCACGTAAGTGGTTACTGTCGAGATCACCTGAGGGAGGGTTCGGTGCGGTACACATCACACAGTTTGTTATACAGAAAATGTTGCCGTATTTTGATTTAAAAAATGATGTGTGAAATTTTGCTTCAAATTCACCCATGGTCATTCAGTGAGAGCAATGTAATGCATCAGACCAAATTTTTTGTCGTTCTCTTTAAGCTGAAATATGTATATTGGATCATATGGTGTCCGGTCATGTTCAATGTACCATATTTACTCAATTTATTCCCCCGGGGAATTATTTTTGAGTAGTGAACTAATCAAGGGGGGAATTCTTCAAGTGAGGGCACTTATCAGTATCAGTATCAGTAAGTGTTATCAGTATTTTTGGACAATATTTAGAATCAGATGCTTAAGTATTTAACGTAAAATTGGTCTCTTGTCAATTACCATCACCTGTCAATTACCAGGAAATTTGTATGATTTTTATTTACCTCAGTTACCTATCATGAATTCAAAATTTGCTGGTAGAAGTTGAAAAGGTAGAGGTTTTCTTATTTTAAAAATGAAGCTAGTCCAATTTTTCAATTATTTATACTCACTGTGATCACAGCACTGCGGTTCACATCAAAGAAACCTGCAGCATTGAGGGGCAGGTCACCTTGAGAAGCTGCTTCTGACATCCATCCAATAAACTCCTGAAATATTTATTCTAACAACATTCAGGGAAGCACAATAAATACTATTTATTTTGCAGTTAAATTAACCTTTATTTCACTGTCAGTCACCTCCCCCAGCAGGTAGTGGAGATGTGTTGTGAATTGTTTCACCTGGGAGGAAAAGTGTGTTAGTATTTAGACGTGTTAAGTTGGTTATACTCCAGTGACTTGACACTGTCCAAATGCAGCTATTTACATTCATAGTGTAATCTGGGTGTCTAGGTGGGAGTGAATGGAAAAGCTTTCTTAGGTGTTTAGGACACAAAATTAGCTGAAAAAGTGCATAAGTGGGTCTACAGATTTTATAATCATATTTTCCCTCATTGTACTCATTTTCCTGAGTACACATTCTTTTTACACTGTATACTCTTATGGAGAAATTCCCTCGAGGTGGATAGACAGCAATCAGATGGTGGGAGGGGGCTTTCCCTACCAAATCACTGTTTGACTATCTCACCCACCAATTGCATATTACCATGTGTTGTTGACATGTGGCAAGCAGTATAAATCACATCTGATTACACAACTTGGTGATAAGCAATAGCATCACCATGCCACTTTGTGAAGAAGGAATTGAATTTTACCCATGCATATGACTCACCTTCTTTCCAGCCCCATGAGAAATTTCAATTACAGTAACTATTGGAAATAGCATGAGGAGCAGCCAAAACAGCTGCATTATCTGAAAATATCCGTAGAAAGGTTTTGTCAGGATTCAGATAGTTCAAAAATGTCAAATATTTATCTAACAACAGCCAAAGTATTTCCAGAGTTGTCGTACATATCGGAATGCAAGACAGTTTGCAGCTGAAAGAACACTATCAGGATAGACGTGAGGAAGCAAATACACATCATTGACATTAGTGGCCACTCATAAATTTGCTCCAGTGTTTCAGCAGCTTTCACTATTGCCTTCATGCGACATTTCATCTCTGTGTCCAGTGGCTGAAAACATATCTACCGTATTTCCTCGAAATACCCCCGGGGGGTTTATTGTTTCAGAGTGAGAATTTTGAGGGGGGGGGGTTAAACGAGGGGGGGGGGTTCGAGGGGGGGGCTTATTATTTCGCCAGAAATTTTTTGAAAACCAAGTACTAAATTGTCGTCTGAAACGTACGCAGACGTCGAAAATGCAACAAAAATCCCCATTTGTAAGACTCTAAAGACTTGTATAAGTGTGTAGACGTATAATCACTCTTCTCACATTAACAGAGTCATCGTTTTTAACGTGTGTTTTGCATTACCCAGATGACAAACCGCAGCCTTTGTCATTTACATTCTCTATACACTAAATTGGGGGGGGGTATTTCGAGGGGGGGGTTTATAAGTTCATAGTGTCCATTTTGAGGGGGGGTATTTCGAGGGGGGGTATTTCGAGGAAATACGGTAACTAGAATACATTTTCCAAATTTTGAGCATTCCCATAGACACTCATGTAAACACAATTTTACATCCAACCTTTTTCATTGGGCATTTTTCCTCAACAATTTGTGTTATATCCCTAGACAGAGAGTCGAGAGCAGAGTGTATCAGTGCATAACAAATCCATATGTTAGAAAGAATATACATCAAGCAGTTGTTTGCATAAAGTTCCCAGAACCAGAAGCGTGTTCGAAGTAGACAACTTCAGAAACTGACGCGCAAAATTATACAAATCACCCAAAAAATCGGTGCCGGTAATGACTATACGGTGCATCTTCCTACACTCACACGGTGGGAGGGCGTTGCCCCCCTCCGCCCCCACCCTTGGCTACGCCCTGACAATGTGGAAACCCCAATGATTATTATTGCTGATAATATTAGGGTGTAAACTAAGTTTCTTATACTTTTGCGATCTCATAGTAATGCACATTTCTGCATCCCATTCTGTTGTACATTGGCCGATTTTTATGCCGTTCGAGTAGGTACGTTGGGGTTTGGGGTCTGGGCTATGACGAATTGTTTTGGTTTGCACGAATAATCCCCCAGTCCCGAGATAAGGGGGGTCTATAAAAAGGTGGTCCTTTTGCATGGATGATCTGCACATTGACTTTGAAGCTGAACAACTCGCTTATTTCTGGGCCAATTCGGATCGTTTAACACCTCAAATGATCAGGACAACCTGCAGATTCAATTTTTGTTGTTGGATTAGTGATGTCTAAATTCTGTATGCCGATTTGACCCGGTTTTTGAACATGAAAAATAATTTTTTTCTGAAGATGCGATCATATACTTAAGACAACGAGAATTCATATAAAACAAAAATGAGTTCTATATCTTTCTCCAATCTCAAGTGATAGCACTTTGAACTTTCGCTTCCTGCTCATAAAATAACCACATGAAGAAAAGTGCACACAGATAATCGAAATATAAAAATGAAATCTACAGGTCATTATGAGCATTCATAGGTGCAAATCGGCTGAGAAATGGCGGAGATGTAGAGTTTTGAACTTGCATGTGGTAATTTATATTTATGGTTTGGAGGTGGAAGTTTGAAGTGCTGTAACTTTTGACTGGAAAGATATAATGAAATAATTTTTGGCCTGATTTAATCTTTTTGTCTGAAGTATATGATAGCACCTTCAGAAAAACCCTATTGAAAAATTATTATTACGATTTTTTTTCATGTTTAAAAACCACGTCAAATCGGCATACGGAATTAAGACATCACTAAATCGACCACAAAAATCGAATCTGCAGGTTGTCCTGATAAGTGTTGAACAATCCGAATTGGCCCAGAAATGGCTGAGTTATTTGTAGTGATGTAAAAAGCGCCAGAGTTTCGGCGCCAAGCGCCAAAAGCGCCATGGCACTTTTCCCATTGCGGCGCCAAGCGCCAATGGCGCCACACGATTTTAGCGCTAAGCGCCAAAAGCGCCATGGCGCTTTTCCAGACAGTAGCGCCAAGCGCCAATGGCGCCAGAGGACAATGGCGCCAAGCGCCAATAGCGCCAGCGCCAAAAATTTCTTGGTTGATTTTTCATTAGCCATGTATTTACATCAATATCTAAAGTTACATGGTATATGGATCCAACTGGATGCTAAATACACAAAGCTGTTCCTCAACTTGATAAATGAAGGTGATTGAAAATTTGTGCAAAAAATTTACTCGTAGTGAACGCAAGTACCGTATATCCCAAATAAGACCCCGGTAATTATTTCATCAGAAGTTTTGGAGGGGGGTGTTCTTCTAGGGGGTGTTATGTTTTCCTCGGAACTTGCACTTTATTCATTGCATTAATGCATTCCATAAATTATGTAATTCAGGTATTTGATAGTTCAACGACAACAAAAACAAGGTGTGCATGCAAAACTTTGTCTTCATTGGCATCCAAATCATTCAAATGCACATTGTGGATATAGGTAGAAATCAAATACCCAGATGGGGGAGTTATTCAAGGGGGCGTATTTTGTCCTCACATGGCCAACAGGGGGAGTTATTCGGGGGATTATTAAAGGATATAGGGTAAATAAAAAGTGGTGTGATGGAGCACGTTTTTTTACTCAGATCTGATAAGCATTCTAGAAATGAATTTCAGAAAAATAAATGTGATATGATAGATAGAATGTAAACAAAAGTGTACATTCAGCATGCTATATAAGGCAGTTTTATTCTGAATGCAGAAAGTTTCAGTAGGTTACTCTTTTCAAGTAAGTGAAGTTGTGCTATTTATATTTATATCAATGAAATTTGGATGTTTAAACCATAATTTTAGGCGATGGAAAAATTGTATGGAACAAAAAAACAATCATCTCATATTTTGGTGGCATATTTGATGCCACCTATCGAAATCGTACACAGATGGTAAATATGGCGCTTTTTTGGCGCTTTTCAAAGTGTGTGCGCCAAGCGCCAATGGCACCACGGCATTATAGCGCCAAGCGCCAAAAGCGCCATGGCGCTTTTGGAGGTCTCGGCGCCAAGCGCCAATGGCGCCACGGCAAAAAGGCGCCAAGCGCCAAAAGCGCCATGGCGCTTTTTGGTTTGGCGCTAGCGCCAGGCGTCAGCGCCATGGCTCTTTTACATCACTAGTTATTTGGCTTCAAAGTCAATGTGCAGATCATCCATGCAAAAGGACCACCTTTTTATAGACCCCCCTTATCTCGGGACTGGGGGATTATTCGAGCAAACCAAAACAATTCATCATAGCCCAGACCCTAAACCCCAACATACTCGAAGGGCATCAAATTCGGCCAATGTACAACAGGATGGGATGCAGGAATGTGCATTTCTATGAAATCAGAGATCTATGATACAAACAATAAAAATCAGATTTGCATGAACAAATGTAAAGCGAAATAGGCACTAACTTCTGAAGCCATATACCGCATTTCCTCGAAATATCCCCGGGGGTGATTGTTTCAGAGTGAGATTTTTGAGGGGGGCGGGGGTTAAACGAGGGGGTATTTCAAGATGGGGGCTTATTATTTCACCAGAAATTTTTTGAACTCTCAGTACTAAAATGTTGTTTTTAACGTAAATACGCTGACGTCGAAAAATGCAACGATAAGCACCATTTATAAGAGTCTAGAAACTTACATAAGTACCGTATTTGCTTGAATAATTCCCCCTTCAATTATCCCCCCTGTCAGATGCGTGAGGAAACAATAAACCCCCACTTGAATAATCCCCCCACGAATGGCCTAAAAACACAGCACTTCTTTAAAAACAATTGATGAAGCCAGACCAAGTAAAATAGCTCCGTCAGGGGCCAGTTCCGCAAGTGGAAAAGTTAAGAGTTAAAACTTAAGAGTTGAGTAAAATGACAAATGGCACGTTATGAGTAAAGTTAAGAGTTAAGAGTTGCGTAAAATCATTTGTCGTTCTACTCAACTCTTAACTCTTAACTTTACTCATAACTTGGCATTTGTCATTTTACTCAACTCTTAAGTTTTAACTCTTAACTTTTCCACTTGCGGAACTGGCCCCTGGTTTGATTCATAGAATGGAAATGCAGTACATCCGGGTTGCAGCAATGCAATGGAATGTGGGTACCATCGAGGAACAAAAATACAGGTGTATGTCATGTGTAGTGATGGAAAAGCGCCAGAAAAAATGGCGCCAGGCGCCAAGGGCGCCATGGCGCTATTCGGAAAGTGGGCGCCAAGCGCCAAGGGCGCCACAGAAAAAGGGCGCCAGGCGCCAAGGGCGCCATGGCGCCATTCGGAAAGTGAGCGCCAGGCGCCAGGGGCGCCACGGAAAGAGGGCGCCAAGCGCCAAGGGCGCCATGGCGCCATTTAGAAAAAAAGGGCGCCAGGCGCCAAGGGCGCCAGGATAAATAAGTGCCTACAACACCCTGCATGTGCTAAATGTTGCTACAGCACCGTGGTACACGCATTCACGTCTTAATTCGCATTCTCCACGATGTAATGAACAAAAACACATCTCGCAACAAAAAATGTTCAATAAAATCCATGAATTTAAACACAATGGAAATTGGATTACAATCCATTCACGTCAAATAGGCTTTTCCAATCAATGTTTCCCTGAAATTGTCAAAAACGGAATTGCGGCGATTTGAATCCTTTTTTATAATTTTGCAAGTTCGACGGTCCATCATTCTTGTCTTCTGATCCGTCAGACACATCTGATGAAACGTTGGACGAAAGATTTCCACCCACTCACACCACTTCGTCCATTTTTCTGGCAACTTTAGATCATCCACGGATGCGTTTTTCATTATTTTTTCATTTACACAGTACTTACCTTGAAACCCTGCTGTCGCCTTTTTGGCGCCCTTCTAAAGCAGGGCGCCAGGCGCCAAGGGCGCCACGGAAAAAGGGCGCCATGGCGCCTTTCAGAATGTGGGCGCCAGGCGCCAAGGGCGCCACAGAAAAAGGGCGCCAAGCGCCAATGGCGCCATGGCGCGGCGCCCTTTGGCGCCCTCAAATGGCGCCAGCGCCATGGCGCCATTCCATCACTAGTCATGTGTACACATTGTATACAATGAATGTACGCTGACGCTGATGCCGTTGAATATGAATTTTAGGCATTTGATAAATTTGTTGTGTGCACTTTGAACAAAAATGTGAGGTTATCTTGTTAACAAAGCATACCTAGTTTTCATAATGAAGTGATAGAAAAATGCTTGAAAACTTTGACGAAATAACAATTTCTCCATCGAATAATTCCTTTTTGAATGATCCCCCCTCAAAAAATTCTGACGAAATAATAATCGCCCAGGGGGGTTATTCAAGCAAATACGGTATGTAGAGGGTGTAAAACAGGTTCTAACGTAACACAGTCATTGTTTTTAACGTCAGTTCTGCATTGTCCGGACTCCGGATCACAAACCGTAGCTTTTATCACGTACGTTCTGTTTACAGTAAGTATGGGGGGGGGGTATTTCGAGGGGGGCTAATAAATTCATTGTGTCCATTTTGAGGGGAGGTATTTCGAGACGAGGGGTATTTCGAGGGGGGTGTATTTCGAGCAAATACGGTAAGTATCAAAAATTGTGATGGTTCATTTGAAATGCAAAATAAGTTTTCACACACTTGAATATGGCGCTGTCGCACAGAATTGTTAAAAGTACCGAACTTTTTTCAAAGTCTACATAAACGTTTTAGTATAAATATATTTTTTACTAACCGCCCTGAGTACAGGAAACGTGAAGTAAAATTTTTCTACTTTTAATCATGATTAAACGTGAGTAAACGTACTTTTTCTCCCAGAAAACGTAAACGTGAGTACTTTTGAGAATTTTCGCCAAAATTTTCGCTCAAAATAACTCATTGTCGTAACTGTTTGCCAAGCAATTTTCATAAGCACTTTTTGGCTATAAATATAGGTATTTGCTTTTATACCCATTTTAGATTAGTTTCCGCTATTTTTACCATACCGTATTTCTTCTAATAGAAGGGCGCTTTTCTACTTTTTTCGTCAACTTTTTCCCCACGCCCTTCTGTTGGAGACCGCCCTTCTATTTTTTTCGTCAACTTTTCAGCCATAATTTTTAAAGTTCTGCCAAGGTTTTTCAAAGCGTTATGTAGCAGACAGTTCATAGAATGACGATACATAGAGTTCATTCAACATTTTATAATAAAATAGCACAAAATAAATGGACCAAAGCGGAGCATACAGCGTCCGCCGATATCTTTTATTTTTAATTCATTTGGCACAATTCCAGCATTTTGTATACCTTCTATTGGAGACCGCCCTTCTATTTATTTCGCGGCCCAAATTAAGTGGAAAAAATGTACCTTCTATTGGAGAATCCCTTTTATTGGAGATCCGCCCTTCTATTGGAAGAAGTACGGTATTCTCCCTTTTCCCCCTATGCCTTTAAAAAACTATATAAACGTCGGTTTTCTGTATTTGAGTACTTTCAAAAAGTATATGTAAATGTGAGCACAGAAACTTTTTTTTGAGGAAACGTAAACGTATTTACTCTGTACTCGAGTATACATATTTATCGGGTAAAAGTAAATACGTTTCAACAACTATGCTGTCACAAGTGTAGTAGTTGATTGAACTTACTACATATTTTTCATTCAACTACTACACAAGGACACTGATGAGTGTGAAAGAGCCAGCATCGCGAGGCAGCTTGCACAATTTTGGAAGAATGTCTAGTGTGCATTGTTTGCATACGAAATGTGTAAGAAGCTATCAGGGGCTTATTTTCCGCAGTGGCACGGCCCCGATTCAAATCATGGCATCATGGTCACCAGGAAAATACGAGAACACTCGATTAGTGCCAAAAGAACACGCTATCCACAAAAAGTGGCACACCCGACCGGTAGCCAAAAGAGCGGAGCGGCAGTAGAATGTAGATCTTTGGATTATCATAAAAAACCCTCATTATCAGGATTCCGATTATCCATTGAGCACCTGGAACCACTAGGGCAATCGCTGTGTAAACAATGACAAACCGTTTTATTTTCTTCCGCCATAACACAATATTGAGGTTGTCTGCAAAAAAAAACATGTTCATAATTTTTTCATTTAAACATTGGTGATAATTTGCTATTGGCACACTAGTTAAGACACGTGCGTCAACTCAGATTTCGGCTTCACGCGCATAGTTGTTGAAACGTATTTACTTTTACTCTATAAATACGTATAGGTACTAGAGTACAGAGTAAATACGTTTACGTTTCCTCCGAAAAGTTACTGTACTCACATTTACGTATATTATTTGAAAGTACTCGAATACAGAAAATATATTTTTAAATACGTTTTTCAAGGTATAGAAGGGAAAAGGGAGAAAATATGCTGAAAATGGGTATACCGTATTTCCTCGAACCCCCCCCCCTCGAAATACCCACCCTCAAAATGGGCACTATGAATCTGTGGTCCGGGAAATGCATAACAGACGTTCAAAACACTTACGGTACTGTGTTACGTTAAAACATCGATTATATTTACAATCTACATCCTTATATAAGGCTGTCAAAACTTATAAATGGTGGTTATTGTTGCATTTTTCACATTTTTCTCTCAAAACTTTCACTCTGAAAAAATAAACCCCCCGGGGGTAATTCGAGGAAATACGGTAGAAGCAAATATATAGCCAAAAATAAGCTAAAGTACTTTACGTTTACGTATACTTTGAAAAAAGTTCAGTACTTTTAACAACTCTGTTCACGTTTCTTGGAGGGATGTCCAAATGAAGGGTGTGCTTCTAAAAGTACCGATCTACAAATTTTTCGAAATTTGAGTTAGGACCATTTTTGGGGTCCCCATTAAAACGCGCTTGAAAAAATATATGATATGTCGGGGGTGCGAAATCCGATTTCGAGAGATGGGGGGTAGAAAAATACAAAAAAATAGCAAAATACAGTTAATGTAATTTAAAAAGTACCAATCTACTTTTTTTTAGCTTTTGTATCTTTAAAAGTACTGATCTACACACTTTTATCAAAATTGTACTTTTCAAGGTACCAATCGGCACAATCTTTTTTATGCTTCTAAAAGTACCGATGTCAGATCGTTAGTTTTCAGTGCAAAAACTCATTTTGTGCATTTTTATTATGGGTAAAAGTACCGATCTACATCTATCTGATTTTGTGCTTTTAAAGGTACCGACCTTCATGCGCATCACAAATTGTACCATTAAAAATACTGATTTACAATGGAAGCAATTTACTAAATTTTATATAGCTAGTAACACAACTGTCACCCAAACACTATACCATGCATAACAATAACCAACAATATACCCCAAGTACCCATACCCAATACTCATGTGTGGGAATTGCATACTCCAAACTTTGAATTGCGATTATCAATTTTTGTGTAGATCGGTACTTTTAGAAGCACACCCTTCAGATGCACATGCAGCGACGTTGGAAAATCGGGTGGGCGCGCCAGTGCCAGCAATCGCGGGGGGTCTCATACGAGGATATACGGTATTCATCAAGAAAAGTTAAAGGGAACCCACTTTTAGAAATGACCTCATCCAAGCGTTCTGTATAGTCACCGATCTTTGCATTTACCCAGCAAATAGTCACAGCATTTGACACCGTCAATGCAGAGTACCTGGGAAGAAAAATGCGCTGTCAGGTGCGCATCTGATTGACAACAGATTTGTTTGTAAAATCAGATAATTTTAGACACGCGTTTGAAATTTACGAGTGTTGGACCAAGGGAGTTTATAAAGAAACTGAAGCACTGAAACCGTTTGTTAATTCTTTATATTTACACAGCATTCAACACATTTGTCAAATTTGTTTGACATATCACATGACTTTTTACAAGGGAGCGTGTTTGAATCAATAAAAATGTAACGTACCGTATTTCCTCGAAATACCCCCCCTCAAATTGGGCACTATGAATTTGTGGTCCAGAAAATGCATAACAGACGTTCAAAACACTTACTGTGTTGCGTTAGAACATCGTTTATACCATCTACATCCTTATATAAGGCTGTAAAAACTTATAAATGGTGGTTATTGTTGCATTTTTCACGTTTTTCTCTCAAAATTTTCACTCTGAAAAAGTAACCCCCCCGGGGGTAATTCGAGGAAATACGGTATAAAAAATAGAGCGTATAAATATGTAACAAACAAGTAACCAACAAGATCACAATGAGCCTGTTCACAACGTCATATGTCAACTGATTGAGCCCCCCAACCTGCGCCAGAGCATGCATGGCCATGGGAAGTGCAACACAACTGTTTACTTTCATTAGAACGCTGAGGAAGATAATGGTCATTACCAGGCAAAACAAGTGACTTCATTTATTGATAGAAATACCTATGCAACTTGGAGAAGTGAGAATAAATACTATGGGTATTTTATATAAGAATAAGAAAATAGTTTGTATTTACACCCTAAATATCTGTAAAATAGCATCTGCAGCTCCTATAGATTCTTCATTTTCAACATATTCATTCATTAATTTCTAAAATTTATTCAGCAAACAGATTTCATTCATTTAGAAGTTTCTTAATTCCCATGTTTTTTGGATTAGTGACAATTTTTCTGTGTCACATTTACAGCAGTGTATGTACAATAGATTTGTTGAAGAATTTCATTTCAGACAATTGCATAGCAACTTGTCACCCAAGTTGCATAGCTATCAGTCATCCAGGTTGCATACTGCCACATAAAGATATAAAAAAAAAACAAATTATTCTGCATTTTTCACACCTGTACACCCAAAAAATCCAATAAACTGTACTGTTGCCATACTTGTGAGTCACTCCAAACCACCTGGAAACATCCCAAAAAGGAGATAGTACAGGGCTAGCAAATCTATATTTGACCAGTGGGCAGTCAGACGTTTCCAGTGACATTTTTGTGACATCTGAGTTGACAGAGATTAAGGTGCAATGCTGAGATGGAAAGGACAGTTTTTGTTGAGACTTCATATTTTACTTAGATACTTGTGTAAATACTGGCTGGTATTTAGAATTGAATAGTTAAAAGCAATCATTTTTCATCAAGTTGATTGAATACCAATAAGTGCCTTTCATGTAATATGAGTGTGAAAATACATATTTGCTTTAAGCTAATATAAAAAGTTGAACTGTCTGTATTTGTGTACCTATATAAAAAGTTGAACTGTCTGTATTTGTGTACCTATAAAAAAAGTTGCATTGTCTGTATTTGTGTACCTATATAAAAATGAATACACCGCTGATCTAAAGCCAGTTGAATAGTACCAGTTGGAGGGGGGTGGCTGTGGGCTACCCAACAAATTGCCTGCTTTGAATCATCTAGTATACTCCTGTTACTTTACACCTTGCATGCGTGGTTCCCGCTGGAAGTGCGCCAATGATGGTTAACGCGTGCGAGTTTCAAAAAAGGTGACAAAAATGATTGTTGTTATACTGTTATTCATTAATATATTCACATCGATGAATTTTTTTCATCTTTTTACGGAAATCGCGTGATTTGATAATTATTGGCACGCTTCCAACACGAGACATAAATCAGTGGGAGGGCAGAGTATCATGTACACCGAGTATAACAATCTAGATATCTCATCAAGAAGTGGTGCTGCTATCGATCCCATTTTACCCCCCCCCCCCATTTGTCAAATCCTATGATTCTATGAGAATTGCCCTGCTGACTAGGTTCTTGAAGAAGCTTTGGAAATTGAGCATTCTTCATTTTGGCAGTTGAATTTCGTTTGACTTTAAGGTGCTTCAGTTCACTTTAAATAAGCAGTCAAATAGAATTTATTGTGAAAAAAATATTCATGTACCCAACAATCCCAAGAAAAACCAAAAATATGAAACTTCAGATTCAGTCAAAATGGTAAATAAAATTCAATTGCTGAGCAAAAACTTTGCAGCTGACAAAATGACACTGACAGATTTTGCTTGTCGATCATACCAATGTAATGTGATTGATATTAGTTTGGCAGCTGCACATAAAATATCTAAGGCAGGCTCGTTGAATAGGAAATGTTGCAGAACGAAGCAGCCACTTAGCACTTGGGTTTAGAAGTGATGCTGTGAAAAATTTAAATATGGGCTGCAATTGTAATGTAAAGTAATATCTAATATATAATAAAAACTTAATTACAAAACTAATTATCAACTGAACTTAAATTTATTACTTTTTTTAACTTCATAAGAGCCATTAAACTTGATTAGTGGCACACCATTTAAAGATTTACTTTACCTCAAGAAAACTTTGCCAGATATATAGACTCCAGGAAACGATGCCTAAATATTTGCTGTAAACAGTAGAAAAAGTGCAAAAAAATGATTTGCAGACGTCTAGAAAGCTACCTTACCCATAAGTCATTTTCATGGCTATTTTCAGATCAAAAGTGCATATTTTACCGATTTTGGAGCCTAAAAACATGCATATTACCGTAAATTCCCTAATTCGGCGACGAGTGTGCATCATTTCTAATCATGCACGCTTCTCATCAAGCCCAGGTGCATCACATCTAATCAGAAACTGCCTCACTTCTAATCAGAACTTAATTAAACGTTTCTGCCTCACTTCTAATCAGGTACTGCTTCATTTCTCATCAAAAGTGCATCACTTTTCATCAAAGCTCTTAATTGGCCTTCTGCCCCACATCTAATCATGTACTGCATAACTTCTAATCAAGCATTTACTTGAAAATATAAATAATAAATATAAAATATAAAATTATAAATATTGATATATTGTGTGTGTCTATGGTGCTTATTGCATTACCTCACATCAAAGTCAAAAAATTCATCTGATCAATGCCACTGGTCAAAAAAGCTACAGAATGCACTTTGAACCTGTTGGAATTAGTATTGCTTGGGAAATGCATATGTTGGTGTGGCACCTGCTTGTTTGTTGCCCTTTATACTAAGTTCTTTCTATACCACAATGCGGCATCACTTTTAAGTACACTTGAGCTAAAAATGGAAAGGGATTAGCTTGGAATTATGCACAGTTTTCAAATCCACCTGGATGGGTGGGAAATTGTCACCTCATGAACTTTCAAAATTTCAAAACTTCATGAACTCTTGAGTCTTGACCACACACATTTCATTTGGAAAGCTCTCAATGGGGGTACAATACAGCTACACTGCTGAAATTTTTCAAGATGGTAGATAAATGTTTGGGCTATATTGTGATACCAATATCAGCCACCTAGCGCATCACCAACTATGAATTCCATTGCTACTAAACTTATAGTAGTGACCAGGATGTGTGTGATTTTCAATGTAAAGAATTGGCTTATTTTTTGATGAGAGACCTGGGATGACATCCTCATCCCCAATTAAATGAAAAGCAGTCATGCTTCAATGAAGTGACATTCAATTTTGCTGGGAAACCTAAATACTTGTGTAGGATGTGCGACCTTCACATGAGCTAATCCCTTTCCATTTTAGCTCAAGTGTACTTAAAAGTGATATTGGCATTGGTGATTGCAGTATTGAACAAACTGTGTATCAAAGGGCAACAAACAAGCAGGTGCCACACAGACAGCATTGATCAGATGAATTTTTTGACTTTGATGTGAGGTAATGCGAGAAGCACCATAGACACAGTATAAATATTGATGAGAAATATTGTGTAAGTAAATTCGTGATTAGAAGTGATGCAGTACATGATTAGATGTGGGGCAGAAGGTCAATTAAGAGGCTTTGATGAAAAGTGATGCACTTTTGATGAGAAATGCAGTACCTGATTAGAAGTGAGGCAGAAACGCTAAATTACGTTCTGATTAGAAGTGAGGCAGTTCCTGCTTAGATGTGATGCACCTGGGCTTGATGAGAAGCGTGCATGATTAGAAGTGGTCCGTACTCTTCGGCGACAGGTCTCCAATAATACGACATCTCCAATAGTGCGACAGGTTTGGGCACGCTGTGTGAGAATAACGCGACACTCCAATAATACAACACTCTTCAATAGTGCGACACCTGAGAAAAAACAAACAAACAACGTAACGATGTCGCGGAAGCTGCTGCCATGAGTCTCGTTGAATTTGAGCATTAAGTAGCCGATTTTACCACACTGTCATTCACTGCTTTACGGGTTTTTTTACTTTACGATGTTTTTTGCTTTATTATGCCATGCTCACATTTGAGTTATGTGGACAGTAATGTTGTTGATTTGATGAAAGATATAATACGACACTCTCTATTAATGCGACATCTCCAATAGTACGACACCTAAAAATGTGCTGAAAATAATAATACGACTGTCATATTATTAGAGAATTGACGGTAATATAAATAGGTAAAGAGAAAAGTTATTCAAATAAAACCTTAATCGGGGCTCAATTCCGCAAGTGAGAAGTAAATGAGAAGTGAGAAATGAAATGGCAAGTAAAAATGCGAAAGTGAAGTAAAATGATAAGTGAGAAGTAGAAAGTTTACTTTGTTTTTACTTTCCATTTCACTTCTCACGTGTTTTTTCGACTTGTCCACTCACGAAATTGGCACCGGGGATGTAAAAAGCGCCACGGCGGATCTCAGAGTGATAGCGCTTGCTCATGGTACAATTTGAATTCTGTCAGACAGTTTAACTTGAGTTTTGCTGTCAGCTACTTACGGAGCTTTGAATGTGATATCATCAAACAGCTCAAATTATTAAACTATCACAACTGCGACAATAAATACCGTATTTGCTTGAATAAATCCCGAGGAATTATTATTTCGTACAACTTTTGAGGGGAGACTATCCGAGGAGAGTGGAATTAGTCAAGGGGGAATTTCGTATTATTTCGTAAAAATTTTCAAGCATATTTCTATCAACTCATTTCACGAAATATGCTTGAAATATTTACACCATAACGTGACAATTTTGTCAAAATTTGGCACAGCACATCGATCAAATCTGTTAAGAGGGGGAAGTATTCAAAAGAGGAATTATTATTTCCTCACTCCGCTTACGGGGAAATTATCCGATACGGGAATTATTCAAAGGGGGAACTATTCAAGCAAATACGGTATCTACCGCCAGAAAGGCACATTTTTCTTTTTGGGATGACCAAAAATGTATATTATTTTAAAGACCCATAGGTTAGGTCCCATAAAAATTTCATTCGGTGGCTTTTTAAAGTTTAATATGTATAAATAATTTTGTTGGGATATCCTAAAAGCAATCTTACAGAAATGGCATGGCACGCGCATGAATATAAACAAACAGCTATGGATGTCGCACTATTTCTGGAACAAAAGAGTAAACATTCACGCTAGCCGACAGTCAATTGAGCCAATGCAAACACAATAAAGTTAATGACAAATTTCAAAGTGCAAAAACAGAATGCTGAATATTTACGGTGGGTAAACACGAACAATCACCATTGCATAACATTAGCAGCCATCATTGCATCAAACGGAACTTCTTTCAATTCACAATTCAACAGACTACATTCATCAATTGCTCCACTTCCGAAAAAGTCAGTTTTCAAATTTGAAACTTCTTCAGTGACCAAAGTGTCCGCGCAAACTTCGGAAGAGTAACTTTTCTGGCATTGCGCCAACACTTGTGGCTGCTGACGAAAAGTTGGCGCCCGAATTTGTCCGCCGCCATTTGCGCAGCCTATGGCGTGAGGATTTTTTAAAATGTGTCTAATTACCGAATTTACCTCGAAATACCCCCAATTTTGTTAGCTCGGCAGCAAATTTTGAAGGGACTTGAAGCGGGGGGGTCAATTATTTATGTCGCAAGTAAATGTATCAAATTCCATTATCTTTTATTAGTGTGTAAACATACTCAGACGTAGAAAAATTGAACAATAAGAAATTATAAGCGTCTATAGACACAAATATATACCTAAGTATTAAAATAGACCGTATAAGCTCTGTCCTAATTCATTGTTTTTTACATGCGCCTTTTATTGCCCGGATCACAAACTGCACTTTTGCATTTACGTTCCCTTTACACTCAATTCGGGTGGGGAATTTCAAGTTATTTAGGGGAGTTATTTTTTACCAAGTTCACTCAGATCTGGGGGTATTTCGAGGGGGGGGGGTAATTCAAGGGCGGGGGTATTTCGAGGAAATACGGTAGATAAATATGACACTGTCATGGGGTGTTCTCTTGAATACAAGTACGCAGTGCCTAAATATGCAAATGCCATATCTGGGGAATGCCTGCATTAAAGTACAAACCTAGGCTATACAATGGTATTCTGCGTAGATGTGTAGAGGTTAACAACTCCATTTAAAATATGTACTCTGGTGCTAATGCAAGCACCTCCCAGATCTAGCATTTGCATGTAAATACAAATTAACATGCACAGCACCACACTTAGGGATATGGCATGGGTGTTGAAATTTTCAAGCACTTCTGCTCAAAAAAGTTCGGTGAATGCACATATGCGAGCGAGTACGCAATAGCTGGGCTTATTCAAAATTGTAAACGTTCTGAAACCAAAAATTAACGTGAATTTTGGTAACAACAATATACAAGTTTCTGTTAACGCTTACTGTACATCTACGATATTTAAATATTTTAGAAAATCAGTCAGTAACAAAATCCATGCCTCGCCCATCGCAATGAAATGGACGTATCAAAATACCAAATCGCACATTTATTTTATTTGCAATGCTTTCAAACAATTACTTCAAAAAATGCCTGCATCAATGCATGTAATCTTGTGAGGCACAAAGCAAACAAAATTCAATTATTCAAGTATATTAAAGGGAAGCAGCAGCATAACGAAACATTAGCCATTGGCAGCACTGATGAGTTTTAGGGGGTGGGCACAAATCCCTGCGCACTAGAATTTTTCTAGTGCAGACGTTTTTGCTTGCATTGAGGTCAGGGGAGGGGACTTATATACCACCACAGTTCTCTACGTTTATTCACTTTTACTCAAAAAGTACGCATACTCGAGTACTGAGTAAATACGCATACTCGAGTACTGAGTAAATACGCATACGCATACTTTGAAATAAGTATATGTACCCTCGTGTACGCTTACTTTTTGGGGGTACTCGAGTACATTAGAGTAATTCTTTTGAGTACAGAAAGAGTATTTTTGCCATTCGAAGCCCCTGCTTTTCATAAAGAATACTTATTAATAGAAAGAAAACACTTTTTTGTTGTCCAGGGTAATCATTCATGATTTTTCAAAAAAACGTAAATTTACTCGTTTTTACGCTTTCCTGAGAAAAAAATACTCGCATTTACACTTTCTGGGAAAAAATGCATTTTACACTCACTTACTTGCTAGTAAAAGTAAATAATTTTTACTTTACGCTTTCTGTACTCGCGGGGTGAGTAAAAACGAAATACTTTACGCATACGCATACCTTGAAAAAGTTCAGTACTCTAACAACTCTGGTTACCACCATCAAACGTTCCAAATCTACAGGACCCCTGATTGATGTGGTAAGGCGACGTTTCTGTAATGTGATATGCTGATTCCATTTATATGTACACGGGCCTTCTATCCTATACGCCACTCCCACGGACGACTCTAGCGTAAGCCGATAAATAATAAACAATGAACGTACCGCTGGGGCACGCCATCGCTTCCACATAATCATATTTGCATTTGTTCCGCTTAATTCTCATGGCCAAGTTTTGCACATTCTTGAGGCCATACGCATGGGCGAATGTGAGTTTCTCTCCGGTGGCGTGATTCACAAAACGAAGCTCTTCCAAATCCTTGCAGATACTGCGGGGGGGGGGGGGGTTGCTATTGAAAATGCGCTCGCGTTTCAATATCGGGCCTGTGCCTCTGTGCATGTTTACCCGCTGTGCATGTCGGGGGTATTCTAGATTTTGACCCTCCAGGGGGTTGGATATATCGCTAATCGCTCCTTTGGAAGGATAGATAGCTGGAAAAAATTTAGGGGGTTTGGGGGTTCAATATATAGGCTTTTTTGTGATGTAGAAAAAAAGGTCAAAAAATCGCAAAAAGTAGGTGAAAACTACTTAAAAAATGGGTATATAAGCACATATACTACAAAAAATAGCTGAAAAACGCCAATAAAACACATGAACTAGTGATTTTGAAGGTAAAAAATCTATAAAAAGGTATGGAAATTAGCGATTTTGAATGAAAATAAGGGTCAACATGCACACCGGGTAAACATGCACAGAAGGCCTCAGTCTTCAATATCAAGTGGGCGGCTCGCTTTGGGCATAATGTTACCATAATTGAGTCAACAAAAGTGACAAGAAATGAGGTAATTTACAAATGATCAAAGTCATCAATATATGCGGTAAGGAAAACGACATGTGAATCCAAAATGAAAAATGAAATATTATCACTTATAAATACACTTGTCACTTACAGTAACAGATTCAGATATCCGGAGAACGTCACACCAGAAATTCGATATTTTCCATGAAATTGACACTTGAAGGGATTTGGGCGCGGCATTTGGATGTGAAGTGGGTTTGAATACTGGAGATATTGGAATCCTCAAATCTTAAGGGAATCTTCCTAAGCTCAAATGACGCACTCCAAATCCACACGCTCCGGCTATCTATCTATCCCAGGCGTTGCTCAGCTATCTATTTTGCCTTGTATCCCTTGAAGCCAAATCCCTATTTTTGCCCCAAAGAACCGGGTCCTTAAGAACCCATTTTACCCCTCCCTTATCGGGGAGATCAGGACTGGATATACCCAGATTTTGATATGTATACTGAGGATCGGGATCACATTCCATAACCAGCCCAAATCATGTTTTCAAAAAAACAACTAGACACAAGAAACTCACAATTGCCGCGTGAACTGATCCACGGAAGCGTCAACTCGAAACACTTCCTTGACAGTATAGCGAAGCACGTGAAGCGCATAGCCACCTGAACCAGAATCATTCAAAATGCCCGAGTTTCCAGTTCTAGAATTTCCATCGGGTGTGAAGCACAGTGAAGATCTGCGGGTGGAATGTACTTATTGATGAATGTAAATATAGAGTGGCCCACGTCAGCCGCACGGTTTCAATTGGCTCCCAACTAGGGTTGGAAAAAAAACGTTTTTTTTTAACTCGATGTTTTTTTAAAAAAAAAACGTTTTTTTTAAAAGCTCCCAGATATGACCTAGTGTCAACATATATAGGTATATCAGACACTGGCAATACTCTGTGATGTATAATATGACCATATAATGGCTGTGGAGCCATGGGATAGCATTATAAGTGGTGATTTGTGTCAAAAATATCCATTTTTCGTCGACATATCGTTCGTATATCGCCTTATAGTCGAATGTTCGTGACTTCAGGTAAGGTTTGGCACGGAATGGTGATCAAACAAGGTTATAAAAGGAGGTTGTTACTTTGGGAGTGAAGTAACACATTGTGGAGGTACATGGAAGCACATTACCTCAATATTATATATTACAGCAACATATGTCGGCTTATTCACCCATGGTAGCACATAGAAATGAATGTTTTGATACTAAAAATGCAACAAAACCAATGAAAACAACCACCAATGTCAATTTGTGTGTGAAATTGCGCGCTTGCGCGCAAAAATTTTGCAAAATACCTAGTGCTTAGTACTAAAAATTTCAGCCGATGTTTTTTTTAAAAAAAAACATTTCGGACGTCATGTTTTTTTTTAGAAAAAACGTTGTTTTTTTAAAAAACGTTTAAAAAAACATCGGCCAACCCTACTCCCAACACGCCAAGTTTGAATGAAAACTGCTCAAATTTGGTATGGGGGTACATAAATGTACCCCATTTGTTGTGTTAAGTGCACGGTTCCACATCACAAAAATTCGTGTCGGAACGTGAAGCACAGTTTAATACGTGTTTGAACGTAGCACACAGATTCAGTAGTCTACCAAAGCACCAATTCTTCATAAAAATAGTCCAAATTTGGCATGGTTGTAGATAAATGTACCCTGTTTAGTATGTTAAGTGCACACATGCATATCACAAAATTTTCACATTTATCACACGATATGCAAAACAACGTCACTCCACAGGACAGGACCACCTACAATGGTACACAATCAAACACGTAATTATGAAACTGCTCACGTTCCGACAGGAAATCTTGCCATATGAAACCGTGCACTTAACACAACAAATGGGGTACATTTATCTACCCCCATACCAAATTTGAGCAGTTTTCATTCAACATTGACGTGACGGGAGCCAATTGAAACCGTGCGCCTGACGTGGGCCACCCGGTACTATGAAGAGGGGCGCAAGCGACCCACACAATGTGGGCAGACAAAATTCGGACAGTTTCAGACAAATAACGTAGTGTTTTATTTTTAAATTTAATTGTGCTTTTTTTTATTTTCCTTTTTTTATTGAGATTTTTGGTTAAATATTTAGTAAGAATGGAATGTATAGAAATGATGGTTACTTGACATCCATATATCGTCACATTGAGAAATATATGATATTCTTGTTAGCTTCTACACCATACAAATAAAATCGTATTTTTTCTAAAACAAAAAAAAAATCTATCAGTTGTGAGAGCAGTAACAACTCACAAAATTGTTTGGTGGTCATCATCAAGTGATAAGTCCATCAGTCGAATGTCATCTTCCATTAGCCACGTGACAATTTCACCTGCAGTAATGTAAATATTACAAATCAATAAAAACAACCCAGAAACGAATAAAAAACATACTTGCCTGTACTTATCACACAATCAGTTTCTCTGACAACATCATCTGAATCAATATGATTTTTGACACTTAAATCTGGCCTAGAAGCTTCCAACTTTTTGTCATAGCATGGCATCACGGACGCGTGAAACACTCGGTGTGGAGAAATGTCTGAAATGACACAACGTAATATTTCCAGAGATCTTCGAAACGGCTGGGGGGGACCCGCCAAACGCTCCAACTATATATCGTATTTCTCCGAATTACACCAACGGGGGGTTACGGTAAAACCCCCACTACCAATCCGTCGATTGTAACGTAGAAAGTTGCAACGATAACTGACATGTATAAACCTCTATAGGTGTGTATATGGTATACGCCCTGTCCTCACGTACTCAGCCATTGTTTTGAACGTGTTTCTGTATTGACTAGATCACAAACCGCGGCATTTATCAATTACGCTCTCTTTAAACTAAATGTTTTGCGTTCTACTTTCTACACCTAGAAAATAATATATTTGCAACCCCAGCGACACCCAGTCAAGGCTATTTTCCGGTCTCAGCCGGGGACGGGGGGGGGGGCCCTGGATACGTCCTCGCCCCAGGCCCAAAGAGTACAAAAAAATCAAACTAAACACCACCTCTGCGGGCAGCTATGTATCTCTTGACAAGAACACCAGCCACGGCTTGCGGAGAACGGACAGTGCTCAGGTAAGGCAAAATTGAGCCGTGCGCCTTTTCCACCAGACACACCCAGCCTGGAAAAGTAAAGTAAATAACAGGGAGTATAAATTAACAACAAAGTTATTTATATCATTTATAGTGATGGTCATTTTACTTATCGTACACATTTAAAAATACATACATGTAATAAGCACATAAATATATGGCCAAAAATAGCTTAAAATAGGTAATAATACACATGATAATCAAAATGGGCAAAAAAAACTTAAGATAATTAGCGATTTTGTGTAAAAGTTAGGGCAAAATGTTCCAGAATCACTCAGGATAGCTAGATAGCTGGGTGATTTGGGCGGGGGTAACGCTCCCCCACATTCGAGACGACGTAGGCGCGCTTGGCATGTAAACCGCTTGGCATGTAAACCGCTTGACATGTAGAGCCGTTGCGGGGGTCTCATTGGTGAGGCCTACTCAGCTATCTTTCTATCACGATGGTAAAATCCCGAGCCCTCCACAAATCGCTCAACTATCAAGGTATCTATGTGGAGCAAACTTTGAGAAATTTTTATTTTTATTTATAGCCACAATTTTCAAGATCGCTAATTTTGCTCCGTTTTGTCAATTTTGCCATATATATCATATGTATTTTGTTCCAGCGAGCTGCCAGAAGAATTTTCAGCTATTTATCGCTCCTGAGGGTGGATTTGCTATTTATATGAAGCCCCCGCGAGGATCAAAACCTTAGGAACTCCTGATCCATTGTCTACATGCCAAACGGTTTAAATGCCAACAGGCACAGGCCCATTCGAGACACCTGCTCTTCTGTAGTTATATCATGGAGTTGGGGGTTGGGGATGTGGGGGTAAAACAAAAAACTTTCACAAGCAACAAACCTGGACACACGCCGGAAATTATCGGTAACAAGTGCGGCCCATCGGAGCCTTGACCCTTTGCCAGCTTGTAACGCCTCACAAACTCTCTCCCAGCCGCATCCAAGCAAAATTGACGCGCGAAATTAGAGTCGAATAGCAAATCGACACCTGAAAATTCACTAAAATATTTAATTGATCTAAAAGGTTTCTAATATTTAAAAACATACCAACTTGGTAGATATGAATAGACCAACCAAGTTTACGGAACAATGTCGCCAATCTGAGAGTTATGTCCGATGTAGTTGTGTTGAAGTGCGCCGCAAGGGAAGCTCTGCTCTGCGGTGACAAAGTCAACGCGCAGAAATCGCCCTGCGTCAAGTTTTCGAAATAAGTTAAAATTGAATGTAATGTTCGAACAGTTGTGTTCTAACGCGTTGGGGTTCTCGGGCGCGGACATTAGAGTTTTTCAATAAAGCTAAGTTAAGTTAAGTTAAAATTGTCAAGTTTCATACTTACTTAGTATACGTTAACGATGTAAATACTTGAAACAATGCGAGGAATACCTGCAGCCACAGGCAAAAAAGTGCACTATACACATTACAGTGAAATCTGTCATATCCCATCTGAACACGAAACCGTTTTTTTATTATATGTCATTTCTTTCACTATCGGTGAATTTGCTGCATTATTTCACTCGTCAAAATAATCAAAATCAAAATAAAATAAATATAGTGACGTTTGCAGTAAAAACGTCCACTCCACTCTGTATACCATGGCTCTGCTTGAACCATAAATACAACCTAAATAAGTCTTTTTTAACTTCCTCCAACCACAGACCAAACAAATGACCAAGTAACCTGACTTTTTCCTCTCAAATAGCTTCTCAGCTGTTTGTATGATTGCTGTTGTATGAGCACAGTTTCTGCACTCGTGACACAGCCGCTGCACGCAAGACAATCGTTCAAACTAATCTTTACAATTTCCGATGGTGACGGTTTCAGATCCTGTAGTGTAGGTAGGAGTATTGTCGGTAGACGGAAAACGAAAGAAAGAAAAGAATCCATGCCAATCACATTTTTGGAAAAATATTTTAGATCCCAATATGAACCCGCAAGCATCACGTTTCATGGATGCTTGGCTAACAATGGAAGATGAAATCATTTTCACCCCCAGCATATCCAGCAATTTTGGCGGATTAAGAGTCTTCAGATTACTAGTAGTAAATACTAGAGTGTAATAGATTCAAAAGAAAGACAACATGGTGGAAAATATCGTGTTTACTTTGTCAGTGTCGGGTAAACTTTTTCATTTCTATTTTACCGGGCATTCGACAAGTTGGAGTGAAATTATGAATTTATGAACAAAACTGTAAAAAACGACTCAAAACCGACCGCAGAGTTGTCGATGGATACTTTTGCCTTCGGTGAATCAGCATTCGCATCCTCCAGTCTCTTCTTTTTCTTCAAACGATCAGTTAGAGGCTTGATGCAACTCTGGAAATTGGAAATAAAATTCTGATTGAAAAATTGAAATTTATCGTACGCTACAAAACAAAATTAAACAGTAAAACGATAAAAAAATGACACTTGCCTGAGATGGGGCTATGTAATCATCATCCGTACGTCCCAATTTGACAACGCCGCCAGTGTTCATTCAGGTGGATTCCCTTTGAAAGCCTATTTCAGAGCCTTTGAAGATGTCGTTTTATTTTGACGAAATCGAATTTTTTGGATACACATGCACCTGGCTCTGACGATCGGTTTACGGATCGGACCGCGTATGTACCATTGGCACAAACCCAATTTTCTGGTTACGTATTATATTAAAAAAGTCAAAGACGCAGGGTTTCCGTCTGCGTCGCAGATCATCGCCGCTGAATGCAATAAAGCGGCAGGGAATCGTTGTATGTCGACACATGCATGTCAACTGGTCTGTGTAAACTCAGATTTCGTCTTCATGTGTCGCAGAGCGGTGTTCGAAACTTTGGCTAGCGGCCAAGATTCGCTAGTTTGGCTTGTTGCCAATGGTACAACGTGAAGTATTCCTCCATGGGGATACAGTAGGTATCCAATTGATATAAGTGCGTGAAAAAGAAAAGAGGAGAGACGTGCCGCTCACGAGGCCTGTTTTTCATATAATTTTTCCCACTTTTTTGAAACGCCGCTTTATGTTCCAAGGCAGCTTGACTTCACCGTAAAAAAAAAATCAAAGTTTATTCCCACCCCAATCCTCGCAGCAAATTTAACCTAACCTAAGCAATCAAATTGGGGCGCTTCTCCAGGTGTCTGCGAATAAGTTTTGTGCCGCAGCAGCGAGAGTCATGTCGTCGGAAGCGGGCGCGGCCGTCGCCAACGGCACAGCCGCCGCCGCTCCAGGTTCGAGTCTAAATGCGCTTTAGAAATGACTAAAAAGTCTAAATCTGTGGGGGGGGGGGGGTTGCGAGACGTTTCTCGAGAAAGAATTCCCTTCGCTGATGTTATCTACGATGCGATTTTTCGAAGCGAATAACTGTTAGGAAATTGTAAGATATCTTTTATCGAAAAAGAGAGTTTTTCAGGTTTCAGAGAACAATAGAGAAGTGGTCAACTTGAATTAGTTCACAAACAAAATAAAATATCTATAATTGGACTCGGAAAAGCACGGAACTCACAAGCGAATGTGCGCAGCGGGCGGCGACGCGACTGCAGCGGCAGGTGCGGCGGGGGCGGGCGCCAACAGCGAGGAGGTGCGCGGCCAGGTGTTCAACGTGGCGCCGCGCTACACCGACATCACCTACATCGGCGAGGGCGCCTACGGCATGGTCGTGTGAGTGCATCGGCTTCACCAATTTGCGCCCTTTAATCACCGTGCAATTGGGCTTAGTCGCCAAATTCACCAATAGTCAGAGCTCGGAGCATTTCAGTCATTTCAGTTGGGATACTTAGGTTTAATTTATTGCATTTAAGGTAATTCGCTTTACCCAAACAATGATTTTGCTATAATTTTCGCTCATTGTTTTTTGCTTATTTCACCTTCACAATTTAGTATAATGTGAATATATATGCCTATTTTATCCCCTGCATCAACTTTTTCTCTTCTGTGCGGGGTCCTCGGGGGTTCAATATACAGGCTTTTTCGAGGCGCAGAAGGGAGAAAAAAGGGGAAATGGCTATAAAAGTAGGTAGGTGGTGTTTGTTCAGGGGATAGCAGCCACAATTTTACCTCAGGATAGATATAAATCTATATATACAGGGTGCGGCAATTTAGACCAACGCTTTAGATTTTGAATAACTTGACCGTGTATCGCTGGATGAAAGTCAAATTTTAGGTGAACGTTAACAACCAAATAGGAAAGCTTTCCACAGAATATGGCTGCGATCGCTTTACTGGTTCACCAATAAACGTCGCTTTATGACCACTGCTTTAGAACCAATCATGTAAGCGTTTGCCGATTTCCTTATCTGTAAGGCGGATTAGTGGTGCGTGCGCACGCATTTAGGCACGCCGCTGCGAAAATAGAAAGGGAAAAACTTCATTAAAAAAACAATCCCTATCCCAGTCCGGAAAAGTCGATCCCATTTGAACCCTATCACAAGGTGATGGTAAAGTGACGATTAAGCAATTAGCATGACTTGTGACAAAGTGAACCTATCGCAGCCATATTTTGTGGAAACCTTTCCTATTTAGTTGTTAATGTTCACCGGAAATCTGATTTTCATCCGGCGGCCAATGTCAAAATCTAAAGTGTTGGTTTAAATTGCCGCACCCTGTATAACTGAGCCACGCCTCTGGGATAGAAAGACAGCCGGAGTGATTGCAGAGTAACTCCCCCCCCCCACTTGCAACCCCCTACTAGACCCCTCAAACGCATGTATCAGCCACATTGAACGTTGCACCCCCGCGCAGATCTGCACACGACCACGAGAGCAGGCAGCGAGTGGCCATCAAGAAAATATCCCCCTTCGAGCACCAGACTTTCTGCCAGAGAACGCTGCGCGAGATCAAGATATTGACGCGCTTCAAGCACGAAAACGTTAGTGCCTGATTTGCGCTGCGGCGCCCTCCTCGGAAAGTCGTGTGTTTTGTATTTGCCCGCCACTGTTTCTCTCGTGCGATAGCGCTTTTTTGCAATTTTTGCATGATCAACCATGTTTGTGACCAGGACCACATGATAATGCAATATGGCCCTTGAAATATACCTTGCTATTGGGGATGGCCGAAAAAGGTTTTTTTTCAACGACAGGGTTTTTTAATAAAAAACGTGGTTTTTTCAAAAACATGGGTTTTTTAAACAATAAAACCGTGTTTTTTTTTAATCTCCCAGATATGGTCACGTGTCAACATATACAGGTAAATCAGACAGGTGACAGTACTGTAATGTTATATATAGCCGTAGAATGGCTGTGGAGTCATAGGATAGCATTATAAGTGGTGATTTCTGTTTAAAATATCCATTTTATGGCGACTTATAATGTACATTGCCTTTTGTCGAACATTCATGATTTCAAGTCAACCTGGGCATAGAAAAGGCTATAAGAGCAGGTTAACACATTGGCACTGGTGTTTCACACTGTACAAGTGTGTGTGGGGGCACATTGGTTGTACATTTTTATACAACACTAGCATATTACTGCTTATTATGACAGAATAGTCAGGGGTTCAGTATGGGGGGGGGGTTACCCCCCCCCAAACGCTCCAGCTATCTATCCCCAGGGCCGCTCAGCTATCTATCCCGATGCAAATTTTTTGGCAACTATCCCTCAGCCCCCCCCCCCCAATGTGCAGGTGAAATTGCATCCCAAGTAGGGTGTCAAATTTCCGTTTTCCGTTTTCTGCAGGCAAATTTTTTCCGTTTTCCGTTCCGTTTTCCGGCTGCTGAATTTTTTTTCCGTTTTCCGTTCCGTTTTCCGGAAACTTTTTTTTCCGTTTCCGTTTTTCCGGCTCATTTTCCGTTTTCCGGCTAAATTTTCAGTTTTTCTGCCTTTTTTCCGTTTTCCGCCTTAATTTCCAGTTTTTCCACCTTTTTCCATTTTCCACCTCAATTTTCCATTTTTCCGCTTCATTTTACCTTTTTCTGGCCCAACTTTCTGTTTTCTGATCAGCCAAACTGGTAAAAATTCATGCAGATTGTCAATGATGTGAAAAAAAATTCTGTTTCCAGCAAAATTACTGCACATTTTTTCCACTTCCAGCAAAATTTCAGCAAATTTTATCCGATTTCCGGCCAAATTTCAGCAAGTTTTTCCATTTCCGTGCTAATTAGATTTTTTTGTTTCCGTTTTTCCGGCCTCTTTTTCCGTTTTCCGGCCGCTGAAATTTTTTTTCCGTTTCCGTTTTCCGCCAAGTGCAAATTTTTTCTGTTCCGTTTTCCGGCCGCTGAAAAATTTTTTCCGTTTCCGTTTTCCGTAGAAAATTTTTTTTGACACCCTAGTCCCAAGTGGCAAAAAATTGTAAAATTCATAGTGTTTAGTACAAAAAAAAATTTTTTTAAACCGGGGGCCACGGTTTTTTATTTAAAAAAAAATGGTTCGATGGTTGGTTTCTTTTATAAAAAAAACGTTGTTTTTTGTGTTGTTTTTTAACTTTTGAACCCCCCCCCCCGGTTATCCCTACTTTCTATACACAATTCATAATATCGAAATATCAGATGTTGCCAATTTTTTTCGTCGAATATGGTTTTTATTTGCATCCAGCCTGATACATTGTAATAGCAATTACCGTATTTCCTCGAAATACCCCCCGGGGGGTGATTGTTTCATAGTGGTCCCGAGAGGGGGGGGGGGTTAAACGAGGGGGGGGGGGGTATTTCGAGGGGGGGGGGTTATTGTTTCACAAGAAAAATTTTCAAATCCCAGTACGAAATTGTCGTCTGAAACGTACGCAGACGTCAAAAAATACAACAAAAACCGCCATTTATTAGGTTATGTAGACTAATATTAGTATGTAGACAGTATAAACACTGTTCTAACGTGATTACGACATTGTTTTTACCTGTGTTCTGCACTACGCAGAACACAAACTGCAGTATTTGTCATGTACGTTCCCTTTACACTCAATTTGGGGGGGGGTATTTCGAGGGGGGGGGGGGTGATTGTTTCATAGTGGTCCCGAGAGGGGGGGGGGGGTCAAACGAGGGGGGGGGGTAGAGTTGGGACGATATGACTTTTCGATATCGATATTCGATATTCGATATTTTTTTCTGAAACTCGATATTCGATATCGATACGATATGGACCCTCGATATCGATATTCGATATTCGATATTAAAAA
This sequence comes from Sphaerolaimus hirsutus, assembly GCA_964036195.1. Taxonomy (NCBI): domain Eukaryota; kingdom Metazoa; phylum Nematoda; class Chromadorea; order Monhysterida; family Sphaerolaimidae; genus Sphaerolaimus; species Sphaerolaimus hirsutus. The sequence continues at coordinate 1,298,149 of OZ038450.1, read as the reverse complement.
ATGCTCGATATTCGATATCGATATTTCGATATTTTCGATATTTCGATATTTTGCTTTTGGTATAGCAGGGCATATCTCATTTGGCATATTGCATTTCCATTTGAACACAAACCCAACTGATCATCTCTACTGAAAAGTAGGTGATACAAATTTATATGGCATACAATGATCAAAATGAGAAAATGATTAAAAATGTGACAGATGTGGTAAGTAAAAGGTTCCAGCCCCATTTATAGGTGCCATGCCATGGTGCCATTGATGTTTCCATGGTGTAAGTAGCTATTAAACATACATATACTCTTATGTGAACATCTGAGAGAGCATTTGCACAAGATTTGATGCAGTCACAAGTGCTGGAACAAAAATACCTGTCATGTGAGAACAAAGTGCGCGCTTGCGCGCAAAATTTGTTAAAATTGCTTATGAAATCGCCTTCTAATAGTGCCATTCCTGGCTTATTTGAAGTCAAGCCCAGGGAGTATAGAATATCGAAAATATCGAAAAAATGGTCGATATTCGATATCGATATTCGATATTTTTTCAAAATTTTCGATATCGATATTCGATATTCGATATGAAAAAATAGTCGATATCCGATATTCGATACGATATATCGTCCCAACCCTAGGGGGGGGGGGGTATTTCGAGGAAATACGGTATATATTTACTGTGAACTGCTGCCCGCGCCGCCGCATATACTTAATATTCGTTCACTTTTTGCGTAGTCCGAAAGGTTGTCATGCTAATGAAACTTTATCCCTCGACTGGAGGCGATTTTTAACTAGCATAATAATAATAGAATACCGGGGGTGTCAGTCTTTCCTTCTTTTTACTCGTTGATTGGATGACCTTTTAAAGTCAACATCAATGTTGTAGCATTTCGAGCACATTCTCGAGTGCACTTTGATACGTTTTCCATTGAGACTTGCGCAGCGCACTTTACTTTTTCTTCACTAGGATTAGCAGAGAGTGCTTGCTTGCGACATCTTAGTGTTGTTTAGTGTGAGCGAGGACGTAAATATCGAGGGGGGCAGCCCCCCTTTCTGCTACAGACTAAACGATTCCAGGAGTGGCACTTTTATAAATATACCCACTTCGAAGGCACTGTGCTAAAATTTTGCGCATTTCTCCACCGCAATTATCCAGTCATTAATGGATTCAACGCTATGTCCATATATTTGGGCAAAAATAAGTACGTAAATAGGGACGTTGGCGCCATGGCGCGGCCCTTTGACTCCATTCCCCTATTACAGGACCCAAGATTTAGGGGGGCGCCCCCCCCCTCGCTGGGCTTCGTATACAACCCACCGTTCGAAAATTCTGATTACGCCTTTGAGTCTTATTTAGGTGAGCTTCGATGTAAATGACAACTCAAGCGCATACATGCGATATTCTTTGATTAAAAATGTGTGTGTGACAGTTTATTTTTTTAAGCGGGATTCGTTTTTTTATGTTCGGGGTCGAGATTAGGGTTACGGTTTCAGGATTTTGCACAAAGTTTTTCTGTTCAATTATTTTCTAATTTGCCACAAAAAAATCTAAAAAGACACTTGGATGCCAGAAAAGTTGCATAAAACGCACCATGGAGGTTTCTGTTCAGGTTTCATAGTACAAAAAGTCATTAGACCATTTTGGCAATTTTTACCGGGATCGGGATTAGGAAAAATATTTGATGGTCGGGATTGGTATTTCAAAAATTTCGGGATCGGGACAACGATTAGCTTTTCTAACTTACGGGATCGGAACTGGGGTTTTGGGATCGTGTCAATGTCTGTGGATCGTGCCACGGTGTTTCTGTTCATTTTAGCATTTTGCACGATTATGTCCATTGTGTCAATGGCCATTGTTAATTTTGAAACGATTTTTATCCTTAAATTGGTCACACCGGTGGATACATGCTTGCCACAGATATATTTATTTGCTTATTACTCAGTGAATAGTGATAATTACTGGACACGTTTGTTCATAAGTGCAGTGCCAGCTTGTGCGCTGGACGCGTGCACGCGGCAGGTGTTTTCTAGGGTGTCAAATTTCCGTTTTCCGTTTTCCGTTTCCGTTTTCCGCAGGCAAATTTTTTCCGTTTTCCGTTCCGTTTTCCGGCTGCTGTAATTTTTTTTCCGTTTTCCGTTCCGTTTTCCGGCAACTTTTTTTTCCGTTTCCGTTTTTCCGGCTCATTTTCCGTTTTCCGGCTAAATTTTCAGTTTTTCCGCCTTTTTTCCGTTTTCCGCCTCAATTTCCTGTTTTTCTGCCTTTTTTCCATTTTCCGCCTCAATTTTCCATTTTTCCGCCTCATTTTACCTTTTTCTGGCCCAACTTTCTGTTTTCTGATCAGCCAAACTGGTAAAAATTCATGCAGATTGTCAATGACGTGAAAATTTTTCTGTTTCCAGCAAAATTACTGCAAATTTTTTCCACTTCCAGCAAAATTTCAGCAAATTTTATCCATTTTCCAGCAAAATTTCAGCAAGTTTTTCCATTTCCGTGCTAATTTGATTTTTCCGTTTCCGTTTTTCCGGCCTCTTTTTCCGTTTTCCGGCCGCTGAAAATTTTTTTCCGTTTCCGTTTCCGTTTTCCGCCAAGTGCAAATTTTTTTCCGTTTTCCGTTCCGTTTTCCGGCAGCTGAAATTTTTTTTCCGTTTCCGTTTCCGTTTTCCGTAGAAAATTTTTTTTGACACCCTAGTGTTTTCTGCGTGTGTATTTGTGCACATTACTTATCCTACGTATACTCGGCAGACATGATACTCTGCCCTCGCACTGAATTATGTCTCGTGTTGGAAGCGTGCCAATGATTATTAAATTATGCGATTTCCGAAAAAGATAAAAAAATTCATCGGTGTGAATATGTTAATGAATAAGATTATAACAACAATCAATTTTATCATGTTTTTATGAAAGTAGCACGCGTTCACCATCGTTGGCACACTTCCAGCGGGAACCACGCGTGCAAGGTGTAAAGTAAATGGAGTATAGTACGCATGCGATAGCATGGAAATATTGCTGTGTTCAATTAATTAATATTAGTAAACATCAAGTATGAGCACTTGTTATGTACATAACAAGATATTAGTTCATGTCTGTTGTGTCTTGAGAGTGTCTCTTAACTTGAGAATGCACTGTTGTTTACAAGGACGTAGCCAGGGGGGGGGGGGGGCGGGGGGGGGGCGGCCGCCCCCCCCCCCCTTCCCGGGCCGGACGAAAAAATGTGCCAAAAATGGCACTTCCAGAAGGCGATTTTGTCGACAGTTGTAAAAAATTTTGCGCGCAAGCGCGCATTTTCCCTCCACGCAGCACCTATTTTCGGCTGACCGTCTCCCAGCCTCAAAGCGAGTGAAAATACACGTAATTCCTGTCTATGTCGCTGTATATGCCTGTAAAATACAGACATATACTGCTGTTTTGACGCCAATGCCAACGCCAGTAGCGCCATGGCGTGGCGCCTACGAATGGCGCCAGCGCCATGGCGCCATTCCATTACTACAGGGGTCAAATTTTAGGGGGGGGGGGGGGCGCCGCCCCCCCCGTTCGCCGGGCTCCGTATACAATCCGCCCCCCCCGCTCAAAAATCCTGGCTACGTCCCTGGTTGTTTACGTATATAAATATGTGAGTAAACATATTTACCATATTACATTGATTGAATGCTAATCAATGCAGTGCAAATATAATGCCTGCTGTTGTACCTATGCTATGTACATTTTTAACAACATGTATACAATATATACATTCAGGAATAATGTAGGTATATTTGATTTCTCGCTGCCTCTGTGTATGACAACATCCGCAGCTGCTATGTATCAGTGTTTACTTTGGACTCCCTGAAGGGAAATATCCTCATTGAATAACACTGCAACCCATCTTCTTTTTCCCATTTATGATGGGTACAGACAACATTTAACATGCTGTTCAGTAAATAAATAAAATATATGCATACTTGTAGGAATGGACGATGTTTTTTATGACGACGTTTTTAAATAATTTAAAAAAATTAGCGATTTTGAGTGGAAACTTGGGCAAAATTTTCAGATAAACGCTCGATAGATATATAGCTGAACTATCTGGGTGGGGGTCTCGGGGTTGTGGCCAAATATTGTGCCTCGGGATAGATATAAATAAAGCTGGCCGACAGGGCCGTATCCAGGGCGATCGGGCGGGGGGGGGCTGCAGCCCCCCCCCCCTTCCCGGGGCGAGACCAGAAAGTGACCGGAAAATGTGCTGGCCGATGTGGGGTTGCAGCTAGGGTTCAAACGATATGACTTTTCGATATCGATATTCGATATTCGATAATTTTTCAAAATTTTCGATATCGATATTCGATATTTTTTTCTGAAACTCGATATTTGATATCGATACGATATGGAACCTCGATATCGATATTCGATATTGAAAAATGGTCGATATTCGATATTCGATATTTCGATATTTTCGATATTCGATATTGCGATATGCATTTGGTATAGCAAGGCATATTTCAAGTGGCATATTGTATTTTCATGTGGTTGCACACATGTTGTCTCATCTCTTTACTGAAATTTGAATGGTACAAGTGATTTTAACAAGCTTTACATCACTCAATGGTAGAAAATAGAAGAAAAACATGATGAATCAAAGTGTATCAGACAAATAACAATTGGTAGATATTACAGTTCATCCTTATTATCTAATTGCTTAAGGGCATGTTGCAAAAAAAAGTATATCAGCGTTTTCTGGCTTCAAATTTAGCACTCCAACAACAATGACATTATAAATACTGTACTTTTACTCATCAAATACAATACTATAAGCACATCAGATCAACCATAAACATCTCAAAATGAATCTGAAAAGTAAATTTGGGGACACAATACAGGTTCGATATATCGAAAAAATGGTTGATATTCGATATCGATATTTGATATTTTTTCAAAATTTTCGATATCGATATTCGATATTTTTTCAAAATTTTCGATATCGATATTCGATATTCGATATTCGATATGAAAAAATGGTCGATATCCGATATTCGATATTCGATACGATATATCGTTTGAACCCTAGTTGCAGCCACCCCTTGGAGACCCCTGAATCGCTGTCATTGAATCATTGATAAAAGCACGTTTTTCCATTCCTAATTCAGACATCTAATTACATGTGTTAAGCCAGCGGAAATGGAAGTGTGTCATTTGTAGCTTGCGCGTTACTGTATCGCAATTTCCGCAAGCACAGTGAACATTCGGTTTTGTAGACTTGGACCTAGGGTTCAAACGGGATCCCGATCCCAGATCCCGTGAAATTCCGGGATTTAGCAGTCCCGATCCCGAAACCCCAATCCCGATCCCGAAATCCAAAAATACCAATCCCGATCCCAATCCCGAAAACTTTCAAATCCCGATCCCGAGAATCTCCCAAGTCCGGGATCCCGATCCCGGAAAAAATGGGGGCAATTATAAACAGTGAAAAAATGACATCTTTGCATGCAAAAATGTGAACGCAAACCCCCAGCGTCCATTTTATGTCACTTTTCTGGCATCCAACAGTGTTTTGAGACCTTTATGAACAACTGTGAATGCCAGAACAGTGACAAAAATCTCTATCCCTAGACCCCAATCCCGATCCTGAAAAAATGCCAATCCCGATCCCGTGACCCCAATCCCGGCCAATCCCGATCCCGATCCCGAAATCTCAAAATACCAATTCCGAAACCCCAATCCCGATCCCGAAATCTCAAAAAGTGAATCCCGATCCCGAAAAGTCAATCCCGTTTGAACCCTACGTTGGACCCCCATTTTTAGGTTCTCGGAGGTTTAGATAACTGTCCACAATTTATGGGGACGTGGGTTCGCGTGTCTGGACATATTTTTTCAGGAACGCGGTACCGTTGAAAAAATCCATTTTTCCATCCCTACTACGAAGCGCCATTGGGATGGTGTCACTTCATCACTAAAAGGCCGTGAAACGTGCACCATGCATGTGTGTTTGTGTGCGATCTGTCGCACTTTCTATTTATTTGTTATTTTTATTGTTTTGTGGTGGTATGTAGCGCGCAAATTAGTAATCTTTTTAAATGCTAGAGTATATTAAAAATGTGCATGTAATAATTAATATGGGAAAAGGGTGCTGTGCGAAGTGTTACATTAATTTGTTCCAGGGGTGTCAAAGATGTGGACGTGGGGGTGTTACTGTATTTTTACAGTAAACAGCAACAAATTATGACGGAATCGTTGTAGGGTGCCGGTTCACATAAATAAGGCTTTTGGAAAACTAGACGTAGCTGAAAATAGCTGAAAATGTCTCTAAGTAACACAGTGAATAAACAAAAACGGTAACGTAGATAAAAAATAGCCAATAGACAATAGCATAAATACGTATTAACGAAGTAGGTAGGCACCATGAAAAAGATGAAGAAAAAAAACAATTTGTATTTTACACACTAGTTGACAACTGAAATTTGCAAAACACCTGTGCGTTTACTGGGATGCGGTGTTCGTCAACTATGTTGACTGAGAGCAAAATAATTCATACTGATAAACTCCAATGTGTTCAAACAGATTTATCAGTGTTGGAAGTTTGCGATATCAATTAGTGTGTGTCCGTAGGCACATAGAATAACTCTGAATACACATGAAGGGGACTTACAGCTTGACGACATACTAAGGGTGAAACAACAAATTCAGTCTCGATAATTTAAATATACACAAGTACGCATAGAGATATCCATCCCTGAATTGACATGTTTGCAGCATTAACCGATATGTATATTGTGTCCAGAAATTATCAAAATAAGTTCTTGTATTTCTCGATATTTGTATTTTACATCAACATTTCACAGTTTGTAGATATTTTTCATTGGATTTGCCGACAAATTGTTAAATCCCTTTTTCGTCATATATAGTCAAATTCATATCTCGACAACTATGATACATGAGCTTTTAGATAATTTTGGACACGATATAGATATCGGTTAATGCTTTCAACATGCCAATTTAGAGGGATTGATATCTCTGAGCGTTCTTATGTATTTGTAAATTATCTAGATTGAATTTGACTTTTGACCTTTAATTTGATGTCAAGCTGTAAATTACTCTTGAGACAGACTGGGGAAAAGCCAGCAAAGTTTAGCCCGAAATTTTGGTTAACCCCATCAGCACTTGTAGCACCCTTGAAGACCCCTACAATCGACAAGTCTGTGTCTTAAGTATTTATACTTCACTAATGATAAAAGCTACGGATTAAGAGTTATTATTAAGATTAGGCAGGATGCTATTTACTTCTGTGCATTTATGTAGGTTTATCACATCTCCATCTGAATTTATTAAGTTTCTTTAGAAATTGTAACTGAAAGAAGTAGATAAAAATCTACTGTATTTTTACAAGTTTACGTGTGAACATCACGAAATGAATGTCTAAGCTACAAAAGCTCTCTTAATTTACGTTTTAACTTAACATGAAAGTTGGTGAACTAGTAGCCGGCTGGGTAATTTATGTAAATTATTAATGCTGAATAATATTTACCAACGAAAAAAAACGTTCCAAGAATTTGCATACATTTTCACATGTGCACGCACACTTTTCACTCGACCATTTTTTCCATGCAGATAATCAACATTCAAGACATCATCAGTGCGCCTACAGTCTCCGAGATGAGGGACATGTGAGTCGATTTGGAATTGGTTTTTCTGAGGTCATTTCCGCAATGAACCAGTGACGAGTTAAGTGCTAAGTGGTAAATGGAAGTGCTAGTAAAAAAGGGGGAAAATGAATGCTTTTATAAATTACGAATTAGTTCACTTGTCTTGTGAATACCACTAATAAATTTTCATTTACAACCACTTCTTGTCACGTGTCCACTTGACGAAGTGCTCCCTAGGCCGTTTGCATATTTTCTCGTTTTGCTAAATCTAAGTGGCGCACTGTATATAAGGGACAAAGCGCTTAAGCCAGGTGCTAGGCACCTGCCACTATTATGTCCTACATTCTAAGTGGTTTGCCAAACCAACCATTTCGTGGCAGAGGGGAGAAAGGTTCCCCACCCTTTTGAATTACTTTTTTGCTGCACTTACTTTATATCATTTCTAATTTAATGGCATCATCATTCCTTTTTGCATATTTTCAGCTATTTTTTGTGCCACATATATGTGCTACACATGTATGTTCTTAGCAGCTTTTCACCTAATTTTAAGTTAGCACGCGTTACAGAAATAACGGTTTCTGAAAGAGAAAGAAAATTGCCACGGGATAGATAGATAACTGGCCGATCTGCGGGGTGACCGGCTTCCAACCCCGTTGGAAATCCCCGCACAACACAAAATAATTTGCATTTGCACTGTAATCTACCTCACACACCATTTTCAGCTACATCGTGCAGTGTCTGATGGAAACGGACCTGTACAAGCTGCTGAAGACGCAGAAACTGTCCAACGACCACATCTGCTACTTCCTGTACCAGATTCTGAGAGGCTTGAAGTACATCCACTCTGCCAACGTGTTGCACAGAGACCTGAAGCCGAGCAATTTGCTGTTGAATACTACGTGCGATTTGAAGGTCAGCTTTTTGTGAACGTTGGCAGGTTGTCGAGTGATACGTGTTGGGTAAAGTGTAGGGTTCAAACGGGACCACGGTGCCGGTAGATGGAACGGCAAAATTCCGGGACTGAGGCGGTGCCGGTTCCGGTTCCGTCACCCCAGTCCCGGTCCCGATTAAAATATACGAGTCTCGGTCCCGGTACGATGCCCCAATCCCGGTCTTTAATGGTGGTCCCGGTAGGGGACGAAAAACGATGTTTTTCAATGACTGGGGTATGAATAGACAATGTTTTTCATAAAATTGTCTTTTAAAAGTCTATTAGGCCTATTATTACATGTTAGTTGTGCTCATGAACAGGGTTGGCAAAATCTCAGAAAAAAAGTAAAAATAAAATTTAAAAAAAATTTAAAATTGAAGAAAAAAATAAGATGGAAAATTTATAAGATTAAAAAAAATTTTTATCAAAATTAATAAAAAATAAAATTTTAATAATTTTAGTAACAAATTATTTTTTACTAAAACCAACCCTGCTCATGAAACCTCAGTCCCGGTCCCGGTAGATGGTTCGGCGAAATTCCGGGACTGAGGCAGTACCGGTCCCGGTCTCGACAGCCCAGTCACGTACCCGGTCCCAATATAAAAAAAATACCAGTCCTGGTCCCGATAAGGAAAATTTCTTGTCTCGGTCCCGGTCCCGGCCCGAAAAAGTGGTCCCGTTTGAACCCTAGTGAAGTCTCTTTTCTTTGGTGATTCCGAAGGACGGCTCTAGTATTTAGGTATGGATCTAAACACATATTGTTAACGACCTTGTCTTTTTTAAGAGAAAATACGTGCAAGAACAAAAGGGCAAAAAAGTAAAAGAAGAACAAGTACAAAAAGTACAAACTCGTACAAAAGTGCCATTGTTTTGTGATGTTAAATGTAGCCATAGAATGGCTGTTGAGCCGCGGGATGGCATTATAAGTGATGATATCAGTCAAAAATATCCATTTTTATGTCAACTCATGTTAGTGTAGTATGTACCTAATATCCAGCCAATGCGGGAGCACATTGGCTGGATATTATATACTACACTAACATGACACGCCTTATTATTACCCAAAAGCATAAACCGCGCTATCATTGTCTATCTGTAAACAGATCAGGGGTTTTGTGAGGGGGTTCGGGGGTATTAAACCCCGCCCCTAACCCCGCCATAAAAAAATTTAAGCTATCTAACCCGATCAATCTAGCGATATACTATCTACATGAAACCCCGCGGGGGTCCAAATCTACAAAACCCCTGCAACAAATGTGAATGCTTGTTCAGATCTGTGACTTTGGGCTGGCGCGCGTGGCCGACCCCGACCACGACCACACTGGATTCTTGACTGAGTACGTGGCCACCAGGTAAGTATGTAGTGTCGTGATTTGTGTCACTACTAGGGTTCAAATGGGACCAGTTTTTCGTGTCGGGACCGGGATCGGAACCAGAAATTTTTCAAATCGGGACCGGGACTTGCGCATCGTACCGGGATCGAGACCGGAACTGGCAATTTTATCTTATCGGGACCGGGACTGGGGTGTCGGGACTAGGGATGGCCAAAAAACGTTTTTTTAACGACCCTGTTTTTTATATAAAAACGTTGTTTTTTTAAAACGTTTGTTTTTAATTAAAAACGGTCTTTTTCAAAGCTCCCAGATATGGTTATGGGTCAACATATACAGGTTGCCATATACATATATCAAACAATTACCAGTACTTTGTGATGTTATATATAGCCACAGAATGGCTGTGGAGCCATGGGATAGCATTATAAGTGGTGATTTCTGTCAAAAATATCCATTTTTGTCGACTTGTTCGTGACTTCAAGTCAAGTTTTGCATGAAATAGCACTTATACAAGCTTAATTTATAAGGCTTATCCATTGGCAGTGATGGATCACACTGTAGAAGTATGTGGGGGCACATTGGCTGGATATTATATGCTACACTAACAGTTTTGTAGTTTTCGGATTCAGGGTCGGGATTGGGACTTCTGTATCGGGGTCGCAAAATTCCGACAAACAGGCCACACTCAAATATCGTTTTTTACCGCCTCACCGGACTGTAAGCTTGTAAACATTTTCTGCCGCTCGCAGGTGGTACCGGGCGCCCGAGATCATGCTCAACAGCAAGGGCTACACGAAATCGATAGACATTTGGTCGGTGGGCTGCATCCTGGCCGAGATGCTGTCCAACAGACCGCTGTTCCCCGGCAAGCACTACCTGGACCAGTTGAATTTGATTCTGGGTGTCATCGGCTCGCCCACCCAGGAGGACCTGCAGTGCATCATCAATGAGAAGGTGCACTTTTGCTCGGTGTTTTATAGGGTTCAAACGGGATTGACTTTTCGGGATCGGGATTGGCTTTTTGAGTTTTCGGGTTCGCGATTGACGTCTCGGGATCGGGATCCCGTTTGAACCCTAGTGTTTTACGTACCGGGATGTCCTATTCATTACACTGCAACTTTGTACTGGGAACTGTTCAATGTGCTCCGTGCCGCAGGCGCGCAACTACCTGCTGTCGCTGCCGCACAAGCCGCGTCTGTCGTGGCAGCGGCTGTACGCGGGGGCGGATGGACACGCGCTCGACCTGCTCGACAAGATGCTCACCTTCAACCCGCACAGACGCATCACCGTCGAGGACGCCCTCGCGCACCCCTACCTCGAGCAGTACTACGACCCCCAGGACGAGGTCAATTGCTCGGTGCATGTGCTCATGCAAACCCGCTGCCGTCCGCCGCTAGTCCCTTGCCCGCTAGCCATGTAAACCACTCCACACATGACTAGCGGGTATACATGACGGACGCGTAGGATTACTTTGCCGGCAGGGTGTATACTCGGCGTACGTGATACTCTGCCCTCGCATTGATTTATGTCTCGTGTTGGAAGCGTGCCAATGATTATTAAATCATGCGATTTCCGTAAAATATGAAAAAAATTCCTCGATGTGAATATGTCAATGAATAACATAACAACAATCAATTTTGTCATCTTTTTGTGATACTCGGACGCGTTAACCATCGTTGGCACACTTCCAGCGGGAACCACGCGTGTAGGGTGTAAAGTAACCGGAGTATACATGACGTGCGGGTTCATGGCTAGGAGGCTAGCTACGCCCTTGCGCTTCGAAATTATGGGACTCCGGCACATTTACCTATTTAAAATCGTTTTTGCGCCGTTCATGCATTTGAAGGGATTCATTCCAAAAGTGCTCAAGTCCACCGATTTTGAAAATTTTAAAACAGTACTTTTTAAAATGCCTAAACATTTATGCTTACCGTAAATGCTCTATTAGGACGACACCCCTCCAATAAAGCGACCCAGGGACGTAGCCAGGATTTTTGAGCGGGGGGGCGGATTGTATACGGAGCCCGGCGAACGGGGGGGGGGGGCGGCGCCCCCCCCCCCTAAAATTTTACCCCTGTTGTAGGGGAATGGCGCCATGGCGCTGGCGCCATTCGTAGGCGCCACGCCATGGCGCCGCTGGCGTTGGCATTGGCGCCAAAACAGCAGTATACGTCTGTATTTTACAGGCATATACAGCGACATGGACAGAAATTGAGTCCATTTTCACTGGCTTTTAGGCCGCGGAGACCGGTCAGCCAAAAAGGGAGAATGCGCGCTCGCGCGCAAAAATTTTTCAAACTGTCGACAAAATCGTCGTCTGAAACTGCCATTTCTGGCACATTTTTTGGCCCGGCCCGGGAAGGGGGGGCGGCCGCCCCCCCGCCCCCCCCCCTGACTACGTCCTTGAAGCGACCTCTCCAATAGTACAACCCCCTTTGGCACGTTGTGTAAGTATAAAGCGACCCTCTCCAATAATCCGACCCCCTCCAATAATCCGACCCCCAAAGTAAAATTAAAAAAAAGAAAAACGATGTCGCAATCTTCGGACACCGCTAATTGATATCGTTGAACCCGAATATTAAGTATTTTGAGAATTTTGTGGCTTTGATGTGATTACCTATTGCTTTACGGTGCCATGCTCATACACGTTAAATGAAAAGTTGAGTTGATGTGTTTTTGAAAAAATACAATACGACCCTCTCCAATAAAGCGACCTCTCCAATAATGCGACCCCCCAAAAAGTGCTGAAAACAATAAACCGACCGTCGCCTTATTGGAGCATTTACGGTAAATGGTTGAATGCTCAAAAACATTAAAATGTTTGACGCTGGCCCATTGGCGCAATGTTTGAGTGACAAATCTTGCCAGATACTTTTCAGATATTTACCTCTCAGTTGCAGTACTTTTGGCACAACTACAACGAAATTCTTATAATTAAATACATTTAATAAGTTGAGAGTGCGTGGGCGCCCTTTGGTGTGTCCCGCTCTGACCCCCAAAACGCAAATGAAAGTTCAGACATCCATTCCAAGCCATAAACCATTCCAAGATAGATTACGGTGGGCACACAAAAATCAAAATGTTCCCAAGCTCCGCCCATGGCTTGGCTTTTGCTGTAGCGCGCTGTAGTGAATAAATTGCCTTAACGTTTTTTTAAATTCAAACTCTGATTATTTTTTAAATCACAGGGTGGAAACAGAGTTGTTAAAAATACCGAACTCTTTTCAATGTATGCGTATGCGTCAAGTATTTTGTTTTTACTCACCCCCTGAGTACAGGAAGCGTAAAATAAAATTTTTTACTTTTACTCGCGAGTAAATGAGAGTAAAATACTCATTTTCCCAGAAAGCGTAAATGCGAGTATTTTTTTAGCAGGAAAGCGTAAAAGTGAGTAAAAAATAATTTTCTTTCTGGAAATGTGGAAGGGAGCAGTACCAATGTTTACCCTGGATGACAAAAAGTGTTTTCTTTCATTCAATAAGTATTCTTTATGAAAAGCAGGGGTCTCTAATGGCAAAAATACTCTTTCTGTACTCGCAAGATATACTCTACTGTACTCGAGTACCGAAACAGTAAGCGTAAAGTTGAGTGCAGATACGTTTCTCAAAGTATGTGTACGTATTTACCCGGTACTTAAGTATGCGTACTTTTTGTGTAAAAGTAAATACGCATTGACAACTGTGGATGGAAACTGATTTTAATTTTTTGAATCAAAAGCCAAAATTTATGGTAGACATTAGGGATCGAACGATATCACTTTTCGGTATCGATACATTGTCTGACACTTAAAATACACATATTTTTGCACACCGCGACCAAATCGCTTTACGGAAGTGCTATTTCTGGCACATTTTTCCGTCCGACCCGGGAAGGGGGCGCCCCCCCCCCCGCCCCCGCCCCTGGCTACGTCCTTGGCGCCTACGAATTGTGAAAAACAATCTGAATCAATATAAGAAAACAAAGTGATATGCACAGGCGAAAATATGTGACACGCGCGCCAAGTATTGAATTCAAAATCCAAGCAGCGAAATTGTTTCAGCGATTGCTGAACAAGCGCATAACAAAGGATTGTGGTATCATTCAAATTTGTGTTTGTGTCAAGCTCAAAATGATGAATTTATAAAATAAATTTTACCTGTCCCAATATAAAGGGGTTGACAAAAACACTGATTTCTCATGAGAAAAATTTGGGGCTTTATCTTTACATTTTAAACCTTGAAAATGCCCTGTAAAATGTTAATTGTCAAACGAATTGTCAAAAGTCATGTAAACCATAAATCTTTCTTTTATTTTTACCTGTCATTTGACATTTTCCATAACTTTAGCCACTTAGCATGACATTTGACATTTTACAGGCCATTTTCCCTTCTCCAAGTTGTGACACCACAATTAAATTTGCATGTAAATGTCGCCCGTTTGCAGCCGGTGTGCGACGCGCCGTTCACGATCGAGATGGAGCTGGACGACTTGCCGCGCGAGCGTCTCAAGCAGCTCATCTGGGACGAGACGCACAACTTCCACGCGCACCTGCAGCAGCGGCACGACGCAGTCGCAGCAGCCGCCGCCGCCGCCAACAACGCGCCCGCCCGCGACGTCCAGATGAAGGCCGAGTGACCGCTCTCCCCGCAACGCACACTAGTGGACAAAGACACCAAGTGTCGATTGGTTCTCGTCCCAATTCAAAGCGCGCTGATCAGTAACACTACACATTGTTTTATACACCTGCTTCATGCCGGTTGTGTGCATTGCACATAGGCAATTTTTTCAACACTACAGCTTCATTTACAATATGATTACCTATACACTTTGTGCATTTGAGCGTCGTTCGTTTGTTCAGTTGACATTTGGTGTCGTTGTCAACTAGTGTATGGGGCCAAAACCGCCATTTGTGTCCGTCTGCTGCTCTATCAGAGTCGCGTGTTCCGTGACCAACTTCGCAAGTGACAAGTAAAAAATTTCACCGAATTTAGTGACGATTATACCTGCCGCTTGTCGGTTTACTTGTAACTTGACATTATATGACTTAATTACTTATCACTCCCACTTGTGTTTACTTGCGGAATTGGACTCGGAGCTATTGCCGCGGTTGACAAGTCACAGGTAAAGTTCTCGCTGATAAATAAAATAAGTGGTGAATAAACATATCCGTTGACAGCTTTTGATTCCACTTAAATAGTCTACATATCAGTGAAGTCACCACTTATAAAATTTAAATACTTATCATTTATAGATTTACTTGTAATTCGTGGACATTCGACATTAACCAGCGATGTGTCCAGATTTGATTCCTTATCTTCCCAATTTATTGGGTTAAATTGAAATGTGCCGGCCTGAAATTTCATCGTATCTAATCGAATTGATCAAATGTCGTTAGATAGCGAGTTTTTTCCCATTTTATTTAAGTCGTTTGCATTTTTCGAAGTCGTTCACTATGTAAATTTGTCTTTTTCTCTCAGATGGGATATAATTAGCAGATTTCTTTGTAAAAATGTGTGCCGCTTTTCAACGCCAACTGCATGCTTAGCACCGAATGTTACTGAATAGAACTGACGAGATATTTTTTGTATGATTATTCTTATGGGATACGGTCAGGCGCAGCCAGCATTTTTGAGCGGGGGGGGGGGCTTTAGCATTTTCATAATTATGTTAGCGTCACGCCATGGCGCTATTGGCGTTGGTGATGGCGCCATGGAGCACTGAAAATATAAATGTGTATTGATCTATTTATATGCATACATACAAACATGGTGCCGGGTGCATTTGCAGGGGTGCTGACCCGTTAAAATAAACGTGTAATTATGACCATGTAAAATGGGCGCAAAATTACATGGATTTCCGTGCAAGGTATGCAGTCGGTTGGCATATATAATATTTTCCTACGCCATGTGTTTAGTGTTTACTTTTACTGCCGCCAGAATAATAAACTATTTTTTTTAATATTGTGGCGCGGCATTTGAATTCTGCTGATCAGGGCCGTATCCAGGGGGGAGGGCGGGGGGGGGGCTCCCCCCTCCCGGGCGAGAGATGAAAATGTGCAGGAAAATGCGATTTTCAGTATCAATTTTTTTAGGTGTTTGCAAAAAATTTGCGCGCAAGCGCGCATTTTCTTATGTCGCATGAGCTACTCTCTGCACATCGGTCCCTGTATCCCAAATGCCCATTACATGTACACAAATACCTATACGTTTTTCGCTCTATATGTATGCATATTTACATACATATACATCGGTTCTCGGCGCCAGCGCCGACGCCAATGGCGCCATAGCGTGGCGCCTAGGAATGGCGCCAGTGCCATGACACCATTCAATCACCATTAAGGTAAAATTTTAGGGGGGGGGCTCAGCCCCCCCCTTCGCCAGGTTCCGTAAACAAGCAGCACCCCCCGCTCAAAAATCCTGGATACGTCCCTGCTGCTGAAACTTTTGCGTTTTGATAAATATAAATTTTTATTGTCGCGTGTTCTGTTTCGTCATCCACTCTCTTTTCGTCATATAAAATTTGACACTCTTACGGGAGCATGTCAAGGCAAAAAGGTTTTTTGGAAAATAACGAAAGATGTGCGGGAGTAGCCCCAGATGATGATTCCGCACCTAGGGATGGAAAAAAGCGCTTTTTTAACGGCCCTGCTTTTTTAAAAAAAAGCGCTTTTTTTTAAAAACGAACTTTTTTCACTTTTTTCAAAAAATGTCGAGATGTTTCCTAAAAAGCTCCCAAATATGGTTCAGTATCAATATATACTGGTATATCAGACAAGTGGCAGTACTTGTGATGATATATAGCCATAGAATGGTTGTGTAGTCATGGGATAACATGATTTCTGCCAAAAAAATCCTTTTTATGTTGACTCATTATGTATATTGCTGTTTGTGAATGTTTCGTAACTTCAAGTGAAGTTAGGCATGAAACAGTGCTTATAAATAAGGCTATAAGAGAAGGCTAATACATTGAGACTAATGTTTCCCACTGTAGAAGTATAGGGTGGCCCACGTTAGGCGCACGGTTTCAATTGGCTCCCAACACGTCAATTTTGAATGAAAACTGCTCAAATTTGGTATGGGGGTGGATAAATGTACCCCATTTGTTGTGTTAAGTGCACGGTTCCACATCACAAAAATTCATGCCGGAACGTGAAGCAAAGTTTAATACGTGTTTGAGCGTGGCGCATGTCAGGCAATTGTCTACCAAAGCACCAATTATTCATAAAAATAGTCCAAATTTGGCATGACAGTAGATAAATGTAACCTATTCAGTATGTTAAAAGCACACACATAAATATCTCTAAATTTTCACATTCATCACATCGTATGCAAAACAACGTCACTCCACAGGACCATCTACAATGGGACACATTCAAAAACCTAAATATGAAACTCTTTCACGTTCTGACACTAAATCTTGCGATATGAAACCGTGCACTTAACACAACAAATGGGGTCCATTTATTTACCCCCATACCAAATCCGAGCGGTTTTCATTAAAATTTGATGTGTTGGGGGCCAATCAAAACCGTGCGACTGACGTGGGCCACCCGGTATGTGGGGGCACATTGGCTGAATATTCAATACTACACTAACATATCACAACTTATTATTTCATGCAGGAATAGAAAGCAATGACACTAAAAATACCACAAAACCAATGAAAACAACCACCAATGTCAATTTGTGTGTGAAATCGCGCGCTTGCGCGCAAAAATTTTGCAAAATACCTAATGCATAAGTACGAATTTGCATAAGTACGCATAAGGGGACCCTAGCGCTTTTTTTTTTAAAGCGGCGTTTTTAAAAAAAAAAGCGCTGGCCATCCCTATCCGCACCTAACGCAAAATTTTAAAAATGTGGTCTTGTCGACGTTTAGAATTGGACGACTCAACTGCAACCCGAGTAAAGTGGTGGAATTTGTGCTTGAAGCCCTTTTTCCCTTGACTTCCCGAGTATAATCGCGATGTCGGATTCTAGTTATTTTATGTTGACAAACAGAATACGCTTTTTTTTCGTCGCCTTAGTATTGACACATTTACCGTATTTCCTCGAAATACCCCCTCAAAATTGACACTGAATTTATGACCCCCCCCCCCTCTCGAAATATAGTGCATAGGTAACGTAAATGACAAAAGCTGCGGTTTGTGACTAGGGAAACGCACAACACACGTTAGAAACAATGACTGTGTTATGTTAGAACAGGGTTTATATTTACCGTATATATATATATACTTATATACCTAAGTCTTCTATGGAGTCTTATACATCGTGGGTTTTGTTGCATTTTTCGACGCCTGTGTACGAATTTACGAACAACAATTTAGTACTGAGATTTCAAAAAATTTCTGTTGAAATAATAACCCCCCTCGTTAAACCCCCCTCAAAATTTTCACCCTGAAAAATATCCCCCCAGGGGTAATTCGAGGAAATACGGTATATTGGGCCCACACGCTATGTGACATCGACACCAAATGTCAACTGGTGCCGATCCCGATTCAAAGCTTGCTGACGAGTGGATGAACGACGTTCAAACGGAATCTTTAAATTGCGAACAGAACCAGTTGACGTTTGGTGTCGATGTCAACTAGCGTGTGTGGGGCCATTCATCTATTTATGTATAATATTTATTCATTGGTCGGGTTTCATACCTCTTTGTGATGGTTTCGTAGTTTGTGATGTGCCGTCAGCTTGTAGCTTTGGTGATAAAATAGAAATTTTTCCGGTGAATTATGGTCCAAACACATTTTTGTCGTATTTTAGTTTTTACCCGCTTTACAGCTTGACAAAAGCGCTTGAAAAATTTAAAATTTTAGTACGATGCAAACTCACGAATATTAGATAAATAGTCAATTTTGAAGCTGATGTATTTATGTATTCATCGATATCAGAATTATTTTTTTACCTTTCTGTTGTGTTATATCCTTTTCACGTATTTAGATATTTGCAAGATTTGCAATCAAGGCTGATTAGGTAGCTCCATGAGTGATTCATTTTCATAAAATTAAATAATTGTAAACAGTCTGTAAAAATCCCTTTGAAATTTAGGGTTAGTGTTTTCCTGTTCATTGGTGTCGGTGATGATGTCATAATCTTTGGTACTTTTCCGCTAAACTCCATAATTCATCTGAGTTCTCGTTATTTACCCTTTTGGCGGCCCACACGCTAGTTGACACTCGTGTCTTGTCAACTAAGATTTCGGCTTCACGTGTCGCAGAACGATCTTCCAATACACCTGCCGTAATATTTATTTTTCGAAATTGCCGCATGTGCATTTGGTAATCGCTGTGAAGCCGAAATTTCGAGAAGCCTAGATCTGAGTTGACACAAACCAGTTGACACACGTGTGTCAACTAGTGTGCGCGCCGTATTTACATATTCGCATTTTTTGTCAAGAATGTTAAGACATCATTCTTCAGATTATGGTACAAAATTTTGGCAAGCACTGGTGGTGACTCGACCGCCAGTACGAAAAATTCGAGGAAAAACAAGAATAAAAACGATAAAAAATTGCGCGTAGTGCGTCTGCAATTCATTTTGCGATCGAATGTGAAATAAGCGCAAACATTGGCCATCCAATCATTTTGTACATGCGGATTGGTCAATTTCATCGGTTACCGGGTCTAGGGGTTAGTTTAAACTCGCATGCGAACCCTAACCGGGTGGCTTCCCCAGTGTTTTTTGGGGCTGACAGTTTACATGCGCTGGGGCACACTGCCTGTGCAGCGCGAACAAGCATGACTCAAATCACATTTACTTATTTTTCACACAATTAGCCCATTGCGCGGACCACGAACTGCAGCTTGCCACCCGGCGCCTGGTCAGTTCTAGCAACCAGAGCCTCCACTTGCGGCCCTCGGTCGAACCCATTCTCTGTGGCGTGGAAGTATGTACATCTTTAGAGTCGGGTAGATAGATAGGAATTGGATATCGCCCTTGTGTGTGAAATGTATAGCTCTGCTATCTACCGTATTTCCTCGAAATACCCCCGGGGGGTTTATTTTTTCAGAGAGAATTTTGAGGGGGGGGGTTAATTATTTCGCCAGAAATTTTTTGAAATCCCAGTACTACTTCGTTGTTTGTAAGATACGCAGACGTAGAAAAATGCAACGATAATCGACAAGAATGGGTGTTTCTATACTTATAAAGTATGTAGATGGTATAAACACTGTTCTAACGTCACACAGTCATTGTTTTAACGTGTGTTCTGTATTGCTTGAATAACAAACGGCAGCTTTTGTGATGTACGTTCTGTTTACACTCTATTTGGGGGGGAGGGTATTTCGAGGGGGGTCTATAAATTCATAGTGCCCATTTTGAGGGGGATATTTCGAGGGGGCGGGTAATTCGAGGAAATACGGTATCTGGCAAATTTGTTGGCTACTCCTGCCCTCCCGGTTAAGTACTTCATTGCAGGGTTGTCAAAAGTACTGAACTTTTTTGAAAGTAAACAAAGTATTTATTTTTTTACTCACCGCTGAGTACAGGAAACGTAAAGTGACTATTTTTAACTTTTAATTTTAAGTAAACGTGAGTAAATTTCATTTTGTCCCCCGAAAAATGGAAAAGTGAGTATTTTTGGAAGATGTTGCCCCAATTTTCACGCAAAATCACCAATTCCAACGGGCAGGCGTCCTCCGCACATATGCCTGGCCCGCACATAATGAAGTCCGGCCCGCACTAAAGCCCGGTCCGCACATAACTGGTGCTATGTGCGGACCGGGCGTATGTGCGCTCCAGGCCGGTGAGGGGGGGGGGGATGTGTGTACAAGAGGCCGCACATGACACTGGCAAACACAGGCCAGAGAACAATGCTTACCCCTTTGTTTCTCTTGTTCAGAACAATGCACGCAAAGGCAAAGTATGAACGCATGACTTCCCTACACACTCGAATAAGACCCCCAGCCTTGAAAAACACCCTCTTGAACCCCCCCCCCCCCGTTGGCCGGGTCAGGACAAATTACCACCTTGAATAACTCACCCTCTTAAACCAACCCCCACTATCAACTGACTCGAAGATTTTGAGCCGATTTGACTTATATTGAGCTTGTTTACGGTTCAATTTTCATTCAACGCATACGGCACAAATTTTATTTATCAAACGTGTCTCATACTGTGAGCATCTAAATATTCCATGTAAATAAATTATTATAAATACCTATGTACATATGCATGTAAAATTAATTATAAAAACAAATACAAATTTATGAGAACAATGGATGATCACGTATCGAAAAACATGAGATGGGGAATGTGTTCATAATTCATAAAGCTGGACAAAGAAAACATCCAATCGATACGAAACATTTCCAGTACAAAAACACGAATCAGAAATAATTATCTAAACATTTAATATCCGTTACGAAACTTCTCAACTGCGATGACGAATTTTTTCCTAACCCGACACGTTTTCATCGGGCAGCCCAACTAATTGTAAATTTTTGGTGCCCCAAACTATATTTTAGTCGCAATGTGAAACTATGGCAAAAAAATGTCAAAATATTTTAGAAAACTAAATAAAAACACAGGCACCTAGAGAATTTGCCCTCATTACGAAGATAATATCTTTAACTCTACCTAGTTTTCGACTAAAACTTTATAAACTCACAAATCCCCTCTGAACGCATTTGATTTTACCGGAAAAAATGCCCATCAACTACAGTAGGGTGGGATTGAAAAGAACTCATTCTGGTAAACTCAGATGGGTTCAAAGCTTATTTATGAGTTTTCGACATTTCGACTGAAAACTAGTGTGTGGGCATAATGGCGCTACACACACTAGTTTTCACCGTGACTGATGTGAAAACTGAAATGGCCAAATGGCGACATCCAGCTTACTCTTATTGTATGCTATACGTGTTTTATTTTTCAAATTTTCAAATTTTTACTTTCAATTATTTAAATTCTAATTTAAATAAAATCAAATCATTCAACCGTGTTCATTAATTTGCATTTGAAAAAATTTCAGTTTTCCCACGAAGTCACGGTGAAAACTAGTGTGTGGGCATAATGGTGCACTGTAAGATTGGGTTGCCAAATAGAAGAAAACTTGCCGAGCTAGCTGAATCCCCGCACAGATAAAATACTATTGAGTATGCAAAGGTGCGATTACAGCTAAACCTCATACTTTTACGCAACACGATTTAGCTGTAACGGCACCTTAAAGTACAAGTTTTAAGAAAAAAATGAATGGTGCAGCCGATTTCATGATACCCGTGCCTCCCCATCAGTGACTGACTACAATTTTGTGTGCGTGTGTACATATTTAGTGGCCGCGTGAAAGAAAATATTCAAGTACAACTTAAATATTATAAATACTTTAAAAAGCTTTAACTCGGGTGAATCGAAGCAGGTGCCAGATTTGATTGTGAAGGCAGATTTTGCAGGGAAATGTAGTTGGTTGCAATGATATTCATCACTTCTCGGATATCTAAAGGTATTCTAGATGTTTCCAAAGATGACAACAGAAATATTCGATGATGCTTCAACATTTTCGACACACTAAATATCGCAAACCCTCGATAAGTTCCCCTACTTTGAATACTACCCCACCCTGATAAAATTAAATCATATAAATGTGGTCAAAATTTCAGACGTAAAAATAATACCTCCTCTTGAATAGTCCCCCCTCAAAAAGGTCTTGACGGAAAAAAATACCCCAGGAGAACTAATAGAGGTTATTACGGTAAATACATCATTGCAACTGGAGTAATGCCCGGTACGGGGACCTTCAAACTACTATTGAAATGCCAACTAGAAGTGCTGCACTCCGTGAAAATGGACCCTGTGCCCACCCAACCAAATCTGGCCCAAATTCAATCATAACGTAAGGCGCATAAGCGCCCTACATGCGCCTGAAATTATTGTCACCCAGCCACAACGTTTCACATTTTATGGTTGAGCTTGTGTCTGTCGGTCTTGTGTTTGCCATCTCTGAGCTCCTTCCAGCGTCTAGTAAAGAACCGCCTGACCGCGTGGCCCGCCTTGCCAACTGCGCTGTGGTCCTCGTTGAACGTGCGGCAGTTGTCGAACATGAGCTTCATGTCGGACACGAACTCCCCGCTGCTAGAGTACCTGGGCAGGGGTTGCTTTGGGGTTAGGTGTGCAGGGGGCAGTCCTGAAGCCTGTAAAATGTCATAATAAGTGTCAAAAGTAATGGAAAATGCCCAGCAAAATGGCAAACGGTTTACAGGGTAATTTTATTTTACATTACTTTTTACACTTTGCGTGACATTTGGCATTTGACAGGGTCTGAAAGTGGCACCAGGTTTTTGCTCTTTCGAAATAAGCACTGTTTCTTGCTATTATCAAAAGTGCGCTTTTATTTCTAATTCCAAAATGGGCAATTTTCCCCGTAACAAAACTTGCTTAAACAGCTGAAAATGGCATATTTCTCCAAAAAAACACCCAAACGTCACCCAACACAAAATTCCCCACAAAAATCCACCCATTAAATAAAAAAGCTTCACAACGCACTTGTGCTGGTCCAACTTGTTAGCAATGGTAGCCAGATCCATGGGCTTGGCGATGACCTTCTTGTACAGGGGGCACGCCTTGGTGTCCACTGGCGCCAGGAACGGAGCAGACTCTTTGTGCTTCGTCAGCTCGTCTAAGATGCACCTGCAGTGGGATGGTTTTTAGGGAGTTTTAGGGCAAAATATAGAGGTCCGCAGAAGCAGAAAAGCTGTTTTTACGAATATATTTTCATATACACTACCGTGCAGAATAGTTGAGACTTTTCACACATAGCGAAACAGAAGGCTAGGGGTACACCGCATTTTTTTGCTTCCCAATTTCTCGCCCCTTGCCCAATTTTGATGCCGTTTGAGTATGTTGGCGTTTGATGCTGCGGCTACTATGAAAATTTTTTGTTTGCTCAAATAATCCCCCAGACCCGAGATAAGGGGGGGGTCTATAAAAAGATGGTCAATAAATATACAAAACATGGGCAATCTGGATGAGTGTCTTTGAAGCGTTTTATAACTTTTATTTGTCTTTATAACATACTTAAGACAGAGAGAATAAATATGACAAAAACGTTTTTCAATATCTCTTTCCAATCAAAAGTTATAGCACTTACAAACTTCCATCGTCATTCCATCCAAAATAATTGCACATTACTCATTCACAGTTGGGCCAACTTTTCTCCCTAATAGAGCAAAGCCAAAACCTCAAATTTACACACCAAATAGCCCCACTCAGTAGTATGCCTACCCCCATTTCTGAGTTGTTGGCTATGGATGCAAAACTGCAGCAAAAAAATAAAAAGATGCCATATATGCATTGCCATATGCTGTTCATGCTTAGAATGTTTCTTGCTGCACACAGAGCTCAGCGATGCAGGCAAGCAGTTGCCATGGTAAAAGATTTGTTGAAAAATGAACGTAGGAATTGGATATAGACTTTAAAGTGAGATACTGGGTGGCTACTGCCCAAAACAAGAAAAGTCTCAACTATTCTGAAACATGAACAAACTGAGTTAATATGTTTGTGCACTAGGAATATACGCAGATGTGAACTCAGGGGGGCGGACATCCCGGGCATGTATAGTCAACCCCCCAGGGTACCCATGTATAGTATCCAAATGTTTTGCATATCAACCATTTCAAAATTCTGGCAACATTAATCATCCAGCGCAAATAGTCTCAACTATTCTGCACGGTAGTGTAGTTCTCACTAAATTATCCAGGATCTCCCGAACAAAAAATAAACGGCGAAAAAACCTGTGAATGCAAAAAAAAACACACCTGCAAATGGCTTCAAAATCAGCCGCACCTTCACCATTTGTCAGCCCATTGTGCTGCGTTTCCCCTTCAACAGGAGCCGCTGTCGTCTCAACGGCGTGATTTGGACCCTGCACAACTTTCGCAGGGCTCGCCTTTGGTCGACCCATGCCCGTTGACTTTTTGGGCGGAGTCGCGTGCCCATTGGTCAGGTTGGCAGCGGGCGCCTGGCGCTTGTTCTTGTTGTGCGCGTTGGACGTCTTGCCGTGGCTGGCAGTCGACTTGCCGCGCGGCTGCACCGCGGCGGGGCTGTGCGTGCGCGACTTGGCTCCGCCCACTGGCGGCAGACGATTGGCTGGCACTGAGGGGGAGCTCCGCTTCTCGCCGCTGCCACTGCTGCAGCTTGCCGCCGCGGCAGCGGATGGCTTGGTGGGCAGCACGACGCAACTGCCGCCGGCCGCTTGCTTCAGACACGCGCCGCACGTCCACGTGCCAGAGCGGGAGTCCTGTTGTTGGGAACGATTATCGAGTGAGATTAGGTAAGCGTCAAGATTTCGTTTTTCGTCAAAACACCCAGTGTGTCAACTGATTTTCATGTCAAACTACCATTTTTGTCGACGTGTCGTAGGGCAATTTTCAAGTCCACATGCGACAACGTCGGAAAGGGGTTAAAATAAATAATTAATATTTTACAGGGTATGGGACTGGCACCTGTTATCTCAGGAAAAAAATCCCAATAACCCACAAAACCCCGCAAAACACCCCCAACCCACCTTTTTACCCATGGAAAAGCCGGCCCTGGCGCCGGTGGCCAGCATGCAGTCGTTGTGGTAGGACTGTTTGCACCTGCCGCAGTAGAGCATCGCGTCCGCTTGCCTCTGCTGCGTGCAGATCAGGCAGCACGCTACAGACGAGGCTTGGCCCACGCAGCGCGGGCAGTACCAGTCCCCCGGAGGGATGCTCGCCATTTTCGGCTAGGGGGGGGGGGGTTGTGTGTGAATGATGAGTATATAGTGGGAAACTGCGCCTGGGGGCCGTCCCAAGCCCTGTAAAGTGTAAAGTAAAGTGTCAAATGTAAAGTCAAATGCAAAGTAAAGTGTCAATCAAAACAAAAAAGAAAAAATTTTATTACTGAACTTTGCATGACAATTGACAGTTTACTTTGCATGTGACTTTACATTTGACACTTTACTTTGCATTTGACTTTACATTTGACACTTTACAGGGCCTTGGATTGCCACCTGGTTTACAAGTGCCGCCCCCAGACCCTGTAAAATGTCCTGTAAAATATCAAATGTCGTGCAAAGTGTCATGTAAAATGCCCTGGAAAATGGCAAACTTGTTTGCCATTTTCCAGGGCGTTTCACATGACTCAGACAATTTACATGACATTTGCCATTTTGCACGCCATTTTCGAGGGTCCCGAAGTGCCCCGGGGCTGGGCACAAACACTCACAAAGAAGCAGTAAGTGTGGTGTCCCATGTCGCAGCAGTCGCACAGCAACAACTGGTGCTCGTTGTCGCCCGAGCGGCAGATCTGGCACTGCGCGCGCATGATCGACCGTTCCCAGGCGATGTGCGCGTCCAGCTGCTGCACGCACAGCATCACCTGCGCCCCAGTGCATGCGCGCTGCACGCCTGCGGGAGGGAAGGGTGGCTTCTGAGTGGTCTGTTGAGGGTGAAAGAGATGCCTTTGGGTGCAGTACCGGACCCTGTAAAGTGTCAAGTCAAGTGACAAATGACATGTAAAGTGTCAATTAATATAAAAAGTAAAACATTTTATCACTTAACTTCTGACACTTTCCATGGCAATTGACAAATTTGTATGACATCTGACACTTAACTTCACACTTTACATGATGCGGGACTGGCACCTGGCGTCATTTTGAACGGAATTTTAGACAAAATAAACTATGCAGGTAGTTATACCATACTTAACAGATACAATTTGGGTATATGGTGTCATATCACATCCAGTGTATCACTCGAGGCGTGGAGCTATAGTTCAATCATCCGAACATAGTATGGGAGTATTCAAGGTTGAGAACTGAAATAATTGTTAAAAAAGCCATGCAAGAACGCCCTTACCTTGCCGCCAGCGCTCCAACTCGGCAGTGAGCTCATGTTCCCCATCCACAGCGGGCTGCCTGTTTGCGCGGTGGGCGCTGGTGTGGCCGCCGCTGAACGAGGGCGCGCCGCCGCCGTTGCACGCTGCTGCAGTTGCAGTCGCGTCTGCTGTGTCGCCGTCGGCCGCGTGCAGCACCGCCTCGGCCGATAGATGCAGTCTGGGTGGTCACAGGGGACAATTGACATAAGTGTCCGATTCGGTAAGTGGAGAAGTGCGTAAAGTCAAGTGCTTGTAAGTCGAGTTGTCAAGTGATAAGTCAAGTGACAAGTAAACTTGCAAGTCAAAGTTAAAAAGAATAGCTGCTTCTTTTCCCAACAGTACATTTTTGTGACTGACCAGCGACCAGATAACGAATTGAGAAATGCAACATATGGCATGGGAATGAACGACATGTAAATATTCGCAACTATGTGTCAAGATTGGCAAGGTGCCAAAAACTTACCCGTGATGGAAGGGCGGCTGCAAGTATCTGCGTTCGATGTTGCTCTCCAAGTGCAGCAGGCGCTGCTTGATGCGGCACATGACGCTCGAGCAACTTTCTGTGGTTGGCTTCAAGTCGTGTCTGCTGTCCAACTGGGCCACGATCGAGTCGTCCAGCGCTGACGAGGCCCATGACGATCTGGGCAAATGGCAAATGGTTCACATGGCGTTTTGTGATGGCAAGAAATTTCAGTTGAATATCATCTTTTTGTCATGAAAATTGGGGATTTGACATGTGTGACGCCTCGATCCTGATCAGACTAGTTACTTAGGTCAAACATCAAATACGTAGTTCAGTTTCCAAAAGTTTATATACTGTTTCTGTAAGTCTAAATGTACATGCGAATACACATAAACCAAAATACATTCATCATTTCAACATCGTATTCTTGCATTCATCCATTACATAACATGCATATTGGCAGCGTGCCAACCTGCTAGTATCCTCCTCCTCAGTGAGCCTGCTGGAGCCATTCAAATCCCTGCTTTTAGCCGCCGCCGCAGCAGCAGTCTCCTTGTGCAGCGCGGCGCCGCCACCGGTCCTGGCGACGGCCGACGACGATATGTCTCCGGGGCCGGCGGCGCGCAAACTGAACAGGGCCGCGTCGGCGCGCTGCAGCTGCTTGCCGCCGCCGCTGCAGTTCGTTGACGCGCCGCCGCCCGAGCTGTTGGGAGAAGGGGAGCGGTGCCGCGGCCGCCAGTCCTGATGGGTTGGGTGGGATTAGGGTTTAGTGTGATTGGTTGTGACTGTAAATATATGCGTAAATAATTGAACGGTTCTAATTTATAAAACTCGGTAAGTCCTAAAGTAGGGAAATCGATAATTAGCTCACCATTAAACCTTCACCAATCAGTAAAAAAATAATGAATCCTCCGAAGTGGCCAAAAAAACATTTGCACCTGCCCAAAATGTCCAATTTTCAACAGACCACCCCAACCAACTCTGGAATGTATATTGGCGTGCATGACCTTGTCTTCGAAGGCACGCACCATGGCGAGCATGCGGCGCAGCGACTGCAGCTGGCTGGTCTCGTTGCACATCGCCGCCGTGCCGTCGTCCACGCTCACGCTTACTGTGTATGCATGGCGTTTGGGTTATGTTGTGTTCGATAGACTTTCTTTGTCTCTTACTCGTTTATTATACTTCGCAGACGGAACAGTATACATTCGCATCAAATTATGTCTTACGCGCCAACGCACACAAAAACTTTCACAAACCGATTAAAAAAGAAACAGGCGGAGTCGAGTAAAACCATCATTTGTTTTTAATGTCCCGAATCATTGTTTCCCTCTTTGGAAGGATTTTTATGATATTAACGGTGACGTCATAATGGTGTGTTTCATTCAGAAACATGCATAGCATGCGGTCCAAGGCATAAATACCAGTATACCAGCAGCTAAAGAAAAATACGTCACATAAGCTGGTATCGGCTTTCGATGCCAATTTTTTTGTAAATTTACCACTAAAAATTATCAACCTTTATAGAAAAAACGTCCAACGTCCAAACCGAATTCCAACTAAAAATCAAATAACACAAAAATGAATAACCTTTCGCAGGCAGAATCTCCTTGTTTCCACTGTGCTCAATGAATTTGCTGAGTGACCTGTGCAGCAGTTTTTCCCGTATACCTCTATTGACCAGTGAATTCTTGAGTGCATTCAACGAATCTGTGCTGTCGATGTAGTGCCATGAATGTTTGTACTCTGGGGGCACTAGGCGCTCATCGGGGGGCACCTGGGTGGGGTGCAATGTGGGGGGATGTAAATATTTGTGTATATTTTGAGTAAATTGTAAATAAAAATTTGTTTTCCAATTTTCTACCACGGTCGTCAAAATTGTTTTCGTAGTTATTTTACATTTTTCTATGGTATACTTTCAGAAGGCGCACTCTACCGTGAAATCAACCATATCCCATCCGAATAAGGGCGAAAAAATCTCAATCAATAAACACGGCTTTCTCTGTATGTTTCATGCGATTTTATTCATCCAAAGATGGTGACATTTTCTAATTTCCTTGCTTAACTAATGAAAAATCGATAAAACCTATCCCCGCCTGAGTGATATATTCACAAACTCAAAAATTAAAAAATACAAAAACATAATCTCATTTCCACCCCGGCAGCACCTTATGTCCATCGGCATCAACATCAAGCCCCAGCTCAAGTCCATCAACAACCTGGTCCACAACATCGCGCACGCACGCAGAAATGGCACTGGGAATGTCTGCATCGCTGCTGTAGGCTGGCAGGGCACTCAGACCTGTGCCTGTGAGCAGTGGATGCGGGTGGGAGGTTGGGTTTAAGTGGGGAAACTATTGATGATTTACTATTTTGATGATTATGATTTGGATACGACCTTACATGATAAACTACCAGAAATTGGTTTGGACCAGATATCCGACCCGAGCTTTTTTGAACCCGAAAACTACCAGAAACTCATATTATCTCAAGCCTAGTGCCTGCTTGAAATCGAATTTTATATTGGACCTCTTTGAAGTCAAACAAATTTTAGAAATTTCCGGATTTCTTGTCAGGTGTTCTCAGTTTTCAGGAATTTGAAAAGGTTAAAAACCTACTGATTCACAAAATTTTTTATCCAAACCCACCAGGAACTCCACGGCAAGGCTGCATGACATAACTGTGTCTGCTGGCAGCATCAAAACCCTCCACCAAAATGCCCTTGGTGCCAGGAAGGTGCCAATAGAACCTGTGGTATCTGTCCTGGCCGATTGGCTGCAACCTAACCCTGTCACCGGCACAGTTGATTTTGGAACTTAATTCAAGCATTTCCGCGTCCAATTTGCCGCACAAAGTTTCCAACGCTTCAATAGATAATCGTCTTTCATCCTCGCTGATTGGTTCGGGTTGCAGGCTGCCCGGCAGCGGGTTTTTGCCCGACGCGCAGCCCGATTTGCCCGACGGTTGGGCGGGCGACACGTCGCTTGGCTGTGAGGTTCACAAATGACGTTTTGTGAATAGTTGTGTTCGCTTGCAAGCTGTTGCATTAGGCGACCGACCCACATTTTTACACGTTTTGTCGTTTTGTTTAACCGCATTGGCATAAAAGACCACTCACATGCGCATTACCCAAATTTTATAGAAGTTATCTCACCCGTCAAATTTAGGAAATTTGTTAAATTGAAAAAGTACATAAATATCCCTGCACTGGAGTCATGTACGGGATTGGCAATCCAATAAGTGGTGTGTTTGCAAGGTGCGTTGCAGTGGTGCCTCGCGGTTACCCTGAGCGCTTATTCCGAACTAAATGTGCCACAAAATTGTCAAAAAAATTTTTTTTAGAAACACCAAGCTGTTTTGCAGACGTTAAAGTTAACACTTTTTATCTAGTGACACTCTCGGCGGGGCAAGAAATAATTCATTGTGGCCCATTTACACATTTTAACGAAGTTTTCAGTTGACTGGTGAGCGACTGTCAACTAGCATTCAATACAACAATACAATGGCAGTATATGATGGAAACAAGAAAGGCAGTTGCTCAGCGTACGGCCAGACCACGGTGAATGTACGCCATCCCGTCTGATCTGGCAAGTCAAGCACCTTCGGGCCGGGTTAGTACTTGGATCGGAGACGGCCTGGGAACCCCCGGTGCTGTACGCTTTTTGCACTTTTTTGTTCTCACTAAAATGCCTTCTGTCCTGCCTAGACTAAACTACTACTTTGCCACCTGACCCACGCAGTTTCATGGCCGAAATTTCAGAAACTGATATACTCCGGTTACTTTACACCTTGCACGCATGGTTCCCGTTGGAAGTGTGCCAATGATGGTTAACGCGTGCGAGTTTCATATAAAGATACACAATTGATTCTTGTTATAATGTTATTCATTAAAATATTCAAATCGACAAATATTTTTTCATTTTTTTTACGGAAATCGCATGATTTAATCATCATTGGCACGTTTCCAACCCGAGACATAAATCAGTGCGACGGCAGAGTATCATGTACGCCGAGTATACTTAAATTAGTTTTGGACTTTTATGAGGTTCCCTACATTTTGCCACCGACAATTTGACCAAATGCAAATATTGGCAAATAGCCAAACACCAGGCACAAATCCGCCTGCGGCCATTTTCACATAAGGAAAGCGCATGAAAAGCTCACCGCGGGCGTGGGTCGCTGTTCGTCTGCAGCGAGCGCGGCGGCACTGCCGCTGGCGGGCGTGCAGCGGCCATTGGGCGTGCCGACCGCGCCGGGCCTGTCGTGCGCGACCGACTTGAACGAGGCCAACGTTCTAGAGTCCGATCCGTCCGACCCGGCGTCGCTTAACGGGGTGGCCGCTTCCCTCTCCATGGACTGGTTGGGGTCGTGGCCGCCGCCGCCCTTCGTGTCGGCTGGGTCGATATCGTCGCTCTTGACGTCGGCGGCAGTTGAGGCTGCCGCGGCGGCAGCGTCGTGATTGGCCGCGGCTGCAGATGCTGCCGCCTCGGCCAGTTTGGCTAGTCGCTGCTTTTCGACGCGCTTTTTGGATTGTAGCGCGCGCAGACTGCGAAGGGTAGATGCGTTTATATAGGCAGTGAGTGGGGTTGATGTCACAGGTTTTTTAATGGTTTTTCACAGGACCCTTTCGATGTTTTGAGATTGTTAAACCTGAAGTTGGGTAGTGTAATGTGACCCGATCCCAACAAACAATATTCTTTTTGTTATTTTTTGAAAACCTATTTATACCAGAGAAAACTGTTGGGCTTTCCATCATTTCTGCGTTTTTCATTCTCAAGAGGAGGCGCTAAATAATCGAGAAACACGGTAATTGAAAAACATAAAAAATCAAACCAACGATCTAATCTTGCCATCGCGGATCCACCTTTCTCCCCTCATCCTGGTGGCATCCTCAATATTGCCCTCGATCTCCCTAACCACATTTCTGCAGTACAGCAGTTCATTGCACATAAACGCCAGCGCTGCAGCTTTGGTATCAGCTGACGCAGCTTCAAAATCTCGCCCCGTTAGAGCGGCGGCTATCTGTGCAGTTTGTGAGCCCGTGAGCAGTATACTATTAGAGCCTACAACATAAAAATGGATAGATATGTCCCGAACACTTATGTCCCAGTTTTGACAACATATTCTGGACATTTAGGGTATGGATTGGTACAGACTATAATCCGACAAGTAACGGTGGTAACGGTAGGTTATGGTCTGACTTTTTCCACCGCTACAGTAAACCATCGAGTTATATTTAGTAACGTGTACCAATCGAAAATCCCTCAAAGTCCGATCAATCTATCCACAAAAAAATTGGGCATTTATCTATTTGTAACTTTGTAATTAAAGAATCCGATTTGTTCACAGGCCAATTTCGCAGCTGGACAAGCGACGAAAAGTTGCAAGTGGTAAGTGGCTAGAATTGGCAAGTCAAGTAGCAAGTTTCCACTTGATGATTTATCTGTCATGCGTTCACTTGATTGTCACTTGATAAGTTTACACGTCACTTCACTGCCCACTTAACACATGCCTGAGCACTTTCCACTTAACTGCTCACTTTTCCACTGAAAGAAAAGGGCACCCACCTGTTTCCCCATCTCATCCCTCGACTGCAGGAACATCCTCAACAACTCTGAATAATTATCCCTCTTCACGCCGACTTCCCTAAGCGTCTGCCCAATGAAAGTCTTGCCGCCGTTCCCAGCAGGTAATCCCGGATATTCCAGCACTAATGTAAGCAGCACTTTGCACATTTTGCGCACTGAGCGAACGTGATTCGGCCCAAACGAGAGTAAACCAGCGTGCGCTGAGGCTAATGAAGGAACGTCTTTTGGGTCTGAAAAAGGGGGGATTAATTGAGTGTGATTGTTTGATGGTGTTGATGTTTACAGGACTGCTAGCTATAAAAGTATTGTTGCCGTATTTGATGAATTATTTAATTGCATTAATTATTGTGCACCAGATACACCGATAATGAGAGCAATGTAATGTGATGAAAAAAATAGTTTTTCTGGTGGTTATTCAGATATGATATAATAGACGTCATTGTAAAAAAGTATGCAGTCAGTGGACTATATTTTGACATTCCCGGGAATAATGGTACAGCGCGGTTAAAATCGATGTTTCTTTTTTTTTAAACTCCGACCATCCCTCAGTCCACCCACCAATTCTGAGCACGTGGCCAAAATTCTTCAAAAATTCCATGACCATCAGCAAATCGGCAAAAGCAGTCGCAGACAATCGCATGCCCTCAATTTCGGGCAGCTCAGCTAATGGCTTTGCGTCGTGAAGTTCCAAATCGTTGACGGGCTGCCGCATTTGACGCATTCGCAGCATCTGGGCTTCGCGCGCCGCCGCGGCAGCCTGAAAAAAGCAGGGACGATTTAGGAATTTATCCATAGAAATGGAGATTGAAGTTGGATATCCTATTATTTGTGAGCATTGAAAGAGCCTGTAAAAGTTCAAATGTCATGCAATGTGTCAAAGTTAGGTATGTTAAATGCCGTGTCAAAAAAAAAATTGTCCAGCAGTTTGACATTTTTCACGACATCTGCACATGACTTTTGACACATTCAACGCATTTAGTAGGGCATTTTACATGTTCTGGGAGCGGCGATCAAATTACGACATGAATACACCACCAATCCACAATGCATTGACAAAGTGTGAAACTATAAACTGACCAATCTCTCTTCAGCTTGCCTCCTCTTGGACTCCTCCTCCTTCCTAGTTTGCTCCTCCCTTTCTTTCCTTTGATTGTCCCGCTGCAGCTGCAGCTGGTTGAGCCATTCCAACTGAGCTACCTGCAGTTGATGTAAACGGTGCAGAGGTATTGACTTTTTGATTGAAATGTGAAAATGGATACATTTTTTAGTGGGGTTTGGGAAAACAGAAATTCAAAAAAAATTCAAATTTATAATATACACTCGCTTTGCTATCGCCGTATTCCTGGATCAAATTCTGTGTGCAAAATGTGATAAAGTGTCCAAAGTGCAGTTGAAACTTCGCCGCTTAACACAAACTACCCTCACACATCAGTCACTCTAAAAATCAGAAACTTACTCCAAAATAGGTCACTTAATTTGTCATTTCAACACTAAACTTAAGAAATATCAATTATTTACCTGTTCGGCATTCATCTGAGCCACTTGCGCTTCAGTTACACCCGTAGGCAGCATGGGAGATTCAGTACCCACTGCAATTTGCTCGCAATGACTGTGACTTTGACTCTGAACCCCTGCTTTCGACGGACTGCCGTGATGCGAACTGCACGCTGCACTTGCCGCCGCGGCGGAACTTTTTGCCGCGGCGTCAGTGTTCTGCTGCGCGGCCGGCTGCTTGCGATTGTACTCGCGGATTGCGTTGAGCACCTGCTTCTCGGTCATGTCAACCACTCCCTGGGGGGTTCGGGAAGAAAATGTCCTTTTCTTATTGGGATAGTAAAATAATAGATACATGCATAAATATTCTATTTTCATCGTGGGGCGTGGGGGTACTTCCGCACCCAGAAATGTGTCAAAGTCAAAAATTCGAGAGAACAAATATTTTCTTTCATATATTCATTCGCATTTTGCATGACATTTCACACTACCGTATTTCCTCGAAATACCCCCCCCCTCGAAATACCCCGCCCCTCGTTTGACCCCCCCCCTCTCGAGACCACTATGAAACAATTACCCCCCCCCCCTCGAAATACCCCCCCCCAGATTGAGTGTAAAGAGAACGTACATGACAAATACTGCAGTTTGTATTCTGCGTAGTGCAGAACACACGTTAAAACAATGTCGTAATCATGTTAGAACAGTGTTTATACCATCTACGTACTACTATTAGTCTACAGGAGTCTATACATGTCAGTTATTGATGCATTTTTCTACCCCAGTGTACATCACAAACGACGATTTTGCACTAGGATTTGAAAAAATTTCTGGCGAAATAATACCCCCCCTCGTTTAACCCCCCCCCCCCTCTCGGGACCACTATGAAACAATCACACCCCGGGGGGTATTTCGAGGAAATACGGTATACAGGGTGTGGGACCGCCACCTGATACTTCGACGATATCGAACGTGTGAGTAACTCAACGTAAATATGGGGTTGTTCGAGGGGGGGCTTGTTTTTTGCCCAAAATAATTCTGAAAGTTCTAAAGCTATCTGAGCCCCTGTCTAAAGAGTCAAATCCGGGAAACCCCTGTACTAATAGCTTATGCAACCGGGGCTTAATCAAATGTATACGGTAACTATGTGATAAAATTGCAGCATACCTATATTTCATAAAAACACATACATGCCGCAAATACACACTTCCCAAAAACCACCAAATATGCCAAAAACGAACATTCTTCACGCCGGCCGCGGGCGCCTTGACGTGCAGATAATCTCCACAGATCAGCTTGCAGTTGAAGCTGAAATGTTCGCGGCGCAAGTGCCGCTCCAAGTTGTGCGTCTTCAAGTAGCGCGCCAATTCAGCCACGTTTGAAACACGTTCCCCTGTGGGCGTGGTATATAACACGTCGCCGCGCACGCCCGCCGCAGACAGATTTCGAATGCACGTTTGACGACGCCAGCTGGGATGGTTAGGGGGTTATTTGTGAACGGCATTGGACATGAGTGATTTTTAGTAAATATTTTCAATTAAATATAATCTCAGAAAATCTCTCGCAAAAAATATAAATAAATCTCTCTGGGGATAAAAACTGGAAAAATAGTAGTATATATAAACGCAACGTTTTTTATATATAGCGATATTTTTAAAATCTCTCAAAAAGATAATATAATTACATTTTTGAAAATCCTGGAAAAAAATTAATTTCAAATGACTTATATTTTTATATTTACTGGAATTTTTATCTATAAATCCCCTATAAATATAAATAAATTTGAAAACTACACGGACCCCTTTGACAGCGGGACTCTGAGCAGCGACGACTCGGAAGCGGGCTGCAAGTTTGTGTTCGCCGCCGGGCGACTCGGCGTGCTGCGGTCGGACACCGCGTCGGCGCCGCTCGGCTTTTTGCTGCTCAGGTCCAGCGGCACGCCGCCCCCGCCCCCGCCGCCGCCGCTCGAGCTGAGGTGTTTTTTAATTAATGTGTGCTAAATGACAAAGTTCGTTCTGAGTGCAGAGAAAAAAGGTAGGCTTTCTCAAAAGATTCTCAAGGTAAAAAAAGCTTTCTCAAGGTATCAACGCAGAAAGGGGAAGCTACATAGCTGAGCGGTGATCGCGATAGATAGATAGCCCCCCCCCCAAATGGGAGACCCCTGTAGCTATTTTATTGGTACAAAAAATGTTAACCGTCAATTTGAAAAAATTCTGATTGACCACGGTTATTTTTTCAAACAAATGGGATTTCACTGAAGGAAATTTATAGGGGATATCAACATCGCTGGTCGAAGCAGCAGTGTATTTATAAATACGACGTTCCAAAATACTCGTTCACCCAGTTACACGGGAAAACAAAAAGCCAATCTTGGGTGAATAAAAACAGAGTGCTTTGCCGGAGGCAAGTGTGGGTTACACGAGGATCAACTCCATATCGACGTGCGGTTGATGACTTTAAAATAGACGGCGACACCAAATTGATACACCTGGTGCCAAAAACATTTCCCCAAAAAGCCACCCAACCCACACATTGTGCGCTTGAGCCCCACCAGCGGACACAGCCGAGTGCAAGTTCCTCAGCACCGAGTCGATCGTATCGTCGACTGGATCGCGGCCGCCGGCCGCCGCACCGGCGTTCGCTTGCATCGCGGCAAGCAGCGTGCGCGCCAACTCCGCGTCCGCGTTGCCTCCCGCAGCCGCGCCGGCTCGCTGCTGCAGCTGCTGCGACTGCGACTGCTGGTTGGCTATTGGTTCTGTCGCCGAGATGGTTGCAGGCCGGCCTGGGAGGGATGCGTGCGGCTTTGATTGGTACTGGCGGTGGATTAGGTTTTTTTATGAAATGTTTTAAGGGCCCTGTTTTTCGTAATGAGATATCTACTGGGCATTTGGAGCAAAACGGACCGAGAAATCGTCCGTTTCACAAAAACAGTCTACATCAAGGCCGACAACAACTACACCAACCCCCTCACGCACCTCTGCACACCCCACTCTTAGTCGACTGTTTCTTCGGCGTGGCATTCCTACTCACACTGCGGCCGTGCTGCTGCTGCTGCTGCACTGGCTGCTTGCCGCCCCTGTGCCTGTGCACCTGCGCCGCATCCCCGCCCGCAGTGGCGACACTGGCCGCGGTGGAAGTCTGGCCGGCGGCGCCCGCAGTGCGGCACAGTTCGTTCTGCACGGCGGCCATCATGTACTGGTTGGACAGGGCCGCCCAAGCCAGCGCCGACGCCTCCAGCAGCTGGGCGTTCATGGCGGCGGGTTGGGCGTCGCCGCCCGGCTGCTGTGTCCCGCCACCGGACGCCATTGAAGAGAGTTCACCTAGCCACGATCTGGGGTCGGTTAGGTGAATGACGTTGGGGGAAGTGACGTTTCGATCGCGTTTGAATGACAACGGAAAGAGGAAAACGGTAATTAACCCCCCCCCCCCTCGAAATACCCCCAGGTGTTTTCGAGCTGGGGAAAAAATACCCCCCCCCCCTCGAAATACCCTCCGTCTGGAATGATGTACATCATGTATACAATGTACATAATGTATATATTGCTGCCAGTTTGCATCGCAGTTACGCTATACACTGGTTCAGGGCTCTCGAATGGGGGGGGGGTTGGGGGGGGGGGGGGGTTACACCCCCCCAAACCGCCCAGCTATCTATCTATCCCGGAGGCCGCTCAGCTACCTATCTATCCCGGAGGCAAACTTTTGGGCTACTACCCCCTAAACCTCCCCCCCAAATCGCTCAGCTATCTACCGATCTGGAGCGATTTTTCAGAAACTATACCCCAATTTTCGCTCAAAATCGCTATTTTTCATAACTATATATTGATTTTCACCTCCAAAATCACTAGTTCATGCGTCTCACTGCCTATTTTCAGCTATTTTAAGTACTATATGCTCTTGTATACCCATTTTGAGCTTTTTTACACCTACTTTTAGCGATTTTACTCCCTTTTCTTCCTTCTATGCCCCGAAAAAGCCTATATATCGAACCACCACAACCCCCCCAGAAAAAATTTTTGCTATCTATCCCTCCGGAGAAGCGATTTGCAATCTATCCAACCACTCAGAGGGTCAAAATTCAAGATACCCCTGCACTGGTTTGTATAGCGATGTACGTTGAATGTCCCAATTAATCCTGTTTAGTCACGTTTATTACCGGTTTTAGGTATGTAAAAGCGTGTTTCTTCCTATGCATTTCACGAAAATTTCTGACGAAATAATAACACCCCCCTCAAAATTTCCACTCTGAAAAAATAAACCCCCTGGGGGTAGGAAATACGGTATTTACATTCATGAATGTTTCCGAACACAACAAATAAATAATGTGCCAAAAACGTACTGCATAAGCGCATTGGCTGCCGCTTCCGTGTTGCCGTCCACAGTAGACGTTGCATTTGGCACGGCCGCGGCGGAACTGCTCTGCGACGAGCACGCCACTTGCGGTTTGACTTCGACTTTCGCTTTCTTCTGATTGTGCCCGGCCGTGGGCGTAGTAGCCGCGTGCTGCCGTTTCTGCGACGCCCGAGAACATTCTGCCGCCGGCTGCACGTGCTGCTGCAGCTGTGGCTTCACGTCCGGCTCCGGCTCGGGCTCGACTGCGCCCTCGTCGATGACCTGGCAACTCGGAGATGACCTTCACCTCTAAATTCCACATTTTAGGTCATTAAACAATCTGGGGATAGTTCTACACCCTGCAATGTGTCAAATACTGTGCAAAATTTCATACAAATTTGTCAAATGTCACGCAAATCATAAAAAAATTTCTTTTCATTTTGATTGACACATTGACATTTCTATTGACAAGGCCCGGGACCGTCGCCAAATCCGCCATACAAATCAAATAACTCGAAATCAATCAATCCGTCATCGAACAAAACAAATATCCCACCAGCTTGGTGTCATCATCATCATCGTCATCAGTGTCGCGTGTCGATTGATCCAGAGATTGCCGCTGCCGCCGCAGCTCGGTCTGCTCGATTTTGTGGGCGATCTGCTGCGCGAGCGCCGGCACGCTGCCGCCCGTGCTGCTGCTGCAACTGCCGCTCGTCATGGGCGGCGGCGAGTCGCGTTTGATCGTCGCCGCTGGGGTCGGCGCGGCCGCAGGTTTGATGGATGAAGTGCTGCTGGACGACTGCGAAGTGGTAATGCGAGGGTAAAGGACACTTGAACGTCGTTCGTCGGCACGTCAGCAAGCTTTGAACAGGGATCGGCTCAAGTTGACATTTGGTGTCGATGTCAACTAGTGTGTGTGGGCCCATTGGGCAACATTTAAGAGTGTCGTCACAACGCCAAATTTTAGTCCACTTTGATTATGTTGGCGAAAACCCGGTACGCATGTAAACCCAGTGCACATGTAGACCCGGTTCTCGGGGCCAGGGTTATCCGGCCTGTGAGCTATGGCGAAGTCCATAATCAAGTGCGAAAAATGCGACAGACCTTCTCCCGTTTCTGTACAAAAGCAGCATGGCGAGTGTGCGCATCACGACCACCAGAAGGACAGCCACCAACTGCAGTTGTCGCTGGCGCCTGCTGTTGCTGCGGCTGCTGCTGCGGCGGCTGTTGCTGCTGCTGCTGCTGCGGCGGCTGTTGCTGCTGCTGCTGCTGCTGCGGCGGCTGTTGCTGCTGCTGCGGCGCTGCGGCAGTGGCTCCTGTGGGCGACAGCAAGTTGCGCAGCATGTGGTCGAACGACTGGGTGACGCTGGGTCCCATCGCCGACTGCCACATGGCCATGTTCAGCATGGTGGACATGTCGTTGGCGGACATGCTCGGCCAGTTTGTAGCGCCGCCTGCACGGTGGGATTAGGGTTAAATTGGAACCGCATATACGGAAACGGTCCGGGTAATTAGCCTAAGTAGCAGGGGGTGCACTGATACGCACATCTGCCCGTTACTCACATTTGCCCGTTTTTTTCACTTGACACTTTTTTAAGTGATTTTCAGATATGAGTGAAGTGAAAAACGCTGCGCAATGACATTAGTAGGGATGGGAAAAAAGCGCTTTTTTAACGGCCCCGCTTTTTTTATAAAAAAGCGCTTTTTTTCTTTTTTTTCAAAAATTGTCAAGACGTTACCTAAAAAGCTCCCAAATTGGTCCTGAGTCAATATATACAGGTATATCAGACAAGTGGCAGTACTTGTGATGATATATAACCATAGAATGGCTATGTAATCATCTGATGGCATTATAAGTGCTGATTTCTGCCAAAAACATCCAACTTTATGTGACTAATTATGTATATCGCCGTTTTTGAATGTTTCTTGACTGCAAGTGAAGTTAGGCATGGAATAGTTCTTAAATTTGGCTACAAAAGATGGCTAATACATGACAGTGATGTTTCACACTGTAGAAAAGTGGAAGCACATTGGCTGGATATTATTTAATACACTGACATATCTCCTCAACTTATTATTACATGATACCATGCAGGAATAGAAGCAATGCCACTAAAATGCTACAAAACCAATGAAAACAACTACCAATGGCAATTTGTATGTGAAATAATGCTCTTGCGCGCAAAATTTTTTGCAAAATACCTAGTGCATGAGTACTAAAAATTTTGCCAGCGCTTTTTTTTTTTAAAAAGCGCTGGGACCCTTGCGCTTTTTTTTTAAAAAGCGGCGTTTTTTAAAAAAAAGCGCTTGCCATCCCTAGACATTAGTGAACTTTTTTCACTTCACTCAGATCTGAAAATCACTTGAAAATGTGTCAAGTGAAAAACAGTGAAAAATGGCTAACAGTGAAAAGTGTCAAGTGAAAAAAACGGGCATATGTGTGTAACGGGCAGATGTGCGTATCAGGCCTGCCCCGTGGCAGTACCGCTAAGATAGTAAGTTTCAAGTAAAGTTTCAAGTTGCATGTACAATATCATACAAATGTGTCACTTGTCATGCAAAATATCAAAAGTTCAGTAATAAAATCCATTTTGTTCTATTCCACAGGGTGCGGGACTGCCCCCAGTTCATCTGAAGCTGTATAAGTTAATTGTGGCTTTGAAAGTTAAAAAATATCACAAAAATGTAAAAAGGGTTCCCAGTTGTTGAAGTGAAGTGTTTTGAATGTGCACAAAAATGTGAAAACTGACGATAATATCAGTTGAAAATATTACATAAATCCAACATAAAAATACAAGATGTATTTACTATTATACATCCGCCACCAAGTGATTCTCGTGGTAGGGAATGGGGAGTCACCCCCCCCCCCAAACCGCGCAGCTATCTATCTATCTGAGAATTTTTTTGGGCTACTATCCTCTAACCCCCCCCCCACTCAATCGACCAGCTAGCTATCTACCTGGAGCTATCTATCTGGAGCGATTCTTTTGAAACTGTACCCCAATTTTCGCTCAAAATCACTATTTTTGGTACCTTTTTAATAGATTTTCACCTACAAAATGAATAGTTCATGTGCATAACTGCCTATTTTCGGCTAGATTTAGTACTATATGTGCTTACATACGCATTTTTTGCCATTTTTAAATACTTTTAGCGATTTTTCTCCCTTATATGCCTTGAAAAAGCCTATATATTGAACCCCCACGAACCCCCCTATGAATCCAACCCCCCGGAGGGTCAAAATCTAGAATACCCCTGGGGTTTAAATAGAATGGTTAAACTGTTGCATGTGCACATTCATAATTACTTGGACCCCAGTGCTGACATAAGAACGTATTTATTATGTTTATACTCTAAAAGTTAATACGAATGTACCGAGCATTTATTACAGACACGGACGTATCCAGGATTTTTGAGCGGGGGGGGGGGCTACTTGTTTACGTAAGCCGGCGAACGGGGGGCTCAGCCCCCCCCCCCTAAAATTTTAGCTTCAGAGTGGCGGAATGGCGCCATGGCGCTGGCGCCATTAGTAGGCGCCACGCCATGGCGCCATTGGCATTAGCGCCAGCGCCATGGAACGATGTATATGTGTGTAAATATACATACAAAAACAGCAAAAAGCACAACATTGAGTGTATTTGTAACGATTTGCGGTTACATGGAGCAAATCTGACGATAACACCTTATGTCTGGTGAAAAATGCGCGCGTGAGCGCAAAAAATTTCCGGTCACTTTCTGGTCTCACCCCGGGAAGGGGGGTGGCAGCCCCCCCCCCGTCCCCCCTGGATACGGCCCTGATTACAGATGCAAATACCTAATAAATACCGTATTACCTCTAAATACCCCCATGGGGGTTCATTATTTCGCCAGCAAAATTTGAGGGGGGTTAATTCGAGGGGGGTTTTATTATTTCGTCAGAAATTTTTGTAAGGATTGTAGTAAAAAGTAGGCATTTGCGTACCCAAAAGAGGTAATAAATGTGTCCAAACAGGATATATTTGGACATAAAAACTAACTGTCTATGTGTAGCTGCAATGCAAATAAGCAGTAATAAATAAATACATCATGTACATTGCATACATGATGTACAACATTTCGGGGGGGGGTATTATTTCCCGAGCGGAATTTGAGGTTGGTTAATTCAAAGGGGGGGGGGTATTTCGAGGAAATACGGTATAGTCCCAAATAGAGAAATCACGTAACTCTCGTTGCGTAGTTTGTAAATGTCAATCACAAGGCCATCTAAAACAGACCCATAGCGCCCGGCGCGGCCATACCGTAGGCGGCCATGGGATTGTGATAAGCCAACGGGTTGCCGCCGGCGGCCATGGCAGCGTACATGGCGGCCAGTTGCTGCTGCTGCGCGCCCGCGGCCGGGCTGCCGCCGAGCGCCGCGCCCAGCGCCAACTGCGCCAGCAGCTCGTCGCCGCCGCCAGACCCGCCGCTGCCGCCCGCGCCTGCCCAGTTTGGAGGCATTGCGATCGCATTTTATGACAATAGGGATTAGTGGATTTTTTACTTGGTAGAGTGATCTAATACTTCATTGGACACCTAGAAAAAACTTGGGCGTGTGTTTGGGTGCCAAAAACGAGTGATTTCGGCCTTACCTGGTAAAAAAAAAGAAATTAAGTACTTAACAGCTTTTTGTGTTTCCAGGCGTTTGCAAAAGCAGATCCTCTCTCAATTCTTGCCAAAATTTTCTCGAAAAGAACCGACAGCAGGCAAATTGAAAACAGAAAATGGCAAATTTGCCACAGCCCCACCGAATACATTTGTAGCGAGATGATGTCCTTCACACCCACAACTCACCGGCGAAATTCATGAGTCAGTCAATGGCGGCAATGCCCAACCAAACAGAGCAATAGATCAATCCAAAATGGCAATGTAGCTGCAAATGAGCGGCGCTGCAAACTTTTTCCAGCTGCTGGAGCTATTGTATTTTGTCTAGCCACAGTTGGGTCAAACAGACATCCACCTGCGGTAGCACAATACTAAAACTTTTTGTTACATTGCACAGGGGCGAATCATGGGCGACAAAATGGCACAAAACGGCAATTGGCTACGAATGATGGAATGGCGGGCGGAAACAGGGCGGCATAACAAAACTTCCAAGCATCAGAGAGCAGTCCCAGACTCATCAAATAACAAGTGTCATGCAAAGTGTCTA
Source organism: Sphaerolaimus hirsutus (assembly GCA_964036195.1). Taxonomy (NCBI): domain Eukaryota; kingdom Metazoa; phylum Nematoda; class Chromadorea; order Monhysterida; family Sphaerolaimidae; genus Sphaerolaimus; species Sphaerolaimus hirsutus. Next base: position 1,254,437 of record OZ038450.1, on the reverse strand, counting down.
AAGTCATGAAATATACCCTGTAATATGGCAAACATCGTCCCATTTTACATGTCATTTTACAGACTTGTTTGCACGACATTTGTCACTTTACAGGGCAGTTTACAGGGTCCGGGAGTGGCACCATAGAGCATAACAGGCTGCGGGTGCGTCGCAGACGCTGGCGGCGCGATGTATCCGGCTGAGGGCGACCTGCGGTCGGGCAACAGGCTCGCACCACGGCCGTGCACCAGCCGAGCGAGACGCAGGCAAGCGAGCGAGCGGCGGCAATAAGCGAGTGGGCGCCGCATCAAGCGCCGCAGCAGCGTGACTGAAGCAGCGCCGGCCGGGCCGCTCCACCGGACGGCATATCGAGCGCGCCGTGCCGCGCTGCCGTCACCGCCCCTCCATTGAGTCAGCCCGCCGCCCACCTATAGGCTGGCTCGCGGCACGCGGCCGCCGAGGGCCGGCCAGACATGTAACCGCCGCCCGGCCCAGTGTGTTCAAATAAGCCGGCCCCACTGGCGATGGCCGCCCCGCCGCTCAAACTGCCGCTAGCGCACCGCAAACTGCCGCAACAGCCACGCGGGCGACAAAAAGCACCGGCGCGCCCGCCTCGTTCAGTCAAGAAGTCGGACGGCGGCGCGAGAGCTCGCAGCGTCCGTATCACGCGACGAGATGCGGCCTAACACTGACGCGCCGCGGCTAACGCAGTGGAACGGCGGCGGGCCGGCCGGGCAGCCGCTTCCCACACACAATGAGAGCGCGCGTGCGACACGCAGAAACGGCGGCGGCGCGTCCGTGCGCCCGCTCAGCAGCGCCTAATCGGCAGTCTTTGGCCACAGCCACGGGTAGTCCGACGGCGGCGGCAATTCAATTGACCCGACAACGTTTGGCTCGCTGCCCGATTTATTGTGTCCGCTAATACACGCGGGAATGATCGACGCACTTTCGTGGGCCAGGTAAAAAATCGGTTAGAGAGAGCGAGTGTAAAATTTCGGGTAAAGATTATCGAGCAGCCCGAAAAACGTGTCGGGTCAGTTCAATTTGGCGCCAGCAGGGGGCTGAGCACACGCGAGGAGCCGGTGCATTTTTGAGCGCGACCGGCGGCAGTCGATATTTGGCTGTTGACGCTTTGGCTGAATGATTCGCAATGACACTGTGAACAGGGGAAGGGTAGCGCGCGCACAACGGCTCTAGTAGCGGCATTAGGCGGCATTTGGTCGCCGCTGCAGTGTCTCCATGCACGCCCCATTTACACAGTGGAAATGCGCGCACATACGTAACGCGTCTGTATGTACTGCGACCACGCGCAAATACACGCGGACGCATTGCTCAGGTAGCAAAACGGGGGCGAAATTGGAATCTTTTAGCGTCCGGAGAGCCGGGCGAAAAGTTGTAAGACAGGAAAGCGATAGAAGTGACGCTCCGACGTCCGCGCGCGCCGCCGCCCGAACAAACAACCAGAGTGCAGACCGGCGAAACGACCCGGGAGCGCGGCTGCAGCAGCAGCGGCGGCAAAAAATCCTGTTGCCAGCCGCCGGCTCGGGTTGTGTCGCCTGCCGCCGCACACACGTGTGCATTCAAACGCTCAATATAATGCGGGCAGAAGTGAAAATATCGGCTCGTATTTATAGTCTCGCGGTGCGGCGGCGGGCCGGCCCAGTGTCTCTCGTTCGCTGGCGGCCAGCAACACACAAGCAGCCGATGGAAGAGGAGACGAGGCGAATGCGAAATGCGGCGGCCCACCGTTTTGGGGCGGCGGCGCGGCGCACACGCGGCCACCCGACGCTCCGACGACCGCAGCGACACGTCGGCGCGCGCTCGCCCGTGTTTGCGCCGGCTAGCTAAATACACGGGGAGCGGACAAAGCGTGACCTCGGTTGCCCGTCGCCGGGCACGCGGGCAGTCGGGCGGCGGGCAGCTTGGACGCGTCGGCGGCCGGACGCTCGCTCGCCCGCGGTTAGCAACTGCACAATGGCGGCCGTCGGGCAGCAGATAACTGCTAACTGGCGGGTGCAGTGCGCGCACCTTGCCGCAGCGGCGCGCTCAACCAGGGGGCAACTGTGATCGGCGTCGACGGGAGGATGCCGGCTTGAAAGCGGCGCCGAGGCTCGCTCTGCCCCGCCGCCCGCCGCAGCCAGTGTGCATGCGCTGCGCTAATCTAGCCGGCGCAAAACTGGGCACACCGGTGCGCGGTCGCCTCGCCGCCCCGCTCAAATACGTTAGTTAGCCACGGCGGCGCATGGCTGCGGCAATGGGCAAGCGGGAGGCCGAGCGGCCGCGCTGTGCTCATGCTTATAACTAAAGGCGGCCAAGGAATCCATGCCGGCTTCTCGTCGGCTCACAGAGAGCACGCGACTGCACGGCACGCGCGTCACGGTGCGCAGCTGCAGCCGCCGCCGCTAAGCGTCCGCTCGCAGCCCCCGCCCCGCCCAGGCCCTGTTTGGGTGGAGGTGAGCACGTCAGAGCGACACATCGTTCGGACACAGCTAGCCACCGCAGCCACGAGTATGAATCTGCTTTCGCTCAAGGCACCTCACAATGGGCCTCCACACGCTAGTTGACATCGCATTTCAGAGTCAACTCAGAGTCAACTAGTGTTTCAGTTGACGCAATCACTCACCACTTGACTTTTTTAAAAGAGCATACGCGTTAACCCATATTTTTGGCATTTAGCTCATGTATTTCATTGAAAAAGTCAACTGGAAAAATCCATTCTCAGAAATGAGTTGACCCTGCTTTCTACGATGCAGTTTGTGTGATTTAAAGAGTGTTATGTGATAAACCATAATTAATCTGATTTTTTGACACCTAATTATCATATATTGTGTGAAGCATAACCAAATGAAAAATTATTTTCATGTTCCATATTCAATAATTTTTTGTCGTTTACATGTGTGAATGCTTGTTAATTAGATAGTTGTTTCATGTACTATAAATGTCTGTGAATTTTTCTGTAGTAATTATCATTTGTAATAAATTTTTTTGAAAGAATAAAAAATCTTTTTCTTTAAATGGAAATTTATTTTTCATCACGCAACACGGAATCATATCATAATGCCAACATAACCAAATGAAAGGCGAAAGAAACGCTAACACAGCAGTATTTTTTTTGAAAGAATCACATAACATAAAAGAAAGATATGAATTTTTCAATATTTCAAACTTCAATAATTTTAAAAAGTTTTCCTGGCAAGTTATGACAGCACTGAATGTGAAATTTGATATACTAAGACTATTGAAGCAAGTAACACAAGAAATTTCAAAAAACGGCAGCTTTTTCAATTTTTAACACCTAAATATCTAACTCTGAAAAAAATTGATGAGTTGACACTGACAGTTTACGAAAATATGTCAACTGATTCATTTCACCTAGAAATGGATCAGTTGACATAACTTTTAAATCTGACTCATTAACTCAGAAATCTTGCCAGTATACAGTATCTTTTTGTATTAAAAAAAACATAATTAATTAACATAAAAAATTAAATTAAATAAGGAAAAAAAATTTGAAATATAAATAAAAAAGTTATAAAAATAGGAAGAAAAAAATAATAATAAAAATTATAAAATTCATAAATAAAAAGTAATTATAATATGAAATAATAATATCAAAAATTATACAATTCAAGTAAAAATATAAAAAAATTAGTAAAAATTATAATGAAAACAATAAAATTATTTAAAAAAATAAAAATAATTGAAAAATAAAAAATAGATAAAATACCCATAAAAATAAATATAATAAAACTTTAAGAAAAAAAAAACAATTTAAAAAAATGGACATTAAAATATAAGTAAAAACATTTAAAACAAATAAAAAAATAAAATTTAAATAAAAATAATTTAAAAAATAATAATAATATAGCAAAAAATATAAGTGTAAAAATAAATTTAAGGATGCACATACTGCACACACAAATCAGCACTTGCAGAAATGAACAGAATCACCAAGTAGTGTCCCTTGTGATAGTAATATCTGGTGCAGCTACCTCTGCATCAACAAAATCAGAACATTAGTATTGAAAAGCATTGTTTACTGAACACATGAAGTGTAGAAAAAATTTTGAAGTTGACAAAATGTTTATGTAGCTTATGTCAATATGCGTATGCACTCATAGTATACAAAAAACGCGATGTCAACTGACTTGGAAATTTTGAACAAAAAAAATTCTCACACTTTTTTGAACTGTTCCTTTGCAAAAAGTTCTTCTATGAAAGATGCGCATTATTTTTCTCTATGTGTACCTAAAATTTCGTATAAATGGAATGTAAATTGGATAAATAAAGTTACTTTTGGAAAGTCGGCGAGCGCTGAGTCAACTGCCGGAAATACGCACTTTTGCATACGTTTTTTGACATTTTCATACGATTTTGGGTACTTGACATCGTACGCACAACACTTGTGTCAACTGAAATGAAAAAAAACGTATACTAGCGTATGCAGCGTACACTTTCAGCTCAGTTGACATTTTCGATCATGATTTTCACTTTTATTGAAACTTTTGAAACAGCCAAAAAGTCAATTCAATGAACACTGTAAATGAAAATGTCAACTGCAAATGTAAACACAGATTAGTTGACATTTACGGTTGCATGTTGTCATTTATGTTGCTTAAAGTTATATTTATAGATTGAAAATGTCAACTTATATAAGTTTGAGTGTGTGTGTAAGTGGTTGGCTCCACCTCATAATTGAAAAATAGGGCCCACACAGGCTAGTTGACATTGACACCAAATGTAAAGTTCCAAACCAAACTGATCCCCATTCAAAGCTTGCTTTCAGGAATTGAAAAGCAAGCTTTGGATTGGGACAGGAAACAGTTGACATTTTCTGTCGTTGTCAAGTAGCCTGTGTGGGGCATGGTAGTGAAGTAAACAATATATAAGTTGACATTTTATAGACTAATCCATTCTTAACTCTATTGATACTTTCAGGAGAGTGGCAGCAGTGGGTGGTGTCTGAAGTGAAATGGCTTGAATGTTTTCTGGAATTAGTGGTTTTGTTTGGTATTTTGCGATGATTTTTGAGTATTTTTGAATTTTTGGAAAGATTTGAATGTGCTTGTTTTTATAATAATTTGGAAACTTTTTGTTTTGTTGTTAATAGTAAATAGATAGCAGATATGAATTCTTTGTTAGACACAAAAATGCAACTTTTAAAAAATAATTAAATTTTGAATTTTTTTTACCTTGAATTTTCAAAACAAAAATTTCAAAAAGTTGTGTCAAAAGCTGTAAATTTTTTTTGAAAATATGCAAAAATGCAACAATTAAAGTTTTCATGTTTGCTATTTTCAATCTCCAAATTGTTCAAGTTTAAAATGAATCTCCTCTTCTTTTTCTTTCTTACAAATTTTTTGATATGTAAAGATTATCTGGTTCAAAAATTTTTAAGTTGTCAGTCAACCCAAGTATTTTGTTGTTAAATTTTTATTTTATACAAATTGTGTCTGGAAACAACAGTAAATTACATGAAATATAAAGCAACATTTAAAAGGCAACAATACATCACTATCACATGAAAAAATACATCACTATCACCACCTTCATCATTAACCTTTCAAGTTATCCTATTTTGGCAATTCAAAATAAAAGTACTGCAAATTGTGTATGCGTATGCAAGAAAACATGAAAAAATACATCACTATCACCACATTTCATCATTAACTTTTGAAGTTATCCAATTTTGGCAATTCAAAATGAATAAATTGTGTACGCGTACGCAAACATTTGTATAAGTACGCAAAAAAACATACGCGTACGTTTTTCTGCGTTCGCGTATGCCAAAAAAACATACGCGTACGCAAAAAAACATACGCGTATGCTTTAGTTGACTCGGCCAGTGACACAAATATCTGTACTGCCCAAATTTACTAGTTGACATTATCACTAGTGTGTACGTTGTCAACTAGAGTCAACTGAGAAAAATTTCAGTTGACTCTGAGTTGACATTTTACATGCGAAAAATGCGATGTCAACTAGCGTGTGGAGGCCCAATGGGGCAACACTCAGTGACTCGCACGCGGCGCTGCGGCGGCCGCAGTGGACAAACGCGGCACCAAGCGCACGGCGGCGACGATGAACACAGCGCGCAAGGGGCGCAAGTGACTAGCCGGGCGGCCGGCTCACCTGCGAACTGGCGACGCAGGTGCGCGTGCAGACGGCGCACGGCCGCCCGTCCATGTAACTAACAACAGTCACACTCGCGGCCGCAGTGGCCGGGCAGCCGCGCGCCCCACCATCCAGAGGAACTTCGATCGGGCCGGCCGACCGATGAAAGCAGTCTGCTGCTGCAAGCGGCCCGTGCTTAGGATGGCCGGGCCACTGCGCAGCGCGGCTATGGACACACGGGCGGCGGGGCGAGACACGCGCGTCCGCCAGCCGAGCACACGCGCACATCCGCGCACAAGCCATCACCGGTCGCAAACGCGACTCAGTAGAAGCTGGGCGCGGCGCAACAGCTGCAAACGGGCCGGCGGCAGGTCGTCGCCATTCGCCGCCAGTCGACGCCATTGTGCAGTCGGGAAGTTGCACTTGCAAAGTGCCAGTGCAGCGCTGGGCTGGAGCGTCGAGAGCAAGCGCAGCCGAGTTCATAAATACGCAAAGACAAAGTGGCAAATCGAACGGCGCCGCGTCAAACCGCCTAGCGCAAGTAGGGCGGCACAGCGCACGCGAGCTGCAGCGCGACTGCATTCACCCAAGTGTCTGGCTGGGCGGCGGCGGCACGAGGAACAAGTAAACAGCTTCATTGCAAGCAATCAAGCTACTGTAGCCCTAGCCTAGCCTAGCCGCCGCGGCTGTCTGTATAATATCTGCCTAATAGCTATGGCAGCAGCTTTCATTGTGATGTAAGCACGCGTAGCATGTGATTTCATTTTCTTCTCCCAACAAGCTACTTGTGCCGTCGGTCGAAAATACACGACGCCACGAAGAAAGCGCCGCCGCTGCACTGCTTGGACGGGCATTTCACATGTGTATAATGAACGTGCTATGCTATAGTACCTTCATGCAGTACGATTTTGAACATCTGAGTAGGGTTCAAACAGGACCCAAGTGCCACATCCGTACCACCTAGGGATACCCGATGTATTTTAACCGTTTTATTTATTTAAAAATGTAAAAAAACCTGGGTATCGAAACCGTTTTTGTTTTAAAAAGATCCGACCAATTTTTTTTACCTACCTATACACTAGGTATTTTGCATTCTTTGCGCGCAAGCGCACAATTTCACATACCAATTACCATTGGTGGTTGTTTTCATTGGTTTCGATGCATTTTTACTGTGAAAGCTTCCATTTGTTCACGCTTTTGTGTCATAATAAGCCGTGACATGTTAGCGTCGTAAAGAGCCGGCTAATATAATTGAGCTTTTGATGACATCAGGATTCCATCAATTGTATCTCACTCCCCGAGCACAGTTGGGCCAAGTGGTCTGGTGTGGAGTTGCCCCCAGGTGTTTACTACATCCACCCCTGGGGGGAACTCCACACCAGACCACTTGGCCCAACTGTGCTTGGGGAGTGAGATACAATTGATGGAATCCAGATGTCATCAAAAGCTCAATTATATTAGCCGGCACTTTATATAATACCCAGTCAATGTGCTCCCATATACTTGTAAAGTGTGAAAAATCACTGCCAACGTACATATTAGCCTTCCATTGTCACCTAATTTAAACACTAGTCCATGCTAGGGTTGGAAAAAAACGTTTTTTTTTAACTCGATGTTTTTTTTTAATAAAAAACGTTTTTTTTTAAAAGCTCCCAGATATAACCTTGTGTCAACATATATAGGTATATCAGACAGTGGCAATACTCTGTGATGTTATATATGACCATATAATGTCTGTGGAGCCATGGGATAGCATTATAAGTGGTGATTTGTGTCAAAAATATCCATTTTTGTCGACATATCGTTCGTATATCGCCTTATAGTCGAATGTTCGTGACTTCAGGTAAAGTTTGGCACGGAATAGTGATCAAACAAGGTTATAAAACGAGGTTGTTACTTTGGGAGTGAAGTTACACACTGTGGAGGTACATGGAAGCACATTACCTCAATATTATATACTACAGCAACATATGACGGCTTATTAACCCATGGTAGCATATATAAATGGATACTTTGATACTAAAAATGCCACAAAACCAATAAAAACAACCACCAATGTCAATTTGTGTGTGAAATTGCGCGCTTGCGCGCAAAAATTTTGCAAAATACCTAGTGCTTAGTACTAAAAATTTCGGTCAATGTTTTTTAAAAAAAAACATTTCGGACGTCATGTTTGTTTGTTTTAAAAACGTTTTTTTTAATAAAAACGTTTTAAAAAAAACATCGGCCAACCCTAGTCCATGCCCAACTTCACTTGAAGTCACGAGTGTTTGACAAAAGGCAATATACGCAATAAGCCAATGTCACAGAAATTTTTGACAAATCTCACCACTTACAATGCTATCCCATGGCTCCACAGCCATTTTGTGGCTATATATAACATCACAAAGTACTGGAAAATATGTTGACCCATAACCAAACTGTTAAAAAAACGTTTTAATTAAGAAAATGTTGTTGTTGTTGTTTTTTAAAAAACAGGGTCGTTAAAAAATCATTTTTGGCCATCCCTAGTACCTACCACCACATCGTTGTTAAAAGTACTGAACTTTTTTTAAGGTAAAGATAAACGTAAAGTATTTTTCTTTTACTCACCCCTGAGTACTACGTACTAGTACTAGTACTGAGTATTACGTACCGGATTTTTAAAATACTCTTACACTGCGTAAAACGTGAGTAAAATACTTTTTTCAGAGAAAACGGAAAAACGAGATTTTTGTTTGGAGAAAACAAAAAAAAACGGGTATTTTTTTTCGCACAGAAAACGTAAAAGTTAGTATTTTTCTCAGAAAAAGTCGGTATTTTTCGAATTTTTACTCTGCTATACAAAAAAATGTGTTTTTCTCTCCTGCTAAGTATTTCTTATGAAAATGTCTTATGTTTGTCACTTTCTGTTTGGCAAAATGACGTTATCTGTCCCCTAAAAATACGTTTTCTGTACTCGCGTACTTTCAAAAAGTACGCGAGTAAGTGAGTACCGGTATTTTTTTCGCGAGGAAACGTAATTATCGAGTAAACGTAAATACGTTTTAACAACTATGCACCACATGTCCACATGTATGTAAAATACCTTGTAAAATGTCATGCAAACTGCCAAAAGTCACGTAAATGTCACGAGAAAATGTTAAACGTCCCTATCCAAGAGTTTGGCAGATTTAACCTCAGTAGTGTTTAAATATAAACAGGCGATTCTATTCAAATATGTAGGCTTTTTCGATGGGCAAATAAATATGAATGCAAATCTGAATATAAATGGGAGCAAAAACAGAAAACTTCACATATTTATATCAAAGCTAGCGATTTTCAAGGTCAAAATGGATAAAAATAGCTAAATGGGCCAGTTTTAGTGAAAATTGGGGGAAATTCACCCAAAATTTTCTCCACATCTCCAGTAAATAGAATGGCAGGTAGACATTCTCTTGGAATAGTGCCAAAACACAAAAACACGCCAAAAATGGATAGCGAGAATGGTCAAAGCATTAGATACAATATCGATACAGTCCTCCGAACTATATGAAGGCCGTTCCCATTGGATATACATGTACATGGATTGGAAAGAAACCAAACACAGCACAACCTTTCCATGAATCAGTGTATTTATGTGTGAACTGGAATCAAAAACAAATCCAGGAAAATCTACTCCGCAAGAATGCCATCTGAGGTATACCAAAGTACCGTATTACCTCGAGTTATCCCCCCCTTGAATTAACCCCCCCCCCCTCGAAATACCCCCCTAAAATTCGGCTGAGGAAATAATAAACACCCCCCCTCGAAATACCCCCCTATAATTGAGTGTAAAGGGAACGTACATGACAAATACTGCAGTTTGTGATCTGTACAATGCAGAACACACGTTAAAACTGATGATTGAGTGACGTTAGGGAAGGGTTTATGTGTGTATACAGTTATATATGCCTATACACACATATATTTACATCTATGTAAATGTTTGATTTTTCTACGTCTGACTATGTTGAATTTCCGAAAATTTCTGGCGAAATAATAGACCCCCCTCGAATTATCCCCCCTCAAATTTTGCTGGCGAAATAATAAACCCCCTGGGGGTATTTCGAGGTAATACGGTAGTACAAAAATCCTTACAACAACAAACCGAATGGGTCTACACACACTAGTTTTGACCGAAATCTTGAAAATTCACAAATCAGCTTTGAAAGTATCTTTGAGTTGACAGGAACGAAATGTCCGTCAACTACAATTGATGGGGGTACAAAATATGTAACTCATTCTACTAAACTCAAATGTGTTCACTGCTGATTTAAAGAGTTTTCGAAATTTTTGTTGAAAACCAATGTGTGTGTGTGGGCGCAATGATAACTCATATTCACCTCGTAGCATGGACTCGACTTGCGCGAGTGTGTTTACGTTGACAGATGTGTCTGGCAGTCAAACAATTCCAACTGAACATGCGATAAGACAACGTGTGCCAGGCGCCATCAAACCGCGTGCCTTCGCTGCGAGCCGCCATGGGAGGGCCGGAGTAGGGTTGGCCGATGTTTTTTTTTAAACGTTTTTCATTGGTTTTGTGGCATTTTTAGTATCAAAGTATCCATTTATATATGCTACCATGGGTTAATAAGCCGTCATATGTCGGTGTAGTAAATAATATTGAGGTAATGTGCTTCCATGTACCTCCACAGTGTGTAACTTCACTCCCAAAGTAACAACCTCCTTTTATAACCTTTTTTCATCACTATTCCGTGCCAAATTTTACCTGAAGTCACGAAGATTCGACTATAAGGCGATATACAACAATGGGTATTTTTGACACAAATCACCACTTATAATGCTATCCCATGGCTCAACAGCCATTATATGGTCATATATAACATCACAGAGTATTGCCACTGTCTGATATACCTATATATGTTGACACAAGGTCATATCTGGGATCTTTTTATATAAAAAAACGTTTTTTATTTAAAAAAAACGTTGTTTTTTTAAAAACATCGAGTTAAAAAAAACGTTTTTTTTCCAACCCTAGGCCGGAGTACATCAAATACACTTGACAATGAATCTACAGTCTACAGGTGAGTAAAAAACACCCCAAAACGTCATTTTATCTCATGGCATAACGTTGCTCTGCTATCTGGGATTTTGGTCATACTCATAACATGCATAACGCGACCTTATCCATCAAAACAGGAACGTTCAAAGCATTCAAATAAATGTTAATTGGATAGAATAGAATCTAATAGAATTAGATGCTCAGATATTATAAAAATATTGCTCACGTTTAGTGATGTAAAAAGCGCCGGAGTTTTGGCGCCAAGCGCCAAAAGCGCCATGCGCTTTTCCATGTCCGGCGCCAAGCGCCAATGGCGCCAGCCGATTTTAGCGCCAAGCGCCAAAAGCGCCATGGCGCTTTTCCAGACCGTAGCGCCAAGCGCCAATGGCGCCAGAGGGAAATGGCGCCAAGCGCCAATAGCGCCAGCGCCAAGAATTTGTTGGCCGATTTCTGATTACCCATATGTATTTACATTGTATTTTGTATATGGATTGAACAAGGTAGATGCTAAACACACAGAGCTGTTCCTCCATTTGTTGAACGATACTTGAAAGTTTGTGCACCAAATTTACCCGCAGTGAGGGATACAAGCAAAGTATAAAAGTATAACGTGAAGGACGTTTTTGTTTTTCGCCAAGTTCTGATAAGCATCACAAAAAATGAGCACCTTTCAAAAGATATAATTTATGAAAATCTCTGAAAACCTCCAAAAATGTTATGAATCTGGAAAAACCTTCAACATTTATGAGTAGCGAAATTCGGGAATTTTATTTTTATTCTATAATTGAAACATATAAATCTCCAGGAATTTTTACATTCCTTAATGTGATAAGCATTGATTTTTGGAGCAGTATATGATTTTTTATTTTCGAACTTTGGCCAGGATTTTCCAGAGAGATTGAATTATATTTTCTATTTGAGAAACTTTCTGAGATTAAAAAAATATAAGAAAATATACAAAAAGCACATTTGTTCACATTTTTAAAATTTTTCTCCAGAAAAATTAAATTTTATTTTATTATATATTTTTATGCTATTATATTTGACTAATTTTTCTCAAAATAACCCATTTTTCAATGCTAGATGTGATTGATTGTAAAGTGTTCATTCAGCATGCTATATATTTTTATTTGGGATGAATTAATTCTCAATGGATGAAACCTGCTATTTATTTATCAATGGAAAACGGATATGTGGTGAACCATAACTGTTAGGTGAATCCGAATATATTGGATTGAACAAAAAAAACAACAATTTTTTCATATTTTGATGGCATATTTGATGCCATACGTCGAAAATGTACACAGATGGTATGGCGCTTTTTTGGCGCTTTTTTAAGTGTTAGCGCCAAGCGCCAATGGCGCCACGGACTTATAGCACCAAGCGCCAAAAGCGCCATGGCGCTTTTGAAGGTCTTGGCGCCAAGCGCCAATGGCGCCACGGCAAAAAGGCGCCAAGCGCCAATAGCGCCAAGGCGCTTTTTGGTTTGGCGCTAGCGCCAGGCGCCAGCGCCATGGCGCTTTTACATCACTACTCACGTTTCATTGAAAAATAAAGCTACTAAGTAACACGTAAAAGATTGGTGAAAAAAATAGAATAGCAGTCTCCAATAGAACGGCACCTTCTTCAATAGAACGGCAGGTAAAAAGTTAATGAAAAATTAGGATGGAGATCATCTATTAGAAGAAATACGGTATCCAAAATAACGATCTAAATCAGGGGTTTAGTAGGGCCAAATCCGCCAACTATCTATCTATCCCGGAGGCCGCTCAGCTATCTATCTATCCTGGATCTATCCAGTTATCTACCTATCTGGAGCGATTTTTGATAAATTTCGCCCCAATTTTCGCTCAAAATCGCTCATTTTCATACCTTTTTATAGATTTTCACCTTCAAAATCGCTTTTTTTATGTGTTTCATTGCCTTTTTTCAGCTATGTGTGTACTATTTATGCTTATATACCTATTTTTCGCCTACTCTTTGCGATTTTTCCTCTTTTCTTCCTTCTATACCTCAGAAAAGCCGATATATTGAACCGCCGCGAAGCGAACCCCACAGCACAAAAAAATATTTTCAGCTATCTATCTCTCTGATGGAGCGATTTACTATCTAAATATATGAACCCCCGCGGGGGTCCAAATCTAAATCTACCTGATCCAGGGGTATTCTAGATTTTGACACTCCGGAGTTGAATAGATAGCAAATCGCTCCTCTAGGGGGGGTTCGATATATAGGCTTTTTAGGGTGTAGAAGGAAGAAAAGGGAGAAAAATCGCTAAAAGTAGGTGTAAAATGGCTCAAAATAGGCATGCAAGAACATAGTACTAAAAATAGCTGAAAATGATGATAAGGAACATGAACTAGTGATTTTGGAGGTGAAAACTCCGATTGGAGGTAAAAGATCGCGATTTTGAGTGAAAATTGGGGTATAGTTTTACAAAAATCGCTCCAGATAGGTAGATAGCTGGCCAATTTGGGGGGCGGGGGTTAGGGGATAGTACACCAAAATTTTGCCTCCGGGATAGCTGGACGATTTGGGGCAGGGGTTTCCAAGATTTTGACCCTCGCGGGGACTGGATAGATAGCAAATAGTTCCTCCGGGGGGATAGGTAGCAGAAAAAATTTCTGGGGGGGGCTGGCGGGGGCTCGCGGGGGCAAAATATATAGGCTTTTCAGTGTAAAGAAGGCAGAAAGGGGAAAAATAGCTTAAAACAGGTTAAAAGTAGCTAAAAAAATATATAAACATGTGTATAGGCGAAAGCCGCGATTTTGAAGTTGACAAAACTATAAAATGGTATGAAAATTAACGATTTTGAGCAAAAATTGGGGCAAAATTTATCATAAATCGCTCCAGATAGGTAGATAGATAGCTGGCCGATTTTGGGGATAGATACCCAAAAAAATTGCCTCCGGGATAGACAGATAGCTGAGCGGCCTCCGGGATAGATTGATAGCTGGCATATTTGGGGGAGCAGCCACCCTAGGAGACACCTGATAACCCCCCCCCCCCCCCGCCGTACCTACCCCTGCCCTAATCTAGATACGTACATTTATTTACATACAGTATTTAAATGTTTTAATACAGCCAGATCATGCCTCAGACTGAATTTCATGGCATCCAAATTTCATTTCACATAATCATCAACTGTGGAAAACTGTGACTCCATTCCGAGCCCTTTTTTATCGCTTTAGGAAGGGGCCTGGTGCCAATTCAGCAAGTATTTAAGCGAGTAGCAAGAAAAGTAACCAGTAAGTTACCTGTAGCAATTGAAGCCAAGGATAGCAAAAAAGCAATAGGATTGGCTGCCGTTTTTTCAACAACAATTTGAACAAAAATTCTAAAAAATGACATTTCATAAAAAGAGCCCTATGGTCCAACGCGTTTTATTTTGAAAAGAGACACTATGTTTTGTATCCAGTCACATTGTATCTGGGGGGGGGGGTGGTTCTGGGGATAGTAGCCAAAAAAATTCACCTCCGGGATAGATAGATAGCTGACGGATCTGGGGGGTAACCCCGCTCCCTACTCAACCCCTGATGCAAGTATTTAGTATGGCTGTAGGTAGCTTATCCAAGTACCTGGCAAGCTTCACTCCACAGGCACACCAATGAGTTGAGTCTGAGTTTTAAACGGGACTAGGTTTTTGGGATCGAGATAGGGTTGGCCGATGTTTTTTTTAAACGTTTTTTAATAAAAAAAACGTTTTTTTTTATATAAAAAACATGACGTCCGAAATGTTTTTTTTTTTTAAAACATCAGCCGAAATTTTTAGTACTAAGCACTAGGTATTTTGCAAAATTTTTGCGCGCAAGCGCGCAATTTCACACACAAATTGACATTGGTGGTTGTTTTCATTGGTTTTGTTGCATTTTTAGTATCAAAACATCCATTTCTATGTGCTACCATGGGTGAATAAGCCGACATATGTTGCTGTAATATATAATATTGAGGTAATGTGCTTCCATGTACCACCTCCACAGTGTGTAACTTCACTCCCAAAGTAACAACCTCCTTTTATAACCTTGTTTGATCACCATTCCGTGCCAAACTTTACCTGAAGTCACGAACATTCGACTATAAGGCGATATACGAACGATATGTCGACGAAAAATGGATATTTTTGACACAAATCACCACTTATAATGCTATCCCATGGCTCCACAGCCATTATATGGTCATATTTAACATCACAGAGTATTGCCAGTGTCTGATATACCTATATATGTTGACACTAGGTCACATCTGGGAGCTTTTAAAAAAAAACGTTTTTTTTTTTTTTTAAAACATTGAGTTAAAAAAAAACGTTTTTTTCCAACCCTAGATCGAGACGAGCATGTTGAAAAATTGGGAGTGGAGAGTGTCGGGAGCCCATGCGTAGGGATGGAAAAAAGCGCTTTTTTTTACGACCCCGCTTTTTTTTTTAAAAGCGCTTTTTTTTAAAAAACGCGCTTTTTTCACTTTTTTTCAAAAAATGTCAAGACATTACCTAAAAAGCTCCCAAATCTGGTTCTGAGCCAATATATACAGGTATATCAGACAAGTGGTAGTACTTGTGATGATATATAGTCATAGAATGGCTGTGTAATCATGAGATAGCATTTAAAGTTCTGATTTCTGCTGAAAAAATCCAATTTTATGTTGACTCGTTATGTATATCGCCGTTTGTGAATGTTTCGTGACT
Organism: Sphaerolaimus hirsutus; assembly: GCA_964036195.1. Classification (NCBI taxonomy): domain Eukaryota; kingdom Metazoa; phylum Nematoda; class Chromadorea; order Monhysterida; family Sphaerolaimidae; genus Sphaerolaimus; species Sphaerolaimus hirsutus. The sequence goes on along the minus strand of OZ038450.1, from coordinate 1,238,640 downwards.
TCTAGTGAAGTTGAGCATGGGCTAGTTGTTAAATATGGCTATAAGAGAAGGCTATTACATGACACTGATGTTTCACACTGTAGTGTTGAAGCACATTGGCTGGATATTATATACTTGACTGACATATCACAACTTATTATTACATGATACCATGCAGGAATAGAAGCAATGGTACTAAAAATGCCACCATACCAATGAAAACAACCACCAATGGCAATTTGCATGCGGAATTGCGTGCTCGTGCGCCAAAAATTTGTAAAATACCTAGTGCATAGGTACAAAAAAAAGCGGCGTTTTTTTAAAAAAAAGCGCTTGAAAAAAAGCGCTGGCCATCCCTACCCATGCGAACGCAAATGCCCGCTTAACTGCAGGGGCACACAGACGCGACAAGCACAAACACATTCCGCACTTTGTCAAGAGACACGCAAGTTACAAGAAAAAGTATGAGTATACCTAAACACTTCCGCACTGTGTAATGTTTCACGACCTTGTAAATGTGGGAATTCTGCGATTTCGAATGCCGCATCACGCGGCACGCTACAGGCGACGACCACCTACAAGAGCTCAACTCTAGGAAGCACAAGAATCACTTACACTATTGTACACGCAGTAAAAACAAAGGGGGATCTTGCGCGGATGCATGTGTGAGTATGATAAAATAAGTCAGGCCCCGTGCGCTGCGACCGAATTGCCCCAACTTTCAGTAGTTTGCGTCGTAAATCTGTCTGTCACTGGTGTAAATCCAAGACCGCAGATACAGTGGAAACACGGGACATAACACTGATTGTTTGAGCGGGCAAAGTGCCAACAAAGAGCACAAGGACGCCCTCAAATTGGGCGACAACTCGATGCGAACACGCAATCAGTAAGTAGTCGGCGCGGCAGCATCCCTGGGCGCCGTTACACGGAACCACGCGGCGCCAACTGCCATCCATACGTCGGGCGGCGCCGAGAGCACGGCCGATGCAATAGAACAGGGGCCTCGCAGCTGCCTCAAGTAAATACACGCGCGGCGGGCCAATGAAGCGGCCGCACTGGTTCTGTGCAGCTAAGAGCGCCGCTTGAGATCAGCGCAACGGCATAGCCGCCCACGGCCCCGTGTTCCTCTTTCGTCACGAAGTTAATGGTCATGTGTTGGATGGTCATGTCATGAATGGTCAATTGATTAAATGAACGCAGTTCGTGATGGTCAAAATTCGTACTGACATTTACACGAATGATCATAAAGGGCCCACACACAGTAATTGACATTGCACATTTGTGTCAACTAGGGTTGGAAAAAAAACGTTTTTTTTAACTCGATGTTTTTTTATAAAAAAAAAACGTTTTTTTTAAAAAGCTCCCAGATTTGACCTAGTGTCAACATATATAGGTATATCAGACACTGGCAATACTCTGTGATGTTAAATATGACCATATAATGGCTGTGGAGCCATGGGATAGCATTATAAGTGGTGATTTGTGTCAAAAATATCCATTTTTCGTCGACATATCGTTCGTATATCGCCTTATAGTCGAATGTTCGTGACTTCAGGTAAAGTTTGGCACGGAATTGTGATCAAACAAGGTTATAAAAGGAGGTTGTTACTTTGGGAGTGAAGTTACACACTGTGGAGGTACATGGAAGCACATTACCTCAATATTATATATTACAGCAACATATGTCGGCTTATTCACCCATGGTAGCACATAGAAATGGATGTTTTGATACTAAAAATGCAACAAAACCAATGAAAACAACCACCAATGTCAATTTGTGTGTGAAATTGCGCGCTTGCGCCGAAAATTTTGCAAAATACCTAGTGCTTAGTACTAAAAATTTCGGCTGATGCTTTTTTAAAAAAAAACATTTCGGACGTCATGTTTTTTTTTTAAAAAAACGTTTAAAAAAAAAAACGTTTAAAAAAAAACATCGGCCAACCCTAGTGTCAACTGAATGTCAACTAAATAACACAAAAAAATTAAAGCATTGTACTTATAGAAACAATGAAGGTTAGGTATCATGATATACAATAAACTAAATGCTCTATCACATAGGAAAGTTTAAATCCCATATTCCACCAACATTCAATTGAATTTACCGTATTACCTCGAATTAACCCCCCTGGAAAAACCCCACCCACTCGAAATACCCCCCTAAAATTTGGCTAAGGAAATAATAAACCCCCTTGAAACAACCCCCCTAAAATTTAGTGTAAAAAGAAAACGTACATGACAAATACCGCAGTTTGTGATCTGTACAATGCAGAACACATGTTAAACTCGATGATTGAGTCACGTTAGGTAAGGGTTTATGTGAAAATACAGATATATATATACATCTACGTACCTATAAACACATATACATATAAGTAATTGTTTGATTTTTATACGTCTGAGTATGGGGAATTTCCGAAAATTTCTGGCGAAATAATAGACCCCACCTCGAAATACCCCCTTAAAATTTTGTTGGTGAAATAATAAACCTCTGGGGGTATTTCATGGTAATACAGTAGTTCACACACATTTTTATGTTAACAGGTGTGCGTGGGCCATCATTTAATTTAAGAAGGTTTTTCTCTAATTTGTCACAAAAATGGTCTAACAACACATCTGGATGCCAGAAAAGTGGCGCAAAGTGGAACCTTCAGAATTTTGGAAACTCATAAATCTCTTTTAAACACCATTGACTTTACCAGAATGCATGGTTTGGATCACTGCACGAATGAATGAACACAAATGTGCCCAAAACTGATTCATTAGTTTCCTAAATTTTGGTGGTGTACTAGTGTGATAATGCAACTTTGTCAGCTGTAGCTGGCAGATTAATCATTCCTGTAAACTCAAATGTGTTAAAACAGATTTAAAGCTGTTGAATGGTTGTCAACTAGTGTGTGTAGGGCCATTGCGATCAAGGAAGTGACCATTGCGGAAGTGACAATTCTGCATAAGCCCAAAATGCACGCAGGCACGAATGTCGGCTGCCCATGCCTGACTGCCACCCAACGGGCACCTAGACGCGTATTTATATAGTCCATGTAAACGCTCTCCACAATGTCACCAGCTTGACGCGACCGCATGCGAGCAGATCGTTTTGCATCCAGCCATTGCAAAGACACGGGGAGGTGGGGCTTCGATCGGACCGGGTTCACGGGATTGGGGCTGACATTTTCGAACGCATCCAAAGAGCACAGGGACATTGATTCTGTACACACTAGTTGACAATCATACCAAATGTCATCTCATCCAATTCAAAGCTCAATTACCAACGAATGACGTTCAAATGCAAAAGTGATGAATCCAGGGGTAGGGAATGGGGGTTGTGAAACCCCCCCCCCTCAAACCGCCCAGCTGCCTATCCCGGAGGCCGCTCAGCTAAAATCTACCCCGGAGGCAAAATTTTGGGCTAATACCCCCTGAACACCCCCCCCCCCCCCAAATCGCCCACCTTCTTAGAGCGATGTTTGGTAAAATTTACCCCAATTATTGCTCAAAATCGCTATTTTTCATGGCTTTTTATAGATTTTCACCTCCTAAATCAATCGTTCATGTTCCTTACTGCCTATTTTCAGCGATTTTGCACCTATTTTCGCGATTTTTCTCCCTTTTTTCCATTCTCTACCATGAAAAAGCCTATATATCGAACCCCCGCACCCCCCCTTTTCCCAGCTATCTATCCCCCCGGAGGAACGAACGATTTTCTATCTACCAAACCCCTCGGAGGGTCAAAATCTACCTATCCCTGGTTGAATCATGTTACAAATGAAACTGTACAATGCCGGCATGATATAAAATTACGTAGTGTTACGTCGTCGTAGTGTATACAAGAAAATCGTCAGCAAGCTTAAAATTTTGGATCGGAACCAGTTGACATTTGGTTCCGCTGTCAACTAGTATGTGTAGGGCTAGTTGTCGGCACTGAATGGAAAATCCCCCACAATGAAGCGCTCACGATGATGAAACCTTATCAGTCACGCCAATACTTACACAAGTATATCTGCGGGCACAATACTCACATGCGAGGCATGAAATCATGAACACGCGAGACAGCGATCGACAACGGCGCCGTATTGTATTTAGGTACATGGTAAAGTAATCGAACGCACGTGGGGAAGGGGCGCGAGTCGAGGCCGCGTGCGCTCGCGAAACGCGCCGCCGCACACGAAACACGCGGCGCGAGAGCACAGCGGCAGCTGCCGCCGCTGCCAACCACGTACGAAGCGCCGCTGCGACTGTCTTCGCTGAGGTGACGCGCGCGCAAAACAAACGCCCATCGAGTCATGGGGATGGGCGAAATGCGACCGATCAATGTTGCCGCTGCATGCAAGCGTCACGAAACGCTTGCATGCAGCCAACGTCAAAATTACGTCAGGGCAAGCGTGAGATTTTCGCCAATATAAATACTGGCGTAAGTACCTTTAAACAGCTCTGTTATATCTAACTCAAGATATTATTAGGTTTTTAACGCACCAGATTGTTAATAAACATAAGCTTGGTAATTAATCTAATAACTTTTTTCACAACAAAAAACACAGAAGAAATTGTGGAAAATGGGAACACGCATAAAATCTACCGTCATATGTTCAGCAAAGTAAAATATGTACACGACTGTGAGACAATAGCTATTTACAAGGTGCTTGTTCAGAGAAAAAATAAGAGCCGGGTCCCGAAAATATACATAGTTACTTTCTTTCCAATAGCTCCCTTCGCACAGCAAACGCGCTGTCCACCTACTTTGCGAACATTCAAATGCGCAACATACAGAAGACGATCTCACGCAGACTGTACACAAACATTGGCAAAGCGCCAACTAACGTTCACTGGCTGCAAACGTCGATGCGCACTTGGATACGTCAAGAAATCGCCTTGCATGTGTTAAAAACGATTAGACAATGGGAAATGAGTTAACATGAGTTTGATATGTTCAGTTAGATTAGTAAAATGCTAGCGTTATCTGTTGGTTGAACGACTGCTATTGCGAAATCGTTTTTATTCACGTTTCTCTTTTTATCAGAGAAGAAAGAATTGGATACCTGGAAATAGATGCGATATATCGCGCGACTTGTTTACCATTAGAGCGGGTTTGCATTGCATTTGGGGGTTAAAATACATCTGTCATCTTTCTACAATCTTAATTTCAGCGCATGATAAATCCTTCCCTATAAGACCATTTGTTTTGACTTGAGGCTAAATGATTGACTGTATGCTTATTAGGTATATCATGTTTTTACTAAACCACAACTTCAGATTGTGCTGTGGGGTTATTATAATGTGTCATTTTGTGTAACAATTTTTTGGAAATTCACACAAGTGGACCACACCGATACTTTTATTTCATTCCAAAAACAGTATTACACAGCGACAACCTTATGTGAAGTTGGCAGACGGCCAAAAATTTTAAATCGCCTAAATATAAATACAATAGGCTAGAAATAGCCAAAATAGGCATATAACCAGGTATATAAACGAAAATAGCGTTTATGAATGTAAAAATTGTCAAAATGACAAATGTTAGCGCTTTTGAGCTAATTTTAAGCTTTCACTCTCGTTCGCACAACATGCAACCGGTAAATTGGACGTGGGCCAACTTCACATATATGACCCGATATGTAGGGCACCGAGTAAGCACAATCCACCAGTATCCAAAACTTTACCCACCAATATTTCCATTTTCTGGCGCCATTTTCAAATCCCCATCCCGAAAAAGGCAATTTCTCATCGCCAAAGCTGATCGAGCGTTGCGGCAAGATAAATCCGTCTTAAAATGTCCGGATTCGATGACCCTGGACTGTTCTACGCGGACAGAGTGTTGGCCGACGATGGCAGCGGAGACGTCGGCACGCATTCTATTAGCGAATTCAAGAAGGCAAAAACTGGTTTTAGAAACTTCCTGCGCCAGTTTAGCACGGGGAAATTCGAGCATGTTTACAGGTGGGTTCGATTTTGGTATTGGGTGGTTTTTTGGCTGGATATTAGACCTTTCTGTCCGGGGAAGGGAGGGATATTGATGCTGTGAGTCGACGCTAATAATTTTGGGATAATGGAAAACTCTAGAAAGATGGAACGTAAAATTTAAATGAAATCGAAGTGGCATTTGAAGTGTAGTGAGAGATAAATTCCTTCATTCTTTACCTATATTTGTCCTTTTGAATTTACCTGTGATTTAACGTAGCACCAGGCGCAGGAAACGAGGGGGGTAACCCCCCCCCCCAAACTGCTCAGCTATCTATTTATCTTTCTGGAGCGATTTTTGAGAAATTTTACCCCAATTTTCACTCAAATTAGTTCAAATCAAATTTTCATACTTAAAAAATAGATTTTCACCTTCAAAATCACTAGTTCATGTGTTTTATTGCCTATTTTCCGCTTTTTTGTACAATCAATGCTTTTATATCCGTTTCTGATTTTTTTCACCTGATTTTAGCGATTTTTCTTCCTTTCTACGTTCTACACCTTGAAAGAGCGTATATAAAGCCCCCACTGCCCCCCCCCGAAACCGTCTCCGCATTTTTCAGTTATCTATCACTCTGGAGAAGCTTTTTGCTATCTATTTATCTAACCCCCAGAGAGTCAAAGTCTAGAATACGCCTGCTTTCTACTCATTTCGATTAGCACTTGCCCTTTGAGAAATTGTCACCAAATCCTTTAAATCAATTTTTCTCAACCAATCTAGCCCCATTTTCCAAATCCCCCTTTCCCTTTCCCTCAATTCCACCCCCAATTGTGCCGCCAGGGAGCAGCTGAAGCGACGCTACAACTTGGGCGATTTCAGTCTGCCCGTCAGTCTGGATGATCTGCGCGCCTTCGACCAGGAATTGGCCGAGAATTTTCGAGACAAGCCCAATTTTATCATGCCCGCTGTTGGTGCTCATTTACAATTTAATGATAGAATTGGGAGTTTTGTCTTCATGGGGAATTAGAACAAACATACTGTTTTTTTAATTGAAATCTCCTATGGTCAACATATCGAGGAATATCAGATAAGTCGATAAGATAAAATACTTTGTGATGTGAAATATAGCCATATACTGGTTATGGGTGAGATTTGGTATAACATTATAACTGGTGGTTCTGCCAAAAATGTTGTAGGAGAATGCTAAAACATTGATAGTTATGTTTCACGCTTTGTAAGTGTGTGGAAGCACATTGGGTTGATGTTATATAGTACAGTTACAAATCGCGGCTTATTATTACATGGTATCATGCAGAAATGGAATATTGAATCACAAAATGTCACAAAACCATTGAAAACAACCACCGGTGGCATCTTTATGAGAATTTGCGCCTTTGCGTGCACAAAGCACCTAGTTAATGAGTATTTACTGAAAAAAATGCTGATACCCTTTTTATTTCGACTGTTTTTTAGAAGAAAGAAACGTTGAAAAACCACCTGCCATCCCTGATCAACCCGTCCAATTTAACATCCCCCTCAGTTCGAGGAAGCAGCCAGGGAGGTGGCCGACGAGGTGACCCGGCCGCGGCCCGACCAACAGCACAAAGTGCACGACGTGCAGATTATATTCACTTCCAACCAGTACGGGGAGTCCATTAGGTCGCTCAAGGTCAGCTCGCTTGCTCTTTGAATACTGTTTAAAAATGGGGGTTTTTTTGTTTTTAAAATCTATGTTGTATGTATTTGGCCAGCCATCTAGTCATTGGACTTGTTGAAATCAGGGGTGTTCCATAATTTGTCCGTCCGGGAGTTGGATAGTTAACGGTTAAGATAGATTACCACCAATGTGAGTGAAATTGCACGCTTGTGTGCAAAAAATCCCAGAATACCTAGTGCCTTAGCAGTAAAAATTGGCTGATGTTTTAAAAAAACCGGTTTCGATGCCTCTATTCAAAACGTTCAAGACACCTCCCATCCCTACATCTCACATTAAATTTCACAGTGTGTATACTGTATGACCGACCATATTACATGACTGCGTCCCTGGGCGATGGCCAACAACTAAAGCAACCCCCCCCCCCCTCCCTGGCAGAGCACGCACGTGTCCAAGTTGATCAAGCTGTCGGGCATCGTGATCGGCGCGTCGCAAGTCCGCTCCAAGGCCACGCGCATCACCATCCAGTGCAAGAACTGCAGGCACACCAGGGCGGACATCGACGTCAGGGCCGGGCTCGATGGATACGCCCTCCCCAGGAAGTGCATCGCGTGCGTGGGGTGCTCGGTTTGAATCTGTCCTTCGCTCGTCAACACCACCTGGGGTCAATTCCGCAAGTGGACAAGTAAAAAACTGTTGATTTCCAAATAAGCCAGCTATCTATCCCTCCGGAGGAGCGATTTGCTATCTATACAGCGCCCGCGAGGACCAAAACCTTAGAGATCCCGACCTAAAAACATATCCTAAGCATCGTTGTCATTATTTTCACTCAAAATCACATTTTTATGAACATCCTCCCCTGACCCGCCCCCAACCCCCAGCGACCAGCCGGGCATGGGCGGGCAAAAGTGCCCCCTGGACCCGTACGTGATGGTGCCCGACAGGTGCAGCTGCGTAGACTTCCAGGTGCTCAAGCTGCAGGAGCGACCCGAGGAGGTGCCCCACGGGGAGCTGCCCAGGCACATGCAGCTGTATTGTGATCGGTAGGTTGATCGGGGTGGGTTGGATGAGTGCCAAGTTTGGTTGATCTTTTGTTTGAATATTTTTTCTCTGTTGTGACCATTTTAGTGAGGTGGTGGGATGTAGAGTTTTGCCGAGAAGAGGTTTGTGACAGTGTGAAGTGACAAGTATCCGATTACTGGTAAGTTGTGACATGTGACATTCACAATATGGTCGGTAAATGTTTAGATTGGACTTTTAAAGCTCTGATATTTGTCACTTGTGAGCGATGAAATGTGGCGACGCACACTAGTACACCATCTAAATTTGGTAAATTTGTTCAAAACGGATTTATGAGTCGGTCGCGCGGCGCAAACGGAATTTACCGTAGCAACTTCGTGAACGTGCCCTTCCGTGCATTGTAAAATGACATGACCATCTGTGGAAGATTTCCAAATTGGTCGTTAAGTGACATTGGCCCCACATTGCGTTTGAACGTTGTTCGTCCACTCGTCAGCAAGCTTTGAATCGGGATCGGCACCAGTTGACATTTGGTGTCGATGTCAACTAGCGTGTGTGGGTCCAAAGAAAAATTACGTCAGTTGCACTCGGTGCAATTTGCCACTAGTTGATTCCAAATGTCAATGTTCAGGTGTAAATGCTCGACCTTCCATCTCGTCCCAAACCCTGCAGCTACCTGACGGACATGGCGGCGCCGGGCAACCGGGTCACGGTCATGGGCATCTACTCGATCAAGAAGGTGAACCCGGCCAAGCAGAAGACATCCAAGGACAAGGTGTCGGTGGGGCTGCGCGCGCCCTACGTCCGTGTGCTGGGCGTCACGCTCGACACGCAGGGCCCCGGCAGGGCAGACAGCAACAAGTTCACTGAGACTGAGGTCAATTGTGTTTGGGCTATTTTGATGGGCTGAATCGTGTTCTTTGCGGTTTTAGGATATTATATACTACACTCACATATCACGGCTTATTATGACACAATAGCATGAACAGCAGGGGTATCTTGAATTTTGAGCCTCCGAGTGGTTGGATAGATAGCAAATCGCTCCTCCGGAGGGATAGATAGCTGAAAAATTTTCTGGGGGGGGGTTGTGGTGGTTCGATATATAGGCTTTTTCGGGGCATAGAAGGAAGAAAAGGGAGAAAAATCGCTAAAAGTAGGTGTAAAATAGCTCAAAATGGGTATACAAGAGCATATAGTACTTAAAATAGCTGAAAATAGGCAGTTAGACGCATGAACCAGTGATTTTGGAGGTGAAAATCTATATATAGGTATGAAGAATAGCGATTTTGAGCGAAAATTGGGGTATAGTTTCTGAAAAATCGCTCCAGATAGGTAGATAGCTGAGCGATTTGGGGGGGGTTTAGGGGGTAGTAGCCCAAAATTTTGCCTCCGGGATAGATAGATAGCTGAGCGGCCTCCGGGATAGATAGATAGCTGGGCGGTTTGGGGGGGGTAACCCCCCCCCCCCCCCAACCCCCCCCCATTCGAGACCCCTGATGAACAGATAGACGCTTTCATACTAAACATGCCTCAAAACCAATGAAAACCATCACGAATCGCAATGTGTATATGAAATTGCGCGCTTGCGCGCAAAAAAATGCTAGATACTTAGTGCTTAGTACAAAAATTTTTAGTTAAGGTTTAAAAAAACGGCTTCGATGGTAGATTTAAAAAAAACGTTGTTGTTTAAAAAAACGTTTGAAAAAACCCCGGGCCATCCCTACACGTTACGTGTGTTCTCAAAAGTCTACGTGTAAATGTTCAGTCCTGCAGAGCGCATAGATTTTTTTCCAATGTGAAATCTTGAAAATAAATTTGCTGCGTGAATCGCAAGCACTCTACCGCAACTTTCCGTAAATCGTAAGCACTCTCAATGTGCATTTTTTACGAAAGATGCCAAAAATACCAAACCTATCATAAATAAATTTTTTCTTAGGTGGAAGCTTTCCAAGCGCTGGCAGCGCGGCCGGATGTCTATGAACGTATCTCAAAATCTATCGCACCATCGATCTGGGGCAGCGAGGACATAAAGAAAGCTGTCGCCTGTCTTTTGTTTGGTGGCTCCAGGAAAAGATTGCCCGATGGTGGGTGCATTTGTTTCTGAGTTGCTTATCTGATGACGCTCACAACGATGCCAGGTAAATGGGTACATACATCTTGAAATTAGCACAGACAGTGGGAACGCCATCTGCATCTGGAACGCAACACTGCAAACTGCTCTATTCAATTTTAGATATGACCTTCCAAAATATCCATTCACCGTCGTTACACGAAAAACAATAAACATTTTAAATTATCGTTATGTCGAGTCTGGGATTGAAAACTTGTCGTGGGTACACTGGTCGCATCAGGGCCGTATCCAGGGGGGGGGCGGGGGGGGGTTGCAGCCCCCCCCCCTCCCGGGGCGAGACTAGAAAGTGACCGGAAAATTCGATTTTTTCAACGTCAGCGTAAAAAATTTTGCGCGCAAGCGCGCATTCTTCACCAGACATAAGGTATTATCATCCGATTTGCTCCATGTGGCCGCAAATCGTTGTATTTTGGTTGTGTTTTTTGCTGTTTTGTATGTATATTTACATACATATAAAGCGTTCCATGGCGCTGACGCCAACGCCAATGGTGCCATGGCGTGGCGCCTACTAATGGCGCCATTCCGCCACTATGTAGCTAAAATTTTAGGGGGGGGGGCTGAGCCCCCCCCCCTCGCCGTCCTCCGTAAACAAGCAGCCCCCCCGCTCAAAAATCCTGGATACGTCCCTGGGTCGCATGTGCAGGCCTGTGCCGGCGCGGCGACATCAACGTGCTTCTGCTGGGCGACCCGGGCACGGCCAAGTCGCAACTGCTCAAGTTCATCGAGCGCGCCGCGCCCGTGGGCGTGTACACGTCGGGCAAGGGCAGCAGCGCCGCCGGGCTCACCGCCAGCGTGATCAGGGACGCGGCCACCAGGGCCTTCGTTGTGGAGGGAGGCGCCATGGTGCTGGTCGGTGGTTGGGTGCCATGGTTTGTGTTGGGCTGTGATGAGGGGGTCAAGGTGAGAAGAAATCGCACTGGTGGCGCTTCGATGGAAATTTTTAAACCATTGTCGCCTCGCATCATCTCACCCCAATCCGTGTCAGTCAATGCAATTTAATCAACGTGTCTCGCGATTGTGGCATAAATGTCTGCTGGTTCCCATCCCAATTCAAAGTTTGCTTACGAGCCGAAGAACGACGTTCAAATACAAAAGTGTTGAATCGTGTTGCAAATGAAGATACCGTAAATCCTCGAATAAGTCCTCCCCCTCGAATAACTCCCCCCTCGAATAAATCCTCTTGTTACATGACTGAAGAAAAAATAACCATCCCCTCGATTAACTTCCCCCTACTTTATGGGTGGTAACGACGTACATGCATAAACACGTCGTAAATGTATGTGTACATAAAAAGAATGTATTCTTTTGTAGCTGATGTTCACTAGCATTGATAATATTGCATTAAATATTGATTCATGAAGGAATTTCACCCCAATCATACAATTTATTGATCATGCATTTTAGACAATATTCTGACGAAAAAATAACTCCTCCCCTCGAATAACTCCCCCCCTCGAATAAGTCCCCCTCAAAAAATTCTGACGAAAAAATAACTCCCCTGGGGACTTATTCGAGGATTTACGGTATGCAGTGTTGAAAAAAATTGGGGTATGTGGCACAAGGCCGGCATAGGCTGGCAGTAAATAATATATGTTATGCGCAGTGTCAAGCGTCAGCAAGCTCTGAATTGTGATGGGAACCAGTCGACATTTGATGTCATTGTCAACTAGTGCGTGTGAGGCGACTGTCGCATAACTTAACGTCATATCGCCCCAACCGTGCCAATCGATGCATGGCAATCAAACAACTCTATTGCTCGAGTGTAACATAAAAAAGTACCCCTCTTTGAGGCGGACGGGGGCGTGGTGTGCATCGACGAGTTCGACAAGATGCGCGAGGACGACCGGGTGGCCATCCACGAAGCCATGGAGCAGCAGACCATCTCCATCGCCAAGGCAGGCATCACCACCACGCTCAACTCCAGGTGCGCTGAGGGGTGTATGGTTTTTGGGTGATTTTTTTGTTTTAAGCGCCTGATTTATGTCGACAGAATTTGAGATGTTCAATGAAAAGTGGTTTGCAAGACAAAGTCGGCAATAAAAAAGTTTTAAAGTGAACAAAATTTTGTGTGCCCTTGGCACCAGTTGACAACAATATGCAGCTTTGTGCACTGAAAATTCTGGTTACGCAAGTGCGGAAATGGTATTTTTAAAATCGTGATTTTGTATGAAGCTAATCACTGGCATATTTGAGGAATTTGTAATCTTTCGCGCGGTTTACATTCGTGTAAAATGGAATTTCAGTTGACATTTGACAAAACTTGATTTTTCCTACTCCTTTTCCCGGGGACAAAAATATGTAAAATTTGAATAAAAACTAAAAAAAAATCAATAAAAAGTATCACCCACCTATGGTTGGCAAGCGATTTTTTTGTTAAAAAATCCGATTTTTTTCAATCGCAGCACCCCGTCCGAATTTTTTAAAAAAATCGCAGGGGAAACATGTTGGTACTTATGCACTAGGTAAAATGCAAAAATTTTGCGCGCAAGCGCGCAGTTTTGTGTAAGCAATAGATTGGTTGCTTTTTTCATGGCTGTTACAGCAAATTTGCATCCCTTTTTGTGTGCTTTTAAGCGTGTAGGGTATGCTGAAATCACTATGGGAAGAATACATGGTTATGCTATGTGTTTTTATATCAAACTGCAAACATCAATGCAAATGCATCCATCTTCATTTATTTATATTGCGTTCTCAGCAAGAACACGCAATTTCCACAAACAAAATTGCAAATGCTCCATGAAATGTTACTCACACAGCAAATATAACAAATTTATTACTTGAAACTAACTCATTCTAAAGCTTTTCCAAAGCTCTACAGTTATTATATTTACACGGAAAGCACTTACTATCACTTTAAATGGCTTTGGATTTATCTATATCCCTCAGAGGCGATTTTAGAGGAAAATAGGACTTATTTTGACTCCAGCGATTTTTATTTTTAAAAAATCTATTTTTTTAAAGCGGGGTCGTAAAAAAATCGATTTTTTCCAACCCTACACCCACCCAAACCCAGGTGCTCGGTGCTGGCGGCGGCCAACTCAGTGTTCGGTCGTTGGGACGACACGAAGGGCGAGGACAACATCGACTTCATGCCCACCATCCTGTCCAGGTTCGACATGATCTTCGTGGTCAAGGACGAGCACAACGAGAGGAGGGACATGGTTAGTGAGCGGTTTGCTGATGCGAATTATCGGGCATATTTAGGACGATTGGTCAAGGGAAATTTCTGAGTAGAATGTTTTGTCTACACGCTAGTTTTTTGTCATAACTTTTAAAAAGTTGGGAAGACTCAAGCATCAGATCAGCTTTGAACTCGAGTTTTTCGGAATGGTTCATTCTAAATTTCTGTCAACAGTAAAATAGTTGGCGGACACCAAATTTCTGTGAACTCAAAATCGTTCGAAGCTGATGTGTGAGTCTTCATTCGAATACATGTAAGTCCACTTTATCACGACAAATGCGTCGCACAATGTCCCACGCAACTGTCACCTTTGATTTATTTAAATGCATGATTTATTTACAAACGCAATAAAATGAGACTGAATTCATGTCAAATAGTTGTGACGATTTGTACACCAAGAGCGTGATTGTCCTTTGCCGGACGCATGTGGAAGGCATTGTGGCCGCTTCAGTTTCTCCTCTCGTATCTGTTACGCTGGTCGCAGACGCTGGCCAAGCACGTGATCCGCGTGCACGTGGACGCAGCGGCGGCCGGCCGTCGCGCCCCCGCCGCGCAGCAGCCAGCTCAAGCTGAAGATGGTATGTGGTCGCAAGGACGTATCCAGGGGGGGAGCGGGGGGGGCTGCAGCCCCCCCCTTCCCGGGGTGAGACCCAAAAAGTCCCGGAAAATGCACATTTTCCTATATATTTTCCGATGTTTCTTAAAAATTTTGCGCGCAAGCGCGCAATTTCTTCCCCATGCATTGTATTTTCAACGGATCGGCCCCTGCAAACCAATATCCTCGGAAATAAACACATTTTTGCGAATTTCGCTGCATATGTATGCATTTTTACATACATATAAAGCGACTCCTGGCGCTGGCGCCAACGCCAATAGCGCCATGGCGTGGCGCCTTTGTATGGCGCTAGCGCCATACGAAGGCGCCAAACCATGGCGTTATTGGCGTTGGCGCCAGCGCCAGGAACCGCTTTATATGTATGTAAATATGCATACATATACAGCGAAAGTCGCAAAAATATGCTCATTTCCGAGGATCTTTGTTTACAGGGACCGATCCGCCGAAAATACAATGCACGGGGAAGACATTGCGCGCTTGCGCGCAAAATTTTTGAGAAACATAGAAAAATATACATGGAAAGTTGCATTTTCCGGGACTTTTTAGGTCTCACCCCGGGAAGGGGGGGGGGGGCTGCAGCCCCCCCCGCCCCCCCCCCCCTGGATACGTCCTTGAACACACTTAACAGCAACAACGAAAATCAACTATGCTCTATCACATGGGTCAGTTGAAATGGCGTAGGCTCATCCCACATCTAAACCCATCCCACATCTAAATCTACTTGTCTCTCAAATAGACTGTATTTTATTTAGTGAATTTCAAAAAAAAGTCATTTTATGGGCCGGGATGTGGGATGGCACAGACCCGTTGAAATCACATAATTAACCAAAAAAATTAGTTGACACGAATTTTGATGTCAACTAGTGCGTGTGGGCCGAGTGCATGGAAACCCTGCCCCCCCGCGCAGCTGGACCTGGGCTCCAAGTCGGGCAAGCACAAGCGTTCGCCCATAGCGATCACGGTGCGGCAGCTGGAGGCGGTCGTGCGCATGGCCGAGGCCCTGGCCAAGATGCAGCTGAAGCCGTTCGCGGACATGCGCCACGTGGACGAGGCGCTCCGGTTGTTCAGAGTCAGCACGCTCGAGGCCGCCGCCAGTGGCTCTTTGGCTGGTCGGTTGCCGCTGCTTTTGGCCGGCTGTGTTTCTCACGTATTCACTGTTTTGTGGCTGATTACCATTTTTAACTTGGTAATGCATGGGTTTTTTTAATACTTTTTTTCGCCTAATTTTTTTTTATTCGGACCTTTTATGTGGCCGCATTGAAGGTATTTTTAACTTGGTAATGCATGGGTTTTTTTAATACTTTTTTTCGCCTAATTTTTTTTTATTCGGACCTTTTATGTGGCCGCATTGAAGGTATTTTTAACATAATCGTAGCTTATTTTTGACTAGCTTTGCGTTTGTTCAAATGGGTGTGCAATAAATTTTTCCTTACAAATGTCCAACAAATTTTCCCCAGTGTAGCGTTTCAAAAATATGGCAGCAAAGTAGGTGAAAGTATTATCTATGCAGGGTTCGGCGACATTAAATTCTTGTCATTCCGTCAAAATTCAACAATAAGTAGACATGTGTCTTTTTAAATGAAAACTCATATTTATCGGCGGAAACGCTAAGCACAAGTAATGTATTCTCAGTGCTCCGCCTATCTTTCCCGAAGCAAAATTATTGGTTACTATCTGTTGAACCCGCAGTTCCCCAGAAGGACCCCTTGAATTAGTGTTTAGTCATTTATTACCGATTTTAAGCGATTTCTCCGTCTTTTTCTGTGTATTATAAGGACCATTCCGGTATTATAAGGACCAAATTGGGAGAGAGCCCCCCCCCCCCCCCGCCGTTCGCCTGACTCCGTAAACAATCCGCCCCTTCTCAAAAATCCTGGCTACGTCCCTGTTATATACTCATCTTGTTTTCAGGCGCCGAGGGTTTCACTACGCCGGAGGACCAGGAAACTATGAGTCGCATTGAACGGCAAATAAAAAAGCGCTTTGCTATTGGCACTCAGGTATGTACGCATAGATTTGAAAAATCGATTTCTTAAAAAAAAAGATTTTTTAAATAAAAATCCGATTTTTAATTCTCCAAAATAGGGGTATAGAACAGAAATATGTTTAAGTGGAGTGTCACATAATGTATTGTTGTCTATTGTTGTCATATTATGACTGTGGAGTAATGGGGTAGCATTAAAAGTGGTGATTTCTGTCAAAAATACCTATTTTTATTCCGAATCGTTACGTATATCGCCTTTTATCGAACGGTCGTCTCTTGAAGTGAAGTTTGACATGGAATAGTGCTTAAATAAGCTTTTAAAAGAGGGATAATACATTGACAGTGATGTTTAACGTATATCGTAAATTGCGCGCAAAAAAATCAAAATACCTAGTGCATGTCTACAAGAAATTTTTCCTTTGGATTTTTAAAAATCAAAACCAGTTTCTACCCATGTTATAAAATCACATTTTTCTTTTTAAAAAAGATCTGTTAAAATCATGGGCCAACCCTATGTCAAACTATAATTTAAAAATACCAATTTACAGGTTTCAGAGCACATCATTATGCAAGATTTCGTTCGGCAGAACTATTCAATGCCTGCCGTGCACAAGGTTTGCTGTTGATTTTTGTGCTACGTTCCTATTTGTGGCAAATAATGATACACTATTATCCACAGTTTATGTTGACCAATTTTCTTCTCACTTTTCAGGTGGTTTCCACTATGATCCGCCGCGGCGATATTCAGTACCGTTTGCAGCGCAAAATGCTTTTCAGGATTAAGTGATTGACTGCTGGGTTTGTGTTATTTTTGCACGCAACTTTTACTTGGTATTCACATTTTCAAATGTAATGGGCCCACACACCCTAGTTGACTTGACATTGACACCAAATGTCAACTGGTTCCCATCCCAATTCAAAGCTTGCAGATGAGCCAACGAACGACGTTCAAATGCAAGCTTTGAATTGGGATGGGAACCAGTTGACATTTGGTGTCGATGTCAACTAGTGTGTGTGGGCCATTGTGGTGTATGCTTTTCAAATTTTATTTCATTTTTTGTTTGTTTTACTTTGAAACAATAAGCAGTTGGAAGGAAGGAATTAAAATTAAATGAATGAAATTTTCATGATTTGTCTGCTTTCATGTTTTTCTGGGTCAATTCTGCTATCGGACAGGTGACATCAATTATGCTAGGTGATGAGTACGGTTGAAAGTAATAAATCTGATGACAACTAAACATTTAACTGACGGTGCTCTCATTTAGAAGATAAAGTAGTATACTCAGATGTAGGGTTGGAAAAAAAAAACGTTTTTTTAACTCAATGTTTGTTTTTTTTTAAGTTTTTTTTATTAAAAAAACGTTGTTGTTTTTTTTAAAAAAAAAACGTTTTTTTTATTTAAAAAACGTTGTTTTTTAAAAGCTCCCAGATATGACCTAGTGTCAACATATATAGGTATATCAGACACTGGCAATACTCTGTGATGTTAAATATGACCATATAATGGCTGTGGAGCCATGGGATAGCATTATAAGTGGTGATTTGTGTCAAAAATATCCATTTTTCGTCGACATATCGCTCGTATATCGCCTTATAGTCGAATGTTTGTGACTTCAGGTAAAGTTTGGCACGGAATGGTGATCAAACAAGGTTATAAAAGGAGGTTGTTACTTTGGGAGTGAAGTTACACATACATGGAAGCACATTACCTCAATATTATATATTACAGCAACATATGTCGGCTTATTCACCCATGGTAGCACACAGAAATGAATGTTTTGATACAAAAAATGCAACAAAACCAATGAAAACAACCACCAATGTCAATTTGTGTGTGAAATTGCGCGCTTGCGCGTAAAAATTTTGCAAAATACCTAGTGCTTAGTAAACACCTTCCCGGACAAGTTCACCACCCATTTTTTTATTTCAGTTCGAACGCAATATCTCCGTCCATGGGGGTGTTATAAGGCTGAAACTTTGTATATATAAAGTTGTAAGACCCCCTTACTCCCCAACAATGGGGGGAGGTGCGGCGACTCACTACAGGGTGGGTCGCCCTATATGCAATAATTTTTGTGGCGTTTTTGGTGTCCCAAGCAAGTTCACCACCCACTTGATTAGCTTCACTTTGAAGGCTATATCTCCAGCTGTGAGGGCGGTAGAAAGCTGAAATTTGGGGGATGTCTTGACAACAACCCCCCTCACAATACACCAGTGGGGCGGCCGCTGATGACCCACTAAAGCATGGGTCACTGCATATAACGTTGATAATTTTTTTAAGAACAGCCCAAGTGTCAGAAACAAGTTCGCCACCCAACTGCATTACAAAAAAATGTTGTGAGAACATACCTGATATAAAATTGAATCAGATTTGAGCCCTAGTTCTGCTCATAAAATTTTTTTCAGTAGGGCACCCACCCTGTCCCATAAACAGCAGACTGGAAATTTCACTTTAAGCCAATTTTTTGTATCACACTTAAAAAGTTGGTTTACAAAGTTCACTAGGGGAGGGTCTAAGGTTCAAAGTTATGTAAACAACATAACCTCTAAAATGCTTCCATAAGGAAATTTATTTGGGGTGAATGAAAAAGTGAAAATTGTGTCAAATTTTGTTCCTGAAATGACATCATTTTGACGTCATAGAATTCACCCCAAGTAAATTTCCTTATGGAGGCATTTTGGAGGTTATATTGTTTACATAACTTTGAACCTTAGACCATTCTCTAGTGAACTTTGTAAACCAACTTTGTAAGTGTGAAACAAAAAAATGGTTTAAAGTGAAATTTTCATTCTACCGTTTATGGGACAGGGAGGGTGCCCTACTGAAAAAATTTGTTTTTGGCTGAAATAGTGTTCCAACCCGATTCAGTTTTATATCAGGTATGTTGTTGCAACATTTTTTCAATGCAGCTGGGTGATAAACTTGTTTTGGGACACTAGGGCTGTTTTTAGAAAATGGTCAACTTTATATGCAGTGACCCATGCTTTAGTGGGTCGTTGGCAGCCGCCCCACTGGTGTATTGTGAGGGGGGTTGTTGGCAAGACATCCCCCAAATTTCAGCTTTGTACCGTCATCACAGCTGGAGATATGGCTCTCGTAGTGTAGCCAATCAAGTGGGTGGTGAACTTGTTTGGGACACCAAAAATGCCAAAAAAATTGTTGCATATAGGGCGACCCACCCTGTAGTGAGTTGCCGCACCGGTTCACTATACTTATTGTCAGTACTTTTCTATTGCATACGGCGCGTGGCTTGGGTCGATGGCTGTGCAACAGACGCCATTCACGATTCATACGTAAAGTAACACATAAAACAAAGGCGGCAATCCCTTGTGATGTTGTTACAAATGAATTTCTCAGCTGTGGGCTAATGGAATCATGAATGATTTGCTGAGTTTCGGAACCTTGTTTGGAACTGGGTGTTATTCATATGCAAGTGAAAACTTCTCATACTTTTATCAGAATGCATTGTAATCATGCATTCGATCATTTTTTGTCTATATTTCTTTATTCATCTACCCGCGACGTTAATCCGCTCAAGCCGCATAATGGTGTCTGTTGCACACTTGTTCACCCAAGCCACGCACCGTATGCAATAGAAAAGTACTGACAATAAGTATAAAACGCCGCCGCACCTCCCCCATTGTTGGGTAGTATAGGGGTCTTACAACTTTATATATACAAAGTTTCAGCTTTATAACACCCCCATGGACGGAGATATTGCATTCAAAGTGAAATTAAAAAATGGGTGGTGAACTTGTCCGGGAAGGTGTTTACTAAAAATTTCAGCCGATGTTTTTAAAAAAAAAACATTTCGGACGTCATGTTTTTTTATTAAAAAAAACGTTGTTTTTTAAAAAAAAACATCGGCCAACCCTACTCAGATGACATTACGCCGTACATTTTTCCGGAGGAAACACTCCATCCTGACGTGATCACTTTCGTCGCCGTCATCATCTGTCGCCATCGCGTCGTCTTCATCACGTCATCACTTCGTCGTCATCGCGCCTTCCATAAGTTCTCGGCTGGCCGTCTGCCAGCCAAAGACATAACTCCTATCTGTTTGTAGAGTATCGTGTCTGCCGAGTATACCTTTAACTATTCTTGTCATCTTTCCATTCGCAAAGTTAGCACGAGTGTTGGTTTATGGATGCAGCATCCATGAATAAACCCTGGAAAATAAAAGTGTATGAAAAGCGTGAGCTCAATCAGCAGTTGTCAAAACGCATTTGAATCAGCGAAGTGCGACAAGTCGCGGGACAATCTAAAAACGGATGGTGCATAAATGACGATATTAAGCTTGTCAGTATGCCGTTGAACGTTTTTGTCTGGGGCGGTGATTCACCTCGTAAAATCGTGTGTCATATGTCATGCAAGATGTCAAAAGCTCGGTAATATTTTGTAATTTCGATTGGCACTGCGCATTTTCAATGGGGGTGCACTGATACGCACATCTGCCTGATACGCATATTTTCCCGTTTTTTTCACTTGACACTTTTTCAAGTGATTTTCAGATATGAGTAAAGTGAAAAACGCTGCGCAATGACATTAGTGAACTTTTTTCACTTCACTCATATCTGAAAATGACTTGAAAAAGTGTCAAGTGAAAAAAACGGGAAAATGTGCGTATCAGGCCTAGGGTGTCAACAAAAACTTTTTGGCAGAAAACGGAAACGGAAAAAATTTACACTTGCCGGAAAACGGAAACGGAAACGGAAAAAAATTTGCACCTGCCGGAAAACGGAAAAATGAAAGGCCGGAAAACGGAAACGGAAACGGAAAAATTTGCCGAAATTATGCCGGAAACGGAAAAAATTTGCTGAAGGTATGCCGGAAATGGAAAAAATTTGCTGAAATTTTGCCGGAAATGGAAAAAAAATTGCAGAAATTTATCCAGAAATAAAAAAATTTGCAGAAATCTTGCTAGAAATAGAAACAATTCACATAATTGAGAACCTGCATGCATGTTCACCAGTTTGGCTGAAACAGAAAACAGAGAATTGAGTCAGAAAATGGAAAAAAGTTGGAAAAACAGACAATTGAGCCGGAAAACGGAAAAAAGGCGGAAAAACTGAAATTTTAGCCGGAAAACGGAAAATGAGCCGGAAAAACGGAAACGGAAAAAAAAATTTTCAGCCGGAAAACGGAAACGGAAAAAAATTTGCCTGCGGAAAGCGGAAACGGAAAACGGAAAGTTGACACCCTAATCAGGCCTGCCCCTTTTCAATTGGCAGGTCACTACCGGCTGCCTGCCACCAGGGGCCAGCCCGCAAGTCTACTTTCTCTTGATTTTTCACTTGACACTTGACTTTGTCACCTGCCCGTTCCGCGAGTGACAAAGTCTAGAGTAAATAACCTGTCAACTTGCGGACTGGCCCCTGATCCGTATATTTCGTTTAGTAGGCGTGACGGCCCTGGCGCGACTGCTTAGTTTGTTTCTGTGGTTTCAAACAAAAACTGCTATTTGTTCTAAATCCTAAATTGTCAGCATTAGAGGTAACGCTTTATAAGCCCTCCTCGCATTGATCACATTTTTGGACACATGTCATTCCGCAGTTTTCAACTTGCATTTGTCGACTTGCCATTTCGATCATGCGCCCGCCAGTGCGCTGCTGGCTTAGAAAGGTGCATGTTGTATTTTCCTATTACACGCATCCATTCCAATGTTGGTCTCTGTGTATGATTGTGTGGCGCCGTGTAATAGTAAATACGGTGCACTATATAAACGTGAATGCCGTGTGGTTGATAGAATCCAATCAGTCAATTTTAAAGAGTTCAAAGGAAACATTTGCCTTTTTGAACCACACTGTATTCTGATCGGACCGGCCAGCTGTTGTCATGCAAAAGTAGTGCCTGCGCATTGTTCACTTAGGTATTCTTTAAGCGAACTGAAAAGTTAGGAAAGTGTAAAATGAAATCATTTTTTGAAGTTTTCTGGATTCTTATTTTATCAGAGACACGTGTACACTAACAGTGAATTCTTCAAATGTCACGACGTAGCATCCTTTATTCAAAAGCAATTCTCACATTCCCAGTTTCCATAAACATTCAGTTTATAGAGCGAGCTCGCGTGCAGGTGTCTGGATTTGATTCCACATGGATTACATTCCTGTACACTTTTTATTTATGATGCTACATTGCGTGTAACTTGACTATTTTTTTATTGTTTTGTTCGTAAACATTTTTATTCATGTCAGTCAATCAAAACCTTTTTTATTTACCTACCCTGTTTTTTTATCGTTATCTTTTTTATTTTGTGTCTGCAATGTGTAGAAATCTGCGGAATTGATACACTCTGATAAATATTTACCGTATCTCCTCGAATTACACCCTCCATTGACACATAGCAGGGCTGAGGGAAAATGAACCCTACCCTCGAAATACCCCCCCCCCTACGCAATGAGCGTTCTGAAACATAGTTTGAGAAAGTAATACATGATGTAAATGTTTTTTGGCTGCCACCTTTCATCTCAGCCATACATTGAGTTGTGTACATTCATACATTTTACTTTGAAATGTGAACATTTTTATGTATGAATTTATGATGGACTATGATCAAAATGCTGACCGAAAAATAATTCCCCCCCCCCCTCACGAATCAAGCTCCACACTCAAAATACTTAGCCCCAAAACAGTGAGCGGGTTAAACTTGTGGAATAGGTACGGTAGAAATTTAGGTATGTCACTTTCTGCGCGAAACTGCTATTCAAAAGGTGTGGATTTAGTTTGCCGCCCGGTAGTATGACGCGGGCTGATCCACCGCGTGCCATTTCGTCGCAGTCCCAATATGACGTACAGTCAGATTGTCAGAATTCATCACGTCTCCATTTCATATGCCCCGAAATTACACGCTCTG
Source organism: Sphaerolaimus hirsutus (assembly GCA_964036195.1). Classification (NCBI taxonomy): domain Eukaryota; kingdom Metazoa; phylum Nematoda; class Chromadorea; order Monhysterida; family Sphaerolaimidae; genus Sphaerolaimus; species Sphaerolaimus hirsutus. The sequence continues at coordinate 1,215,328 of OZ038450.1, read as the reverse complement.
CTGGAAATTTTTGATGAAAATATCAGTACCATGACAATTTACATATATTTTTTACACATATGTTACATATACTTACATAAATACCATCTTTGAGTAAAATTGTTACGCAATAAATCTATGAATACTCATAAATTGTATGTGAGACAAAAAATTGCAAATCACATGTATCCAATGATTCCCCAAGCCAAAAATCCTCAAAGACAAATAGCCGCTGCGACGAAATAACACTGCGACGCATGAGCACGCGACATAAGTACACTCCGCGATGTGCTACGCGGCAAACCGAGAGCAAACCATTCAAAATTTTCAATCCTCCCCAACGGTGAAAATGATACCTTTGATCGTCTGCGCGGTATTTTTTGGCGCGAGCGCTGCACATTCGTTTGCGCCGCAAAGGCGGTAGTTATGAGATGGATTTTGTCCTCATGGATATGACACGGTTTCTCGTAATCGCTCGCGCATGCGAAAGTGCCAGGATACGTTGAAAAAATGGCGCCATGGCGCTTTTACAAATATAGCAACTGGCGCCGTCAATTACAATTATTGCCCTGGGTGTTTTGGAGCTTTTATGCGAATGGGCCACGTGGGTAAACATCCTCCCCAAACCGCCCAGCTATCTGTCAACCTTGGAGGCGCCTCAGCTATCTATCTATCCCTGAGACAAATTTTTTGGCTACTATCCCCTGAACCCCCCCCCCCCCCGAAAAATCGGCAAGCTATCTGGAGCAAGTTTTTATAAATTTTACCAAAAGATCTGTTGAAAATCGTCAATTTTCATACCTTTTTATAGATTTTCATATCCAAAATCACTAGTTCTTGTGTCTAACTGCTTATTTGCAGCTACCGTACTTCCTCGAAATACCCCCAGGGGGTTTATTTTTTCAGAGTGAGAATTTTGAGGGGGGTTTTCGAGGGAGTGGGGTTATTATTTCGCCAGAAATTTTTTTAACTCCCAGTAGCAATAATGTTCGCAGACGTAGAAAAATGCGACAAAAACCACCACGACAAATATATATTTAAGAGTCTACAGACTTATATAAGTATTTAAGAGTCTACAGACTTATATAAGTATAGTACTTATATAAACCATGTTCTAACGTAACACAATCATTGTTTTTAACGTGTGTTATGCATTGCATGGGTCATGAACCGCAGCTTTTGTCATTGACGTTCTATTTACACTCAATTGGGGGGGGGGGGTTATTAATTCATAGTGCCCATTTTGAGGGGGTAATTCGAGGAAATACGGTATTTTCAGTACTTCCAAAAGATTTGCCTCGTTATAGGTAGCTACTAGATAGCTGGCCGATTGGGGGGTGGGGGTAAGCTTCCATTGCGGACGCCTGCGCCGTGCTCTAAAATGGCGCCAGCGCCATGGCGCCATTCCGTCACCATTGCGCTGCCACCCGCTCCGTGTTTCGCAACGCGCGGCGACTTTCAAGGAGAAAAAAGTACTCGTTCAAAGTTATGTCGCGACAACATCACATGCGCAGCGCTCGTAGATCTGTTTCAAATGACTATTATTTTAGTAAAAAGTGATTTGGTTTTTTTTATGGAAATGTGAATTGTGTGCTTCGGGCCGGGCTGGCGGCTGATTATTTACACACCTGGAAATGCAGTTCTCGTTTGCAGTGATAATGCGGATGGATGCTGGACTACTTTTGGGGGGCTAAATTGTGTTTCGCGCCGCTTCGTTCTTATATACCGTATTTATTCTAATAAAACGGCATACCTCCAATAGAACGGTACCTTCAATAGAACGGCACCTCTAATAGAACGGCACCTCTAATAGAACGGCAGGTAAAAAAGTCGACGAAAAAAATAGAACGGCGCTCTTCTATTAGAAGAAATACGGTATGTGCACTGGGTGTCAACTGTTGTCATGTCAATTCAGGTTTTAGTTGACGGTTCGCCGCACAACTTTTCAAGTGCACATGCGGAATTAATTGGTATGTGCATGTAGACATCGTCCTGCGACCCGTCAACTGAAGTCGGAACTGAAAGCAGTCTGCTGGGTTGACTCCCGGTGGCATTGTCAACTAGTGTGTGTAGGGCCTTTGCGAGCGAATGATTTGTAATCTTCGAGCGTCAACTAGGTAAATATCCTACAGTCACCTGCCGTACTGCCTGATCGAATGTCGAACAGTGAATTTTTTAAACATACCTATTTAAGAAACCCAAAATATTAACTTACAACACATTTAAATTTATTTCAGAATTCCTCGAAGGATTTGTCATGTATGTCATTAATTCAGCTTGTCAATTGAAACAGCGATCCACGGGCAGAATTTGACGTGGAATACCCAGAAACGTTTTCACTGTTTTATTCAATTTGACGCAAACATGGTTCTAGTAATTGGTTAATGTGACCTCAGTGCCTGTTGCAGCAATAGCACAGTGCGGTAAAATACCTGTCTCGGGTGACCACACGCACGTATTTCTATACATAAATACCATACACATCTTCACGTTACTTCACGTCCACAGACATGGGTAGTGATGATTGCATCGCTGACCTTGGGCCGCGCCATTGTTGCTGGGGCACACTTGTTCCCCTATGCAGACTTGTCTACTGGGGTGCATATTTGGGTTTCAAAATGAATACGTATTATTTAGGTGAAGCATAGGTATAGATATATTAATCAGAAGGGATATTTTTGATGGGACAAGCAGTACCATGGCATTTTCACTTAAGTTGAGTAGATTTATACGTAGCAAACGCCACAATAAATCAATAATAAATTACTCCGCTATGCCAACATTTGATCTTCTAACAATTTTTTATATCTGTTATATCAGTTTCAAAAATTTAAGCCATCAACTGGTGTGCATGGGGCTTTTTCCTATTTTCAAGCACCCTTGGCATTTCCACATACGGTAAATCCTCCAATAAGTCTCTAGGGGAGTCATTTTTCAGCAGACTTTTACTGGAGTTATTTGAGGGGAGGAGTTATTTTTCCATCAGTATTAATACCATAAAATGCATGTTCAATTTACTGCAAACTAGAGTAAAATTACTAAAATGACGTTTGATAAATCATATGTTGCAATACAAATTCCACATTGAAAATCAATACTAGGGATCATCCGCTGTTCGAAACAATACATATTTTTACAGACTACATTTAGACAGATTTATTACCCATCAAATGGGGGTGGGGTTACTCCTCACTCATCTTACGGGGGCGTTATTCGGGGGGACTTATTCAAGGATTTACAGTATGTACAAAATTTGAAATCCACTGGACAATTGCGTGCGCATGCCAGCTCATTGTGGCCGGGCAACCTTGGACTAGGATCTGAATTCTGGATGTGGCAGATTTGCACTAGTGTAGAATTGGATGAGTGCGTTCTATTTATCCATTGTATTGCGTCGTCGCTGCGTTCACTCGTGTTTATTTTGTGGCAATCTTGAGCGCGACCTGTGCTCGATGTTGCCCCCGGCTTTCCTGTAGTTTTGAAGTGCTCTGCGCTCGGGCGTGGCTGTTTTACCGCCACTATTGCAGCTGTGGTCATTGTCATTCGCCAAAATCGGATTTAGAGCACGTTTTCAATTGAATGTCGATATGAAGAACAAAAAATCTAATGCCCTGTCACAGAAATTTATCAAAAAGTTGTATTGTTTGAACCTACAGCTGGCGGATTGTGGGTTGTGGGTGGCGTAAGTTCAACCAACATCTAATCAATTGTCTAGTCATCTGGCGTAAAAGTACGATTTCGGCTCTCGTTTTTTACATTGCGAGCACATTCGTACTAGTTTCTTGTTTAACGAACAGCTTAAATTGCTAAATAGATAGCTTTTGCACTTGCGCTTTTCCTTATCATTGATGTTTTTTTTGAGTAGAACAAGTTTGTCATGGATTGCATTTTGTGCGTGATAAGCGTCTCACAGTCGTTTATTTCCCTGTCAAAATTATTTTATTGCGTATTTAGTACGCAATTTGCGTTGAAAATCGCATTTTTTGTGCAGTTAAAGCGCTTTTTGTGCTGCCGCCCAGCTTTGATCCGGCTGCCAAAAGCTGCCGCCACTTGTGTATGTTTGTTTTGCACTTCATCGTTTGGAGCTCAGGATTGAATTTTAATCACCGTCAAGTTGCAAATGTCAATTCTAGAAATAAGCTACCTAGGTACATATCTCATGTTAAGTGTCAATCAAAAAATTCACGTCGCTGTAGCTGAAAAACTTTCATAAATACCACAATTAACATGTAAAAATGAAAAAATTTTGCCACTGACTGAAACTTTCCTTGTGGCTTGACATTTTACGAAATTGGTCCCTTTTTACCGCTTTTGCACCACACTGCAATTTTCTATTGAATTTGAACACCTGAAGGAATGCAGCATTGCAGGCATTCGTTTGTCTTCTTCACTGTCATTTTTGAACATTTAATAATTTCCGCCAGCCGAGGGCCACTACCGTACCCAGTAAAATTCCAGAGAAACTATATCAAATGCCATCAAATATCAAAAGTTTTGTTCAACGTTTTACCGGCGATGTTACCGGCTACAATGGCATTTGACAGTTTTCTGTGTTATTTCACAGGGTGGGTACCTGGCGACCAGTGCATCTCAAAATTGTCATTTAAGTTGGAATTTGATTTACCTACCACCTTTTGGTAAGGATCTTACCAATGATTCACCGGAAAATTGCCCGAGATAGCGTTGTTCAGATAAAGTCAGCTTCACATTGGCATTTTTCGTTGTTGAAAATTTTACAAAGTTTTCTTATACATATGATTGAGCGTGTGCATAAATTTTTCGAACGCCAGACCAAAACAAACCTTTTTTCCACGTCATTATTTTCATTTTCCTACCTTTGTCACAATAGCATTTGCAACAGTGTTTTTTCTCAAATTTACCGTATTTCCTCGAATTACCCCCCGGGGTGTATTTTTTCAGAGTGGAAATTTTGATGGGGTTAAACGAGGGGGGTATTTCGAGGGGGGGTATTATTTCGTCAGACTTTTTTTTGAAATCCCGGTACTAAATCGTCGTAACGTACACAGACGTCGAAAAATGCAAAAAAAGGCGATTTATACGACTCTATAGACTTATATAAGTACGTAGACTGTATAAACCCTGTTCTAACATAACACAATCATTGTTTTTAATGTGTGTTCTGCGTTTCACGTAGCTTTGTCATCTACGTTCTCTATACACTAAATTTGGGGGGGGGGGGTATTTCGAGGGTTGGTTTATAAATTCATAGTGTCCATTATGAGGGGGGTATTTCGAGTAAATACGGTATGCATTCCTCTATCCAAATGTGTATTCAGTGTAACTTAAAACGTATCCTCCAAAATGTACATGTACAAAAAACGGTAAAGCACGCACGTTTTCCGTCCTAATCCATTCGGTTGCTCAATATAGAATCAAAAACAGTACCTATTTTTAATCTAAATACTGATTGATCTCTAAATTTAGATCAATCACCCATTTAATCTCTAAATCGACCTGCATCTCTCGATGGCGGCGGCGCGGCTGTGCGCCCGCTACGCGTCCGCCGAGGCGCTGAGCAGCACGCCGGACACGAACAGGCCCGACAACGTGATGGACTGGCACGGTGAGACGCGCGTTTCCATGTATTTATAACTTGAAGTGTCTTCTTGTGTGTTATATTTGTAATGGTTTGTGTGGGGTGCGTATTGGGTTATGATTGGAATGGATGTACCGTATTCCCTCGTAGCTTTTTTGGAGTTATTTATACATATTTTATAATGAATTACTGACTGATGGATTCGTGTGGCCGGAACAGTGGTTAAATAGCGCCCGCACCATGCCGGCATTTTTAGTGCTTAGCGCGCTTTTTCTGGCACTTTTTATTACTAGGCCGGTAACTCTATTTTTTTCGTTTTCTTATCAATCTTATTGCCAATTTATTTTCTACAAAAAAGTCAACGCGCAATAAAAAGTTTACAAGAAGTTCTCAGGACATCCGTCCACCCGATCCGGTTATAATTGTGTAGCAACAAAAAAAAACAATAAAACAGGTTTTTTGGATTCTGAGAATGTGCCTCACATTTATTTGCATGGGTTTGTTCACAAAACCTTCTGTCCAAATCATTGTGAACTGAATTTTTTTGAAGTAATTTATGTATACCTAATTTTTGTACTAAATACGTTCTACATTGTTTCATTGTGTGGGAAAGCTGTGTTGTGACCACGAATAATTTTCCGTGTGATGCTGTGAAAAGATTCCTCTCCAACGGCCCCATTCTTGTCCATTTCTTCGAATCCGCTCAATTTCCATTCAAAATCTTACAATTCACGAAATTGCGGCCGCCGCTGTCACGTAACTACATATTTACGTAATATTTATGTTGCACATAAATCTACGCGTACTTATGTCTTCGCGTGCAAACAGCTTTGTGTTAGATTTCTCATTCAGGAAAACAAACAAGACATGAGACGCTGTGTGTGAAACTGTAGGAATGTACGCGGGTGCCGTTCAGATTGAACGGTTGAAACGAGTATGGCATTGCATTTGGACATTCGAACTGAAATGGTTGATGCAGGGATTACTGCCGCGAGCCGCCTGGCCCCAATTCCCAAAGTGGACAAGTACCTAACACTAAATGACAAGAAAGTGGTAAGTGTTAAGTTGAGTTATAAGTGAAAGTTCGGTGCCGCTTCCAGACAAGCATTTTTATTTGTAGGTTTACACGTCACTTGCAATTAACACATGCATACCGTATTTCTTCTAATAGAACGGCATACCTCTAATAGAACGGCACCTCCGATAGAACGGCAGGTTTTGGCACTTGCGCTGACGAAAACAATAGAACGGCAGCCTCCAATTGAACGGCACCTGCAATAGAATGGCAGGTATACATTATGTTGGGAGTGTGCCTAAACACAAATATAAGTATCAAATGGATTGTGAGAATGTTCAAAGCATTCAATTAGCTGCTAAATGTCAAATTGATGCTCTTGCATTAAAATATTGCTCAAGCTTCATTAAAAATAAGGCTCATGTTCACATGAGAAATGTGTGAAAAAAATCGGTGAAAAAAAATTGAACGGCAGCCTCCAATAGAACGGCACCTCCAATAGAACGGCAGGTAAAAAAGTTGACAAAAAAAATAGAACGGCGCTTTTCTATTAGAAGAAATACGGTAATCTTACGTACCGTATTTCCTCGAAATACCCCCGTCGAAATACCCCCTCCTCGAAATACCCCCCCCCCAAATTGGCTGTAAAGAGAAGGTAAATGACTAAAGCTGCGGTTTGTGATGCGTGCAATGCAGAACACATTTTAAAAACAATAAGTGTGTTATGTTAGAACAGGGTTTATACCATCTACATGCTTATATACCTAAAGGTAAGTCGCCATGTATTTATAAGGTCTATATGCCTATAGACTCTTCTTATACATGGCGGTTTTTGTACGTCTGCGTAAGAAAGTTACAAACAACAAATGAGTTGTGGGAGTTAAAAAAATTTCTGGCGAAGTAAAAAAACCCTCCAAAATACCCGTAGTTTGACCCCCCTCAAAAATTTCATTCTGAAAAATAAACCCTCGGGGGGGGGGGGGTAATTCGAGGAAATACGGTATAATAGCGCATATCGGTTTTTGTGTCATTTGCGGAAATCGCACCAAAACACGATTTTTAACAAATTGGTAGATGGATTGAGGAAGATTTGGTCCGATTGCGCTGAAATTTGTAGTTTTGTTTCAGTGGCAAACAGATGTAAATATATGGTGAAGATTAACTTTCATCGGTTCATCATTCACTATTTGTTTACCTTCAGCTAGGGTGGTTGAACACTTAACTAAAGTCGGCGGACATTTCACTCTACAAAATCGGAGAGTTAGAATTCGCTCGTGAATAAAGCGAACAACGAAACTTGTGTCCCAAGCGGACGCTAGAAATTGAAAAAGAAAATCATATTAAAAGAAAAATGGACGTTTCGCTGCGTCCGTGCGTGCCACGCCCTAGTTATCTACATTTTTAACGTTGCTCGTAAAGAATTTGACCGTTCAAACTACCGTTTTACCGTTCAAACTACCGTTTTTGTTTTTATTCTATTTTTCATTCGTTGGCTCCGTTCCAACAGAGGGGAACTTGGCAGCCGGCCAAAATTTCGAAATCCGTTATTAATATGAATAAATCAGGCTCACAATAGCTATATAACCATGTATATGAACAAAAATAGCGATTATGAAGGTGGAAATAGGCAAAGCAAAGCAAATTTTAACGATTTTTAGCTAACTTTCAGTTTTCACTCTCATTTGTATAATACGCAACTGGTAACTGGGATAAGAGCCAAGTTTTCATACGTGACCCGATCTATTCCAATGGTAAAAATATTGCGTCACAATACCTAATGCCGTCATGCACTCTCCACTGGAGAGATTGACGCAAATGTTTGTAGGGCGATACGTCTGCTGACTTTAAATACCTACATGAATATGTGCCTGATAACCATTTGTTGAAGGTAATGCGGTGAATTACAATTAACAATGGTGTGTGTGTGTGCAAATTGAAAGAATTTTTTGACTTAAGAAAAAAAAATTTTTAAGTAAATACTCCGTGGCAGATTGTTTTAATTTCAGTTGAATCAGATCAATTTTCGGTGAGCTTTTTATAGACAAATCAGGACTTTCACCAATCCAGCGAGAAGTTTAGTACACAAAATCCCTGGTGCTACTTTACTGCGACTGTTTAATTTTCAAAAATCTAACCCGTCACCACAATGCTTCATTGCTTAAAGTTTGAAAATACCAGAGCATAAACATAAGCACAAATAAATACGCGTTGTAAACATCTAGAAATCACGCACAATAGGCTTCCGTATTTATATTCCACCTTCGTGCAGTCATGCACCGTGGCTAGGTAGTGCTGTTTTTGGCGCCAATAGCTAAAAGCACGACGGCCTAGTCTGTTTTCGGCGGCGCAACGCAAAGAGCCAATCGCTGCGCCACAACACAAAGGCGCCATTCGCGACAGCGCCATGGCGATTTGGCGCCAGCGTCGAGCATCAGCGCCGAGTGCTAGACACCACAAAAATATGACGCCGATGACGCCAAAAGCGCTATGGCGCTTGTTGATGTGGCGCCAGAACCGTGGCGCTTTCACACCACTATTCAAGCACGGCGCGGCAGGCACTTTAGTGTGCTTGCTGTATGCATGATGATAGCGGCCTTTGGCAGGCAGACAAGGCTCGCAGGCGCATGCATTCCCGCTCAGGTGTTGCCGTGCACATGGGCTTTTTTGCAGCCCACCTGCGCGCACGCCATCCTGTTTGCTCTACAATTTGGTATGTACCTGTGCGCTAGCGTTGGAAAAATGTTGTGTGTTTTTTTAAGTGAGTATTATCTTCAGACATGTTTTTCACAGTGTCAGAGTTAAAAATATGGCGAGATTAAGGCTTGATAACGCGACGCAGTGTGTTGCAGAGGTGTTAGAATTACTGAACCTTTTTTTAAAGTATACCGTATTTCCTCGAAATACCCCCCGGGGGGTGATTGTTTCATAGTGGTCCCGAGAGGGGGGGGGTTAAACGAGGGGGGGGGTATTTCGAGGGGGGGGTTATTGTTTCACAAGATAATTTTTGAAAACCAAGTACGAAATTGTCGTCTGAAACGTACGCAGACGTCGAAAAATGCAACAAAAACCGCCATTTATAAGGTTCTGTAGACTAATATTAGTATGTAGATGGTATGTACACTGTTCTAACGTGACACTGACATTGTTTAACGTGTGTTCTGCAGTACACTGAACACTAACTACAGTTATTGTCATGTACGTTCCCTTTACACTCAATTTGGGGGGGGGTATTTCGAGGGGGGGGGTGATTGTTTCATAGTGGTCTCGAGAGGGGGGGGGGGGTCAAACGAGGGGGGGGGTATTTCAAGGGGGGGTATTTCGAGGAAATACGGTATGTAAATGTAAGTTTTTTTTACTCACCAAAAAGTATAGACAGAGTAAAATACTTTTTTACTCGTACTCATGCGTAAATGTGAGTAAACTACTTTTTCCCCAGGAAAATGTAAAAGCGAGTACTTTTCCCGTGGAAAATGTAAAAAGTTACTACTTTTTACATGTGAGAGTGATTTTTACACTGGAAGACATAATAGATGTTGTTTTTTAGTAATGATTTAGTATTTTTTAGAAAAATGATATGATTTCTTCAAGATTTTCTTATTTTAGCGATCAAAAACTGTGATGTTAGCGACAAAAAATACATTTTCTCTGTACGTGTGTACTTTTAAAATGTACGCGTAAACGTGAGTACATTACTTTTTTAAAAGTATATGTAAATGTATTTACCGCGTACTCGTTAATGTACGTACATTTCAGGGTTCGTAAGGTTGGTAACGTTATGGTTTGTTTGAATATTTTCATGCTCATTGCTTATTTACAGAATAGCCAGCTTTAACCGGAAAGGTCCCAGTTGACCACACTGGAATATTATTACATCTCTCATTTCTGTGTAATCGCATACTGCGTCAAAAACCCTCCCGATAAAACTAAAACATCCTTCAAAACCTCCGTTTTTAAAACACTGTCTTTAAAAAAATGCGGTGGCCAACCCTAGACTGTACACAATAGTAATACACATTTAGCCGGCGGTTTGGGACCAAAACCACTTCCCTTTGCGTGATATACCGTGTTTCTGTATAACAGGAAATGTACAATGTCATTCGATTTGAGGATTCATGTTTCAGTCTGCGGTGCTGCCAATTTTTGCGTGAGTCTTTGCTCGCTGTCTTAAAATCAAATTTCGTCAAATTCAAAATTGCCATCATTTCCTGTCGTGAATATTCGCCATTTTTTCAATATGGTTTCCTTTCTCTTCAGTCAAAACACGCCTGTGATTGATTGAATGTAGGATGGATATCGTGCTGCAATCAATCTGTGAAAATTTATCGAACTGTGATGAAATCAATATCATCAAAGCGCCGTGGCGATAGTGCCAAAAAGAAAAACGACATGCTTATTTTGTCATTTAAAAAAAACACAATGTACCTCACTAGGTAAATAAACACACTAGTTTTCAACCAAAATTTTGATAACTCATAAATCGAATCCACCCATTTGAGTTCATCGGATTGGCTTATTTTTGATTCCCATGTGTTTATGTGTATAGTAGAGCCACTATTGCTCTCATAATCAGAGAATTTGGAGCACATTTCATGAAAATACGGTAACACGCCCTTTGTACAGCATCCATTCCGTTCAGTATAAACATTTGCATCACAAAAACATTGCCACTTCACTTCAGACCGAATGTTGCGCCATCTAAATTGGCAGCGCGCTGTGGGCGGGCGCCGTCTAACAAAGTCCACGTCTAACCTGGCGAACAGCGAGAAACAGCTGCAAGTCCTTGGGCGACAGGAAGCCGGAGGGCAACGAGTTGGACACAAGTGTGAGAGGCTCAACGCTAGCGCCATTGATTTGAGGATTGTGTCCGGTGAGTTTTTTGTGTGATTCAATTTCTGGTTGCGTTGTATTCTACAGTTGTGGCGATTGTCTACATTTCGCGCTGTGAATCGGGGGTGGGGGCACTCCCAGACCCAATAAAATGGCCTGTGAAATGGCAAATGTCATACAAAGTGTCCAAAGTCATCAGTTTGCCATTATTGCAGAGCATTTTCCATGACTTTTGACATTTTGCATGTAATTTGACATCTTACAGGGTCTTTTACACTCTCTGTGAGATTTACGGGGAGGCCAATTCCACACAGGGAAAATGAAACTATAGTCGGCAAGCTGTGAATCGGGTGACAGCTGATGACCTGTCACTTAAGTGAAACGCAAATTTGAAATGAAAATACGTGTCACTTGATTTACACGTACGACTTAACTTATCACTTATCATTTTTAATGTCTTTTGTCCACTTGCTGAATTTGCAGGAGGGCAAAGGAGGTATTTATGTGTCCTGTCACCAAATGTTACTCCAAAAACTAATCCGAAAAAGTGTTAATTAAAAAGTGTTTTCAAGATGATCTTACCGGTTGAATTTTACCTTTCTTTTTACTGTCACTTTCAAGATTCACCGCAAACTTTTTCAAAATTTCCAAGGTTTTGTATACCGTGCCAATTACCGAATTCTCTAAATTATAACGGAGATGTCAAATCTCTGCAAATCTTGCTTCTGCGAGTGTTCCTGACTGTCAAGGCCTTCGTGCATCGAAATATCCAGTAGTGATGTTGAAACAAAAAATTATAATTAAATATTAAGATGTTTCCGCCGGTGACTTTTTTACGAAAACTAATTTGCGCGCAGTTTCCATGGGTTTCCGGCTGTGTCAAGTAATTATCAATGTGAGTAAATACTTTGTAATCGTTTCTCGTATGAATTGTCTTATATTTGTCGCGCTGCAATGATTTTGGAAGTGTGCCAAATCGTTGCGCCGTTGATGGTTACCATTTTGCAGTCTTATGCATTTTCGAGGTCCTCAGTCTTGAGAAATCTCGCATTTTTATTAGCGTGTTTACTGAAAATATCTCTATTTTTGGCAAAATCCTCCAGATAACCAGCTGTTTTCCAAATATAATTTCTCTTTTGAAGTTCGCAAAATAATAGAAAAAGTTGTTTGCGACGACTTTCAGTCAGCTGGAATGTCTCATAAAAAGTTGGGGAAATTAGACGGACCCACATTCTGCTGGCAATTGTGTATGTACTTGATTTGTTCGGAAATTCCGTGGACACCGCATTTGATGTAGGATGTATATTATCATATTTATACTGATTTGATCACTATAAAAATGATGATACAACACCTTGATTTGGAAACGTGTGAACTTGTGCACAAAATCCACAATACAAAATCTTAATGGTAGATGAGATGATGAAATTTTTGGGCTTTTATTGAGGTTTCATATGGCAGATTACATTGTAAAGTGTGTGATCAGCACACTGTGAGCAACATAACATACTTTATTCACCTTAAAGAGACCCACTCTAAAAATCAATGCCTCCTGACATCTGCTTAAAGGAGGGTATGTGAGGATAATAGTTCACATAAAGTTTAAAAACACATTTTGACACCATAGGAGTGACAGGTTGTAAAAATAATAGGACAGAAATTTTGACGGCAAAATTTTGTGTAGTAGCTAGTCCTACATGGCAATTTGATATGTATGCACAATTTTGTGTTCTTTTTCTATTGGCCTAAAAATGCATCACCCCGCCACTTTCCGAACAAACCAACTATTCATTTTCGTGTGTGGGAGCCGGGAGGGAAGTAAACGAAACGACTTGAGAATGTTGGCCGGTTATGATAGCGAAAGGCGGCACTTTAGATAGAAAACAGGGCGCTATGTTGTCACTCTTTTAAGGCGCGGAATTTAATTAGTCCGACGCTTTTTCAAACAGCCCGATTTATTGTTCGAATAGAAATATTATGATTCCCGATTCTATGTGTATTGATTTCTGAGTTCGGGTGCCACTCGCATACCCTGTAAAATGTAAAATGTTGTGCAAAGTGTCAAAGGTCATGTAAAATGACATGAAAAAACAAAGTTCGCTATTTCACACGGAATTTTACATGACATTTGACACTTTGCATTGCATGACAATTGACGTTTTACAGGGCATTTTAAAGGGTCTGGGAGTGCCCCCTGGCCTGGAACAGTCCGTTAGGGAAGTTGAAGTTTTCATCGGGCACAAATTCAATTAACACTTGTAATTGGTTAAACGCGTGACATTTTACTCGCTGGTGGGGCGCCTTACCTGCGCCTTACGTTCCGATTTGTAGTGGTTGATTGAACTAGTTCAATCAACTACTATCAATCGAATCCGGCCCCTGGTCACGCCCTTGACACTCGCGCAGACGCGTTTCACGCCTCTGCAAACTGACATTTTTTTCGTCATTCCGCCCGCAATTTGTTAGCGTCTTGGCGCTATTTTTCTTTTGGCAACAATGTTTAGGCGAAAATTATAAATAGGTATGTAGGTATATATTTATGCAGCGAGTATAGATTTGCAACAGCGCGCGGGGGATTTCCACGGCCTTGGAAACGGTCATGGATTTAGTTTGAAGACTGGATTTCTTCCCATTGTGATTTTGTGTTCGCTGACATTTCGCCCTGGGGTGAAATGTCAGCGATTGTTGGAATTATGGCTAGGTTTTTTTCCTCGATATTCTAGTTGGGAAGTGATGTCAAGAAAACACTTTAAAACGCAGAATTGTTCTGTGTTTCTCTTTTTGTGTTTTTCATACATATTTTTGTGAAAATGGTAAAACACAGAATTCATTTGCATTGCTTGATTTTATTGAGCATCTATTTGTTTGATCATGGTGACTGTCCATAGAATTTCAAAATAACACAGACACAATAGAAACACTGGTATAATACACAACTTTTTTATAGTGTTTTGGGAAATTTGAGTATACTGCCTATTTGTATTTGCTATTGGAAGAGGTGATTGAATATTTAAAATAGGTATTCTACATTGAGTTAAGTTGCTCATATAAGATCATGGTTGTTAGGGGAACCCCGTTGTTGCATAGAAAAAACCTGTATGCGTATTGTTGGAAGACTCTGCTTCCACAACGAAAAAGCAATACTGAAACAGAGATTTTGATTTTTTATTTAACTCAAAACACAGAAATCACTCCCAACAACCTCCCCCCTCCCAAGAATCTAATTTTTATAACATTCAAAACACAGAAAGCACTCGCAACAAAACCTTGCCAGCGCTGTATTTTAGCTTTCCATTCAAATTTGTCAAACTAGTATAAATAATCTTAAATGCCACCCGCCTAGCATTCGTATCCCGGTCAATCAATCCCAGAAACCACCCCGCCCCCCGAAATAAACATGAGTCGTTCCAAATATCTATTCGAAGTTCGCTACCACACATCCGGACCGAACTCTAATCGCCCAGACTCGAACGGCATGAACAGCTCGCCGGACGCGGTGAAGCAGCGCAGCGTGTCGTCGGAGCGCCTGGCGCCGGACGTGAAATCGGTACCCGTGCAGTTGGTCCTGCCCGGGGGAGAACGATCCAATGTGTGGGTGAAGGATAGGTACGTCTTTGGGCTTGGGGATTTTTATTTGTCGGTTATGGAGTTAAAGTAAAATTGTTGCCCGTTGGCCCCACACTAGTTTCTTCCGAAATTTCGAAGAATTTGAAAGACTCATAAATATGCTTTGAACTCATTTGGGTTTACCATACTGGGATGTCTATTAAATACTAATTAAAACTACTGTCTGTCGACGGTGATCTCATTCCGGTAAACTCAACTGCGTTGATTTATGAGTTTTCGAAATTTCGGTAGAAAACTAGCGTGTTTACCTAGGCACATTCTAACCATTGACAATAAGAAAATAACCGGCTGTCCCTATTTGATTCATCGTCGAAAATTATATTGGCGCTGTGCCAATTCCTTTAAAATCCTTTTGCTTGGGTGTTAGATATCTTAACAAATGTCGGATGGGACCGGTGTCTGTTTTTCTGTTTTTCGAGGTGTTGAAACGGATAATAGTTCTCAAAATGACTTAGAAACGGATAAAGTGTCTGTCCGCGGCTTTTTGGTTACTATCTCATCGCCTTTCTCAACTTTTTCTTTTCATTTTCTGCATTTGTGGTATTGTAGGTGTAGTGCGCCAGGCCGTGAGAGCTCTGGGCACCAAAGAATGTCCGCTTTCAAGTGTTCAGGACTCAAGACTGGCAAAAGGTCTGATCCTGCTGTCCACTTGCAAATATGCAGAAATGGAAGAGAGTTCCCTAAATGTTCTGCTGACCTCAAATCTCAACCTTCTAAAGTATCACAACTTTATTGGTTAAGGCATAAGATGATATCTGAGCACCTGGGGAAAGGGGAAAATAGATCTGTAAATGAGTCAGAAGTGACTGATGTTACATTCTTACTGCTACCTTATAAATGAACAGTGAAACAGATTAGTTGCGGGTTCAATCACTATGTGCATTCCACATGCACAACACCCCCCTCCATGGCAACGGAAGGGAGCCACAAAGAAAAGACAAAAATACCCATGAAAAATAGTAAAATTTGTTGAACAGATCAAAAGCCTAGAAATAAATGTACAAATCAGGTAGTTTTGAATAAATTGGATAAAATGAAAAAAGAGAAACAGCATTCAAAATACTAAACAGAAATGAACCACAGTACAAAATCACAGATCAATAGTGTGGATCCTTTGGCCGCCATTTCACTTTAAGCTTCTTTGTGTTTTTGTGCATGTTGTCCACTGCCAACTTGTCAGTCACCAGCCCATCGCTGGCTGCATTCCAACGCAAAGTGTGAAAAGGGATTTTCTTGGCGTGTTGCTCCACTGGTCTGTGCTGCGCTCGCACTGTGCTTGACTTCAAGGGCCCCTGCTCTTGTTGCCGATGTTTGGGGATTAGTGCCACTGATAGGTTCTGTGTATGCTGCAAGCACTGGCGGGCTTGGCCCCCCAGACCTGCTAGTTTCCCTTCGCATACTGCCAAATCTGTGAGTCTATCTACGGTGGTGCTGAAAGTTTTTAGCAACCCTGTATGATTGCATGGGTGATCTGTCAGTTGGTCTGTCTGTGTCAGAACTTGCACATTTGCAGCACAGAAAGTACTGTCATTTTCTTCTTTTCCTGCATAAAAAGTGCTCTGCGACTCCTCGTAAATCTGTGATAACCTGTCCAGTTCTGCATGTGCATCCTGCAAAATCTGTAACTTTCCCCAAATTGCTGTATGGCCTAACAGCAGCAGTGGGTCTGCTGGCGGCAAATGCGCCATCAGCTTCACTACCGCGGGGAGGTTGT
The DNA here is from genome assembly GCA_964036195.1 of Sphaerolaimus hirsutus. Lineage (NCBI taxonomy): Eukaryota > Metazoa > Nematoda > Chromadorea > Monhysterida > Sphaerolaimidae > Sphaerolaimus > Sphaerolaimus hirsutus. The sequence goes on along the minus strand of OZ038450.1, from coordinate 1,198,609 downwards.
CAGTGCGTGTGACCTGGTTGGGTGTCCTGTGTGTGACCTGCATTTCATACACCCTCAAATTTTTCCCTTGAATCGCTTCACCTGAAGTGCGCAGTTTGGCATATGGGTATGGCTTAAATTTCTGTCGTTCAGCCTTTGGATCACATCCTGCTTTTGCCCATGCCTGCTCTAGCACTGTGTCATCTATAAAAATCCCAATGTTACAGCCAGTGTCGATGTGTCCTTGAATATCTACTCCCATAAACTGTATTGTGGCCATGGGATCTGGTTCCCCCACCTGTGAGCACCTTTGCACGCTTTCTGGATTGTCAGTCCAGGATGCAATGGGGCACCAGTCTTCAATGTCACCTTCATCATCTGTTTCGCTGATTGGTGCATCCCAGTCATCACTCACAGGTTCCTCTAGTGTGCACATGGCTGCGCTGTCCTGGGCCTGGTATGTCACTCCCATTTCTTGGCACTTTTTCTTCATCCATGTGATGGCATCATCTTCTGTTTTCCCCCTCCGTGCCAACCCTTGCCTAATTCTCTCCACTCTGTCTGGCTGAAATTCCACAGAGCTCGGGTTGACGTAGCACTGTGCTGAGTCATGTGGCAGGGGTTTTCTGTGCATGAAGTGTGTACACCATGGCCCCTTGTGTGTCTGTGGATCAAAAGTTGCCTTAACTGCTGGTTTACCCGCAACTGCACTCTGCACCCTGTAATTTGAGGTCCAGTTGGCACACCGGTCCTTCTGCTCATCGTGCTTCTGCGCTCGATTTTTCTGAATCTCGATTCTGGCCGCTTCCATTTTTGATACTGCAGTATCTAGGTTGCATGAATTCTCCTGCCATCTTTCTCGCCATGAGTACCAACATGCTGTTGGGATCAGCTTCATGACCTCAATAAAAAGCTTATCGCCAATCATTTTCTCACGGTCCTGGTCGGACATGGTGGTGCTGACATGGTGGAAAGCTGTGCTCAGCCTAGTCTGCAATTCTACAATAGAATCGCCCGGCTTCGCTTTCAGCGCATACCAGTCTGACACTGAGTGCAGCCGGTGGTCAATCCTGTAAATGTGCGTCAATCTGTCAATGACAAACAGTGCATCATGGCGCCGGTCTGCACGCACAGCCTGGTACCTTTGCTGCGCTTCCCCTGTGAGACAAGTGGTAAAAACTAAGGTCCAATACATCTGCTGGTGTGCCTCTGGCACTCCAATCGCCTGTTGCGCAATTCCATGGAGCCACCATTTAAATGGCCCAGTGGTTGCGTTGGACTCTCCATCAAATTGTTGTTGCTTCCTGGCTGCCCCTGCGACATGACCTGCACCCATTTTGTCACGTGATGTGGTCAACAGCGCCGCCTGTGATAGGGACTGCATGTGGTCAGCTGGGGTCATCACAAACAATTCGATGTACTGGATGATTTTATTGAGCAATGTATCCTGTCGCAACGTGGCCAGTCGGGCTTCAGTGGTTGTTTTCCAGCAGTCTGTACCTGCATTGATCGGCATTGCCGGCTTCACATCTGGCGGCAGTACTTGGCTGCTACTTGCCATTGTACCCTGCCCCTGTTGCACCTGTACTGTCAACTTTGCGATGTCCGCCTGTTGCTGCTGCAATGCAGCTTGTTGCTGTCTCATTGTGTTTTGGACCAGTTGGATCAGGTCATCCACTTTGCTTGCTGTGTCATCCTCATCTGGGTCAGCGGTCGCTCCTGTGTCACCTACGCCATCCCCATACGGGTCATCAATTGTCAATGTGTTGTTAGTAGCGAAATACGCTGTCGCCATAGTCTGTAAATCTTTTGCTAGCACTTTCGTGGTCGATTCTGCCGGGTTTTTAAATTTCGGCCATGTGGCCTGCCGTTTTTCTAGCAACTTGAATGCCATGAACACTAGTGCTGGTCGTTTCCGCCCCGCTAACCACTCTGTGATTTTATCTGTGAATTCATCACTGGTCAGCTGCAACTTGCCCGCCATTCTGCGTGAATTTACGCTTTCTGGGCTGAAAAAACTGTCGTCACTCATCGACAACTGTCGCTCCACAAGTGCACCTTTAAAACTTGTGATCTGTCACACAGAGCAGATTCAGCAATGCTTTCAGCTGACACTCAGCTGGTACACTGTTTTATCTGTGTTGAGCCCACAGGCTCAATAAGTGCACTTCATAAGCACTGTTGTTTTTTTATACTCAGGCACCCTGAGTGTATGCCGCAGTACCTTAAGCTGACGCTCAGCCGAGTGCACCACCTGTGTACGCTGCGTAAATCTACCCACGGTTCAATGAGTGCGCTTCACAAGCACTGTTTTTTTATACTCAGGCACCCTGAGTGTATGCCGCAGTACCTTTAGCCGACACTCGGCCGAGTGCACCACTCTGTGTAAACTGCGTAAATCTGCTTTGAGCCCGCGGCTCAGTGAATGCGCTCCATGAGCGTCAAATCAGCATCCCTTGCCCAGGCGCCCTGAGCACTCGCAGCAATACCTGTGGCCGACGCTCGGCTGGGTGCACCACCTGTGTATGCTGCTCGGGGATTCGACTGAAAACTTGTCACGTTTTCAGTAAAGTACGATCACCATGTAGTGCGCCAGGCCGTGAGAGCTCTGGGCACCAAAGAATGTCCGCTTTCAAGTGTTCAGGACTCAAGACTGGCAAAAGGTCTGATCCTGCTGTCCACTTGCAAATATGCAGAAATGGAAGAGAGTTCCCTAAATGTTCTGCTGACCTCAAATCTCAACCTTCTAAAGTATCACAACTTTATTGGTAAAGGCATAAGATGATATCTGAGCACCTGGGGAAAGGGGGAAATAGATCTGTAAATGAGTCAGAAGTGACTGATGTTACATTCTTACTGCTACCTTATAAATGAACAGTGAAACATAAAAGTTGCGGGTTCAATCACTATGTGCATTCCACATGCACAACATAGGTGTAAATAATGTACTCGTTAATATCGAGACCAAATTTTATGATCTTATCGAAATAGAACAATATCCAACGAGCGATATTCGCAATCCTGTCAAGAGTCAAAATTAGTTAAAAGCTCAAGTGTCTACGGGCTCACAGTAATAACGTCTACTTGACAGGGTGTGGGATTTACGCCGTGTCGGTAAACTGTACCCCTATATAAATTTGTCTTGTAAGTGGATTCAACAATAGTTCAATAATAAGAGAAAATTTTTCATGTCTGAATTTTTTCTTTTTTTGTGCATGAATCTCAGCCACAAAATGTACACAAATTCCACATTTATTGGCTTTGTATCGGTTTCTGTCTGTTTTTTAATAATTTCAATTACCGTCACATAGCTATGAACTACCGTATTTCTTGTAAAGAAATGTATAGAAAGAAAAGAGCGCCCTTCTATTTTTTCGTCATCTGTTTTACTTGCCCTCTTCTGTTGGTCTAATTTTTTACATGCATTTCTCATTTGACATTTTAATTTTGATATCAGAGAATATGAATATTTTACTATACCGTATTTCGTCTAAATACCCCCAGAGGATTAATATTTTCGGAGTGGAAATTTCGAGGGGGGTTATTATTTCGTCAGAAATTTTCATGAAACTCATAGAAAATAGTACGTTTTTTATACCCAAGACCGGCAATTAATTTCTCCAAATATCGTGTATTTGGACATTTCAACGTGCATCGCTACACAAACTAGTATACCGTATTACCTCGAAATACCCCCGGGGGGTTTATTTTTTCAGAGTGAGAATTTTGAGGGGGGGGGGTAAATGAGGGGGGTATTTTGAGGGGGGGGGGGGTAAATGAGGGGGGTATTTCGAGGGGGGGTTATTCTTTCGCCAGAAATTTTTTGAATTCCCAGTACTAAATTGTCGTTTGAAACGTACGCAGACGTCGAAAAATGCAACAAAAATCGCCATTTATAAGACTCTAAAGACTTGTATAAGTGTGTAGAGGTATAAACACTGTTCTCACATAACACAGTCATTGTTTTTAACGTGTGTTCTGCATTGCCCGGATGACAAATAGCAGCCCTTGTCATTTACGTTCTCTATACACCAAATTTGGTGGGGTTTTTCGAGGGGGGGTTATAAGTTCATAGTGTCTATTTTGAGGGGGGGGGGGTATTTCGAGCGGGGGATATTTCGAGCGGGGGGATATTTCGAGCGGGGGCATTTCGAGGAAATACCGTATGTGTAGCTGCGATGCAAACTGAGAGAAATACATACACCATGTACATTGCATACATGATGTACATAATACCAGACTGGGAATATTTCGAGGGGATAATTCAAGCGGGTATTTTCGAGGAAATACGTTAAGCAACATTTTAAGATCGGATCATGAATTCTAATCTTACTATCATTTGCTGGACGCTTTGAATGTTCTCGCCATTTTTGTATATTGGCACTCGTCCAACGTTTTTTTCTTGGGTGTAAAACGAGCCCAAGGAACCATTTCATTGGAGGTATGCCCTTCTATTCTAAGAAAGGCGGTACCCAAGAAAACCCGTCCTATGAGCCAGATATTTCAATTTGTTGTTGGATCGCACGCTCAACATAATAATTGTACCTTCTCAAGACGTAAACGACATTCCTCTATTTATTTAACTTAGGTAATTTTTGCAACTACATTCTTAGCACGCTACGCACAAAATGTTGCCACATTTTGATGAATTCAGTAATGTGCCAAATCCTGTAATCACATGGTAAATAATGTACCTATTTTTATTGTGATGAATAATATAGTTTTCTTCTCATTTGTGCTAGTACAAAGAATCCTAATGTCAACTGTTTCTGTTCCCAATTCAAAGCTTGTATGTGTGTATGTGTATACATAAATACGTGGTGTTACTCGTCAGCAAGCTTTGAATTGGGATGGGAACCAGTTGACATTTGGTGTCCTTGTCAACGACATATATTGAGCCATTATTCAGATGGGGTATGGTTGTTTTCAGTGCACATTCCGCAGTTAAAGGTCTTTTCATAACAATGTTCTTTTCACTGGCTAATTTCTTTTCGCCGCATAATCAGGCATTGCGTTTCACCAATTGTACAGAAATTCTTTTCGCATTTTGCCCACTGTCCATTGTTTTCCCTCCCGTATTTACAGCTGGTAATGTAAAAATGCGGAAAATTTGTTCTTTTTTTCGATGTCGCCATTTTACAGGCATTACGCGCATTCTTCGATTTGAATTGATCATTATCTTTTGTCGGCGTTTTGTTGAAAACACGACGTTTAAACACGACATAATTTTTGACACAGTTTTCTGTCCCTGTAACGGCGCTGCACACACTAGTATACTGACAGTAAAATGAAAATTATGTAAACTCATAAATAAAATTTGAATGGCATTTGAGTTTACTGGAATTAGGTGTTTGTAAACTACAGTTAACCGAGAGTAAAGATAACTCATTCCAGTAAACTCAAATGCGTTCAAGGCTGATTTATGAGTTTACTAAATTTTTAACATTTCATCAGTAAATGACTGCGTGCCGTGGCAAGTGATGAATTTCTCGCGAAATTGGTCATTTTAATTGATGAACCGTATGTTTTGGGCCGCAAAAATATAAATATTTACTTGTAGTAAATAATTGCCATTTGAATAATTAGGTTACCAGGTTTCAGAGTCGTCCATTTCGATCTGTTATATTTAATTTTTTATCGGTTCATTGGACCACTCAAAATTTCGCCGCAGTTTGAAAATAAATAAGTCCATATGCGATTGATTTCATGCGTGGTCGGGGCGCAATTCCAAACACTGTCAAGTGACACTAAAACATAGGTTTGCCATTTTTCAGGGCATTTCACATGACTTTAGACACTTTGCATGATATTAGCCATTTTACATGGATACGCCCAAATATCTCATCTTAGCAGTGAGCCAAAACTTGAATATAATTTTCACCATGATGCATTGATTTAACTATGAAATAATTAACTCGGAATTAATTTGGCTTAATTCATTAATCTATCATCGATCTTCATGAATCTATCGCAAAACATCAAATGTAAATACTGAACCAAATATCATATTTTTGCAACAATATTCTATGATAAACATTTATTTACACTGGTTTCACTATGAAATAATTTATTATAGCTTTAAAATGTTCATGTAATTTTGGTAATATTCTGTACAAAGCATGCGTTCCCTAAAACAAGTCTGTCACTTGAAACGTTTGCCACTAGACAATGTTTGAAATCAACCCCAGGTGCCACTCCCAGAACATGTAAAATGCCCTGTTAGATGTCAAATGTCATGCAAAGTGATGGAACACGCCCTGCAAAATGGAAGACGTACGTTTGCCATTTCCAGGGCTTTAGACACTTTGCATGACATTTGACATGTTACAGGGATTGGGACTGCCTCCTGGTTTCATATATCGTCGAAGGAAATTGGATTACTGGGTTGCAGTCATTTCGCTGTTGTTGTTTTTTGGCGTTGTTCATGCGTCTTTCCGATTCGGAAATCATGCGCGTTTGGGAGGGCGATTTTTCGTGTTTTCACGCGGCGGCCGCTTTTCGAACTTCGTGCGCACTTTCATGATCAAATTGATACGACTAAAAGGGAGAGTTTTTCGAATGTTTTTTCTCTGGTTGAAAAACGGTTTTGATGCACGAATTTTGGCGCGATCGGGACTGAGGATTGCAAAATAGTCTGAAAATAGTATAAAATATTTCTCAGTGTTTTCGAATTTCGAAGTTTTATTAAAATTTAAATTTGTTATTAGCTCTTTCCCACCTTTTTATCCATCCCAGTGCATTTCCATTGTGAGTAAACAGATATACTCCGGAGACATTACACCTCACAAAGAAATCTACCATATCCCACCTGAATAAAAGAACAAACATAAATTTTTTTCATCATATTTATCAAATTGCTTTGATAAATATGATGAAAAACTTTTCGTGTTTGTTCTTTTTTTCAGATGGGATATGGTAGTTTTATTGTAAGGTGTAATTTCGCTGGAGTATAACACAGTTACATTCTGCGACTTAGAATAGCCCATTTTTAAATTTGTTTTTCTGCCTGTGAATTTTTCTCGAAAACTCCAAAAACATTATAATTCTTAAAAACTTGTCACATTCTTTTTGCCATCGTTAGGCGTGACACGAGGAAAGTAAAAATGAATAGTGCGAGACCGTTTTCAGTGCGGCGGCACCTTTTGTCACCGAAACAAATTTGCGGTCATTACTATTTATTTAAATATTCCAATTTGTATGCAAATGTTTAGAAGTTTGAAAATTCTGTCGCGCTTCACAGAGTTTTTGTATCGTCAAATTTCCCCTGGTAAAATGTCGGCATTTTCAGGAATACATTTGATTTTATTGCTGCCGGTAATTCGCCAATGGAAAGTAGGATTTCGAAATCTCAAAGGCAGTTTCCACTTTCCGCAGCCGCAATTTCCTACTTCGATACTCGTAAATCTCGTTGTGGAAATCGGGTTTTATCATTCAATAAGCAATAAAACGTGTTGAGCGAATCAATTTCGCTTCCTGAATCTGCCACATTTAGGTTTCCTCAATCTTAGATTTCAATGACAGCTGCAAATTAAGTATTCAGTGGTAGCCGTTTTTAGCGATTTCATTAATTATCGATGTACATAAATGCATAAGTGCGACGGGGCGGCCACCTGTTTCATGTAAAATGTCAGACTAATTTGTTAATTGCCATGAAAAATTTATTTAGTTTTTTTTCTTCATCTGGCGTGTTTCTGGAATCTGACAAGGTGCGAGACTGTACCTTGGGGGCGCTCCCAGACCCTGTATAATGTCATGCAACGTGTTAGAGGTAATGTAAAGCATCATGAAAAATGTCAAGCCACCAGTTACAAAGATTAGTAAATTTGACTTTTACTTGACATTTTACATGACTTTTGACAGGGCGTTTTATAGGGTTTGGGAGTGGCCCTCGGTGTGATGCACTGATTAGTGGGGTTGGCTATGAGCCTATGCAACGATACGATGTCACTTTTTGTTATAAATAAATATTCGTTGATGTTTATCCGATATTGATATCCGATATTCAATAAGCTTTCTTGATATTCTCTCGCCTCTTAATGATAGTCTTTCAAAATGTAAATACGCCAGTCCAGAATGATCAGTGTGGCCCCACCTAGGGTTCAAACGGGATTGACTTTTCGGGATCGGGATCGGGATTGGCCGGGATTGGGGTCACGGGATCGGGATTAGGGTTCAATCGGGATCCCGTTTGAACCCTGGCCCCACCCACACTAGTTGACGGCGAGGACTCCGTGCGCATGTAAACTCGGTGCCCATGTAGACCCGGTGCCCATCTAGCGCTTACCCGGTGCCCATGTAAGCTCGGTGCGCATGTAAAGCCCCCTAGATGGGCACTGGGTAACATGCGCACCGGGTTTACACGCGCACCAGGTTGTAGCGCTACATGGACACCGGGCGGGTTGCCAGCGGGAATCGTGGATGATGGGTGGATGACATTGTACCAGTGTTGCAAAAACGTATTCGCGTTTACCCAAAATAATGTAAAAATTAAAAAGAAAAGTAAAAGAGTAGAGTAAAAACTTTAAAGAAAACAGTGTGATAGTGAAATGGCAAGTAAAAAGTTAAAAACGTTTTTATCGTTTCCGTGTCATTTGCATTTAATGGTGAATGTTAATTGGTCATTTAATTTTTGCCAATTTTATTAACTTAATATCAGAGCACCTCTCAAAGTTTTTATGTTAACGTTTTATTTTATGTTTATCTAGATATTTTAGAAATATAGATACTGCGTTGTACTCGTACATGGGCATTGTGCACATGTAGACCCCATGCATATAAACCCGGTGCCCATGTAGACCGGTGCGCATGTACGGTTGAAAGACATGCGCACCGGGTCTACATGGGCACAAGGTAGAAATACATGGGCACCGAGCCTACATGCGCACCGAGTTTACATGCGCAGCGGCACACACCCCTAGTTGACAACCGAAATTTCCCAGACTAATAAATCTGTTTTTAATGTGAGTTTACCATTATCAATCATTTTTCATCTCTAGCGGAAGTAGTTCACGGCAATACTGCTAAACTGAAATGTGTTTATAACACATTTATCAGCTTTGAACTTTTTTTGTCAACTGGTGTGCGTGCCGGCTACGTTCTATTCTATTTATTCGTCCCACCCTTGCGCGCGCTTCAACCCCCTCCCCAAATTACCCCACCATTGATTTCCCGTCACAAATACCCCCCCCCCCCGCAGCGTGGCGTGCATGGACCTGCTAGTACAAACGGCGTGCGAGCGGGGCTTCAGTCCGGTCGGCCTGACCCTGGCGACGGCGAGGCCCAGCTCGGGCATGGGCACCGGCCCCGGCGCCAGGCACCACAAGCACGGCGAGCGCATCGTGCTGACCGCATGCGCGCCCAATATGCCCGTGGGCACTTTGGCGGCTAGAGAGAACAACCCCGGTGCTGGTGGCACTTGTGCACACTGTCAAGTGCCTGTAGAATGTTAAGTGTCATTTAAAGTGTCTAAAGTCGTCTGAAATGCCCTGTGGGGCCCTAAGCACACTAGTTGGCAACCGAGATTGTCAGTTATGATAAGTTTGTTTTAAACACATTTGAGTTTACCGGAATAAAGTGTCCGTCAACTACCTTTGATGTAGATTAAATGGCTATCAGTTTCGGAAATTTACGTTGTGAATTAGTGTGTGCAGGGACACAAAGTCAATGTATGTTTGCAATTATCCAGGTCATTTTGCATGACTTGAGTCACTTTACATGACATTTCCCATTCAGCAGGGCATTTTACAGGGTCTGCGAGTGCCCCCTGGTGCAGTCACAGTGGTGCACATTGTTCCAAAGGAGTCTGTGAGGGGTGAGGATCGACCAAATGTGGCTTTGGCCGTGAGGAGTAAAGTGCCAAATCAGCCATTTGAGGTAGGTTGGGGTGATTTTGATGAGAGAAGTGCGAGTTGCATTTTTATTTGAAGTGTTAATCAAGTGATTTTTGAAACTTTTGAAGTGACAAAGTATTTCTGAATGAAAATAGTTGTCAGTGCTTAGTTATAACTTGACCTAAAGCACTTAAATTACTTTCCGCCAGCAGGAACGGCATCCGAGGTTTTCCAGGGTGTTCGTTGTTATTTTTGCGGATTTTAAGATGTGATGTATTTAAGCTTTTTTATTTCTTCTTACTTTAATCAAGATGCTGGTTGTTTTCAGTTGAATACTTCAGTTATTTTGAAAGCCTACATGAAAGTAAGAAAGGATAGAAAAATTATAATGAAAGGCAATCACTGAAAGTAAAATTACATGGATCATATGTATAAAATTAGGGATTACCGTATTCCAAATAATGTTTTGGACTATTCTTTCATAGAAACTGACATTTTAGGTTGTACTATATTTTGAACAAATAATAATTTTACTAATAATACTTTGGACTATTCTTTCATAGAAACTGACATTTTAGGTTGTACGATATTTAATCCGTTTCAATTAAATTCCCTTGTTGCAAAAACCATGAAATCGATGATTATTTGAAATCGAGGCTGATTTCACGGTAAATGGCGTTTAGTTGCGCGATTTCAATTTATTTGCCTCCATTTTGATAGGAATGCAATAATTCCCGACAGTTAAAAAACGCTCGTTGACCCTCTTTCAACCGAAAATTTTCGCTATCATTCCATTTCGCATCCTCATGTTTAAATTTCGCGCATTTCTGACGTTTTTTTCGCGTTGGATGAAAAACAAATGTAGGTGTGGCAAAATTTGTGCTCAAGTGAAATCCTGCTCGTTTTTTAGAAAGTTGAATGGCACGGTATTATTTTTCGTCACTTTTATTTCCCGATAAAATGATTTCGATATTCGGAAAGATGTGCGGCTAGTGTCTTAACATCAAATCCGCACATAGGAAAGTTAAATACAAGAAAAGCTGTAAGAAGTAGGTAAGTCGAGTTAAATTTTATAGTCACTACTATAATACTTGCAACTTAAAGTGAAATCGTCACTTAACACATATAAATTTACATACTGCTTATAGTAATAATACTTTTTTCCTGTTACCTTTGACCTGTGCATTTGCGGAATTGGCACAGTATACACCAACGAAAGTTGGGGAACTCAGATATGTCTGTCAGTCTGTCAACTGTGTTAATGGCGATAAAAAGTCATACGCTGTTGTAAACTCGAATGTGTTCAAAACATCATTATGAGTTTCGCAAATCTCGTCTGTGTAAATACTGGTAGTGTGTGACCACAGTAAAAATGGGCCCTGGGTGCAGTCCCGAGCCCTGTAAAGTGTAAAGTCAAGTGTCATTACACTTTACACGGCGCGGCACTCCACTGCTCCCCTGTCTACATTTCATCGGTAACAAAAATTCGATCACTTGATCGCTTTACTTGCGCCCTACGTGCCTTACCCCTTGTCAACCCCCCCCCAATAGCCAACGATCCGCGTTCAAGTGGACGCGCCGACGGGCGGCAGGGTGCTGTTCCGCCTGTCCCGCCGCGAATCCCTGCTGCAGTTGTTGGCCAGGGCTTGTCTGGAGCACCGCCTCCCCGCAGGCAGGTTTGCAGTCAGAGCGGCAGAATTGCCCAGGTGGGGGTGGGGGGTTTTCTGGGGGGTTTTTGATTTGTTGAGTCGTCGGGAAATTTTGCTCGAAGTTTACTGATAGTGAGTCGATTTAATGTGATGAAAAATTAAGGGTTTTTATTTTTTTGTTCAAATATAATATGTTCGTTGTAAAGAGTGTGATCAGTGCTATATGTTTGTAGTTATTTCGTGGCCCACACTGCGTGATTTGTTAAAATGTGTTTTTATATTGTAATTATCTTTGCTAGATAAAATTCTCTAGAAAAGGTAAATATGTACGTTCGGCGAAAGTTGCGCCGCGAATGAAAGCGAATTACTCCCAGCCAACCTTTCTTCGCAAATTGTCAATCTCCTAAAAATAATGCAACTTGATCAACCCCCCCCCCCCCGCAGAGTTCCGCTGGACCACACGTTGAGCATCGAGCAGTCGCGCACGAGTCACTTCATCCTGGTGCCCGTGGACCAGAACAACTCGGGCCACGGCCACGGCCACGCCGAGCGCAGGACCGCCAGCGAACACTGTGTGCATAGGAGCAAAGGTAGTTTTTGTGTGGTTGCCGTGGTTTTTGTACATTTGTTTGATTGAGCCTACAGAATGTTCAATTTATTTATTGAATACTATGATACCTTGGCAGGTTTTACCGTTCTGCTGCCAATTCAGCGAGTGGAGAGTTAAAAAATTTAAGTGCGAAATAGAAAATTAAAAAAGTAAACTTTTACTTACTAATTTACTTTTCTTTTCACTTTTAACTTCTCACATCAAATTTGTTTTTTTACCTGCTGCTGTCTGAAGTCTGCTTGCGGAATTGACCCTTGGTAAATTAATGGAAAAATTAGTGTTGCCTAAATTATGCGCTATGGCTAATACGATTTTACGTTTTCTCGCGTATTATCACAGGCTACGCAAATATCAATATAATTTTGAATAGGCATGTAAATAAATAGTGGGATTCTTATCAGTGCGCTGTGCTTCAAACTTCAGGTATTATTTACCGGACTTCAAGTGTCGCCTTGCAGCGTCAGGTCACTTTTTGGCGACTATACATAAATTTAAAGTAGTATTGCGTCCAGTATCAATTTCAATATAAAATATTATGTGCTTTTATGTCATTATTCAATGATCACTTTACAACCACTTTAGAGACTTCATTTTGAAATAGGAAAATCACTGTAAAATTCGGGTAAACAATTCCGTAAGTAGAAAAAAACAATTTGAAGTGATAGGTATAGAGTAAAAAAACGATATTTATATGTCAACAGTTAAACGCTTACTTTTCTTCTAACTTTTTATGTCACACTCCAAAATTGTTTTCTTTATTTCTCCGCATGCGGAATTGGCACCAACTCAATTTGCGCTGTGTCAAGTATCGAGAGTCAAAAAAGTTGCCAATAGCTTGCTCAAGTCGTTCTTATCTTGACACTTGTAACTTGACAGCATTTTGAACTAGTCCGCAGTCAATTGTAACAGCCATAGATTTTGTTCCTGTCAATATTTGACTTTTTGTAACTGACCCTATGCCTGCTCGATTTTGGGCACTTTCATTCACAATTTCGCACTATTTGACTTTCACTTGTCTTCGTGGGAATTGCTCGAGATTCATTTGATCACCACATTACTGAGCTTTTGCAGGTACTCTGATGTATTTCTTTCTTGTTCATAGAAATATGTAAAGAAATATTTACCTATTTGTGTATGTATACATATAAGCTTGTGCTTGGAACATTATGAATAACCTGGCGATACAACCCTCTGCATATCCAGAAAAGTCATAAATCGTAAAAGTGACCCCTTGAATTACCCCCCTTAAATCTTTCCGATGGAGATCTACCTCCCAAAAAAATTAAACTTCAGGGACATATTTAGCGTGAATATCAATCTATAAATACCTGTAAATCCCGAAGGTGTAAATCTCATTTTAGTTGTAGAAATTGTTTATAAAGCCATTGCATTTGCAAGACAAACACATTTACCAGCCAAGTACGAATATAAAAGTACCGTATTTCCTCGAAATACCCCCCCCCTCGAAATACCCCCCCCCTCGTTTGACCCCCCCCCCTCTCGAGACCACTATGAAACAATCACCCCCCCCCTCGAAATACCCCCCCCCCCAAATTGAGTGTAAAGAGAACGTACATGACAAATACTGCAGTTTGTGTTCTGCGTAGTGCAGAACACACGTTAAAACAATGTCGGAATCATGTTAGAACAGTGTTTATACCATCTACGTACCAATATTAGTCTACAGAACCTTATAAATGGCGGTTTTTGTTGCATTTTTCGACGTCTGCGTACGTTTCAAACGACAATTTTGTACTTGGTTTTCAAAATTTTTCTTGTGAAACAATAACCCCCCCCCCTCGAAATACCCCCCCCCTCGTTTGACCCCCCCCCTCTCGGGACCACTATGAAACAATCACCCCCCGGGGGGTATTTCGAGGAAATACGGTATAAATATTATGCGGGAAGATATGATGTGAGCAGTGGACAGGTAAAATATGTGCGCCGCTAAAATATGTATGCATAAACTAGGTCAGGCATTTATTCCGCTGTTATACTTGCCGCCCCAGTGGTCACTGCGAGTGAAATTTGAACTTAAAAATCCTTTCTAGTATACGCATCCGTTGCATATTTATAAACAATAAATATTGTTCGAATGACATCTTAGATTGCGGAAGCGCTTATCACCGGCTTATCACCCATCACATTGCATCTTGCAACTGTGTTTTCATTGAGATGGATTTCAATTGAGTTCAGTTGAAATCGAGTTTAAGTGTGAGATTTTTTCGGTCCGGAATGTGTTTGTTTTGTTGTTGCATTTTTTCGTGTGGAATTGATGGTCCTATAAAGATTCACCGATTCCGATGTGGTCATATTGGGTCTGTGCCATCCCACATCTAAACCCATCCCACATCCTGGCCCAGAAATTGGATGCCTGTCATATTTGATGTGTATTCCTTGCATTTTTGGTTGATAATGGATGCAAAAAAATGTTGATGATGAAACAGTGCTACATTAAGAGCCACTTCGATGACTTAGAGATTCCGCAGGTCAAAGTTGTACTCAATAACACTGACTGCATGCAATAGCTGTCAACTGTCATGTTTTAACACACGTGGTGTCAAATTGCCTTCAAACACTCTAACATGTTATATTAGATTGAGATTACCTTGTGTCATCATGACTTTTTTTGAAATTCCCCAAATTAAATACAGTCTATTTGAGAGACAAAGTAGATTTAGATGTGGGATGGGTTTAGATGTGGGACGATCCTACGTCGTCATATTTACCCGTTGGCTAAGGACTACCGGTCAACTGAAATTTTCAAGTCGTTCTAGTGAACTAGAATTCGTAACTACGCCACTCTATTATATGTCGGCGACTAAAAAAGACCAAAACTGGGTTTTTATCTAAACTTTAGATGATTGGTAGCGGGACGATGTTCAAATGCACATAAATTCCAATATGCCAAATGCCCTGCCACCCGTCAACTAAAATCTGAATTGACATCAAAACCAGTGCGTGTTCCGCTACACAAACACAACCAGCGTGCAAATTCAATCTCTATCCTTCAATCTAAAAAATCTCCATTTCTCCCAATCTCCATTTCTCCCAATCTGCCTCCCTCGCCAGGGGCCCCTTCAGTTGGCTTGGAGCCAAATCGCAAATCGCCCGCTCCCCAGCCGCCGGCGGCGGAAACTCGCTCCGAATTGGAACTGCAGCGACAGGAGTTGGACGAGATGGAGCAGCGCCGCGCCAGGGGGCTGTTGGGGTTCTTCGCCAAGAACAGCAGGGGCAAGATGGTTGGTGGGGGGTTTTGGGGGGGGTTTTTAAGTGAGAGGATTTTTGTTATTTGCCCGAAAGTTTTTTTGGTTTGCTTTGCAGCGTTTACTTGAAAAAGCTCTATATATCGAGTGGAGAGAGGTTTTCAGGAGTATTTCCCTCGTCTCAGATTTCGTGGCTATGATTTTCTGTTGAAGAGCGGGAATTTTAGCTTTTGAGCGGTGATTTTGTGGTTGTTGAAAATTGCAATTGCATGCAATCGCCTTTTATAATACCTTATACCAAAAATACCGTCACTTTGAAATCAACTTTCTAGTGAGTACGGTATACTGAAAAATCCCTGAAGGGGAAAACTCAATCCAAAAACTTCCCAGTCAAAAAACGAAATTTCGTATATTTTACCGTTTTCAATCTCTCACCCCACCACTCAGACAGTGAGCAGCGGCGACCCGTCGGACATGTCCATCGACTCGCCCAACTACAACAACAACAACGACACCACCATGTACACCCACCCGTCGGGCCGCATCACCCTCGTGCCCTCGCCCCCCAGGTGAGTCGAGAAGTAAATAGGTGCTTGGGAAGTCAGGTGGGAAGTGCTTTAAATGATGTTTGAGAATTGAGAAGTGAACTGAGAAGTTAAGTGAGAAGTAAAACGTGAAATGAGAAGTGAGAAGTGAAAGAAGAACTTCTCATTTCACTTCTCATTTTAATTCACACTTCTCCAGGCACTTCTAAAATGGCTGTTTAACTTGTGATCTTTCTCCATTGACCCCCCCCCCCCTCCCAGATCTCGCTCGCTGGACACCAACTACAGCGTGCAGTCGCAGCAGCACCAAATCACAGTGAGCACGCCCGGCGGCAGACTGCAGCAGCAGCAGCACGTGCAGTTGGGCAGGAAGAAAAGGCAGGCGCCACAGCCGCCGCCCGTTATCGACGAGGTCGCCGAGCCCGTGGCCAGGCACGCCACCCATCAGATCAATGTGGGTTTTGGGGTTGCGGTGGTTTGTGCCTTTTTTGGTTCCATAGGGTTAGTCGCGAGCCCTGTAAAGTGTTAAGTCAAGTGTCAAATGTCATGTAAAATGTCTATCAAAGCAAAAAAAAAAACGAAAAAAATTTTACTGAAATTTTGAACATTTGCATGGCAATTGACAAATTGGTCGACCATTGGTCGTTTTACACTTGACTTAACACTTTATAGGGCTCCACTAATTGACTGCTACAATGGCACAATCAAATAAGAACTCAAAGCACAAAGTGTTTTTCGAAGAAAAATACTTCCCATCATTGCCTGTGAAAGTAAATACACTTGCTTTTGCCCCCACGGAAATAACGCTTCGCTTATAATTGGATGAATTCGATGAATTACCGAATTTTCTGTGGATTTTCATAATGTTAAACCATTTGTGTCCATTTCAACTAGTGATGGAAAAACCGCCAGGACTTTAGCGCAAAGCGCCAAAAGCGCCATGGCGCTTTTTCGAACCCCATTGCCAAGCGCCAATGGCGCCAGAGCAATATAGCGCCGAGCGCCAAAAGCGGCTTGGCGCTTTTCCATTACTAATTTTAACTACCGGGCCGCAGGGGTCAGAGTGGATTCTACTCTTCCATGTAAGTAAATAATTTACGGTGTGACTGAATGATGAAACAAATAGTTTTCTTTCTCTCTGAATCTTTCTGAAAAACTTTTCTTGCGGGACCGAAAATGTCCCGCCGCGGCTGAGATTTCATTTACTAAATACATAGGTATTTACATGAGAATAAACGGAGAAATGTTGCTTAACCCCGTAAGATGTCATAAGTGAACTGGCTTTCTTGCAATGGTGAAATGATTCTCACTAAAGATACTCGTTTGAAAGCCGCGTAAGAGAGAAACATGTAACAATTGTTTCATGAACAAACACAACAATTGATTGTTTGTATTTAAATGCAACATGCACAATCTGTTTGTAAATGAAATTTCAGTCGCATAGGATAATTTTGAGTGCACATCTTCCCTTTTTCACAATCACACGTTAGTAAGACTAAAGTGGATTAGTTTAAGTAGTTGTGACAGGATCAGTATTTACGTAGTATGCAAACATTTCGTGATTCCGGAGACTTTTTTAACAACACATCCGTGCACATTTACATGATTGCATGTAGGTATTTACATATAATTTTTAGGATGTAGGGTTCGGACAATGTGGTCGAGTTACAGCATGCAGAACATTCTTCAATAGAATTTTGTACCATAACTCCTCGAATACATACCCTCGTATAACTACACAGTTAAGAAAGAAATCTTCCTAGAAATCTGCAAAGGAATCACTCCGCAGGAGACTGATTCGAGGGAATAGTCTACTGACTGCACACTTTACACTGAAATGGACCATAGCCATCCGAATAAAAACCAACGGATCTAATTGAATTCTGTACACCGCATTACATATGGATGCACATTTTTCGCGTGATCTTATTCATCAAACTACGGTAACACCCTTGGTATAGCGTGCAGTCCGATCGGTATATATTTGAACGCGGGATACCAAATAGCCGCACACTCACCCCCCCCCCCCCCCCCTATGCAGGTGGACGTGACGGACGCGATGGCGCAGTCGCACTCGCCGTCGGAGAGCAGCGGCTACCACGACCTGTCGTCGCCCTCCGACGGCGGCAAGGACGGCACGGCCAGACCCGCCGCCGCAGTGTCGCCGCGCAGCGACGCCGCAGTGGATGAGGCGCCGCAGGGCCAGCTCCAGCTGCACAAACAGGGCGATTACGTGTCCAGTGTGGCTATTGGGGGCAGTGGTATGTTGGGGCGGCTCTTTTTGGGTCTTTTTTGAAATTGTGACTTTGTTGTCCTGGTGACACTCGTAGATCTCTGTCAAATGCCCCGGAAAAGTAAAATGTCATGCAAATTGACAAAAGCCGCGTAAAACGTCCTGGAAAATGGCAAACCAAGTTAGCCATTTTCTCAGGCATTTTCCTTAACTTTACCTAGACACTTAGTACGTTTTACAGGGCACTTCTCAGGGTCTGGGACCCCTGGCTTTGCTGTGTGTGTTTCTTGCTACCGCTCTGTGCATATTGCAACGTTTACATGGAAATATGTATTTACAACTGCTTGCTGTCTGTGTCGAAATTTGATTGGATAATTGATACTTGTTCTGGCGAATAATTTATCTAGCTCCCCCTAAAATGTCATGTACAGTGCAAAATATCAGAAACATTATCAGTATTAACAAAAAATTGTTACGTGACAATTCGGGGTTCGGGATTCACCGCAGACCCAAAAATCAGGCAGCTTCAAATTTACCATTTGGCCGCCAGAGTGAACTGTATCGGACCAATCGAATTTCATCACTCATCTAACTCGCTGCATCATTCTGTGTACAATTAAAATATCGCCCTTGAAAAAATTTTGGCACTTAAATAGCAGATGGGGCAGTCCCGCACCCTAAAAGTTATATCTGAAAACTGAAATTTCAGGTAAAATGTAAAATTCCCGGTGAAGCTTCTACTTTTGATCGGTAACTTTACGTTTTACTCTGAGTCTGACACTGGATGAATTTTGTTTGACATCCTGCATTTTACATGGCTTTTTGTTATTATAACTCGGTATATACGGTACAATACACCATCTAGATGCTAAAACCACATCCTGTAAAATGTGATAAAATTTTATTTAAACTATTCGGAAAACAAAGAAAATTCATTGTTTACTGAACTCACTCACGTTTTACACTCATAACTGGATGTGGTGCGGTAGAACGTAGGGCGCCCTACACGCGTATCGGAACATGAAGTTCTTCTCCGCAATTGTCGGGCGCCTTACATTATAATTAAATCTGGCCCCAGTCGTGTTACCAACAGCCCAAAAACCTGGTGCTAATTCCGCAAGTAAAAAAAGACTTTAGAAGTGAGATGCGATATGAAAAGCAAGAAGTGAAATGAGAAGTTAAAAACTAAGTATTTAAACTTTTTTCTTCTCATTTCACTTCTTATTCCACTCAATTTACCTGTCACTTTTCATTTCACTTCTCATTTCTAAAACGGTTTTTATAACCCCACTTGAGCGGAATTGAGCCCTGTCAAGTGCCAACCCCCAAAATCACCCACACAAAATCTAACACATTTTACCTAATCCACACTGACAAAATAACAGAACCAGAAGAATATTACGACAATGACAATGACAATGACAATGACGCGTGCGTGCCGAGCTCGTCGGACGAGAGGGACTTGGCGCGCAGCTTCGCCGACTTGCTGCACACGGCCGCCCAGTGTCTCGACGGGGTTGAAGGTATGCTGTGTTTTTGCAACCGCGTCTATGTTTGTGTGTTGCCGTTTGTTTTTATTGGGGTTGTTTTGTATTTGCCTACTTTGCACTGAAGTCTATCAGGTCCCAGCCCCTGTAAAATGTCAAGTTCATGCAAAGTGTCTAACGATTTGCAAAATGTCCTGTAGAAAACTCGTTCAAAATGAAATATGCACCTCGGAACAAATAGATCGCTTTTCGTCCCCAAAACTTTGCACAGCATGTACATATCTGATGAACCTTTTCATTAAAATATGGTAACTGATAACATTCTGTGCAAACCATGCGGTATACCACGCTTGCCCCTCGTTTTTCTGACCTAAAATAACACTTTGCAAGTTATATAATCCATGTTTTCTTTACGCTTGCTGTCTGTCTCCATGAATGTGTGCTTTTTGTGTAATTCTCGTGCAGTCCCTCCCCTAGGGTGTCAAAAAAAATTTTTTACGGAAAACGGAAAACGGAAAGGTAAAATTTTTTCACTTTACGGAAAACGGAAAACGGAAAGGTAAAAAAAAAATTTCTGCCGGAAAACGGAAAACGGAAAGGTAAAAAAATTTCACTCAGCGGAAAACGGAAAACGGAAAGGTAAAAAAAAATTGTTGGCCGGAAAACGGAAAACGGAAAAATGAAATGCCGGAAAACGGAAAACGGAAAGCAAAATTTTCACGGAAACGGAAAAAAATAAAGTGAAATTAGCACGGTAATAGACAAATTTGCAGAAGGAAAACCTGCATGCAGGTTTGCCTATTTGGCTTTGATTGTGGTAGCTGTACATTCTGCAACTATGGATCATGCCTGTAACTTCACTTGTAGTTCAAGCTTAACTGAACCAACAAAAAATCATCAAAAAGTAGCCATAGTGGCCATAGGAAAGGAAACACTATGACAATTTCACAGTCTAGAAGCAGTGGGAGTCACTGATGACCCCTATGCAATTGATGACAACATTGCAGAGGAGATGATAATAAATAGCATAAAATTCAATGACAACAACAAACGATACTATATTGACTGGTCGTATAAAGAGAGTATCAGTAACCTTCCCCAGGGGAAAAGCAGAAGCCTTGGTGTGGTTTAAATCACTGATAAGAAGATTCAACAAAGATCCAAACTTATTCAAACAATACCGGAAAGTTTTGGATGACCAACTAGAAAAGGGAATAATTGAGATCTGTGACGACAAAACAGACAACAAGGGGATTCATTACCTGCCACACCAGCCAGTAATCACGCTGGGCAAATCGACATCATGCAGAATCGTGTACGATGGGTTGGCAGGTAAGCCCAGTTTCAACGAGTGCCTTTTTAGACGACCAATTACAACACCATTAACACTGGGCCTACTCCTGAGGTTCAGGGCAGGCAATCTAGCATTAATTGCCGATAATGAAAAGGCATTTTTGCAAATAGGATTGCATGACCAAGCTAGAGACTATTTACACACAATTTTTCTGGTTGAAAGATGCCTCAAAACCAGTAACTGAAAATAACTTAATAGTACTTTGTTTTAAACGCGTACTGTTTGAACTTGTCTGCAGCCCAGCAATTTTGGGAGCAGTCATAAAATACCATTTAAATGTGACAATAAACAACATGAATGAATATGAAGAAAATGAAGGGGAACAAAACCAGTTGGCGATGATAATAAACAACATTTACATCGATAACTTCATCATGAGTGTCACGAATGAAGTTGAAGCTTTAGAACTATATTACAAAGTCAAAGCGTTATTTGACCAATGTTCTATGAACATGAGGGAATGGCTGTCAAACTCCAGATCAGTCATGAATGAAATAGCAGAAAACGACAGGAGTCCAAAGGTGAATAAAATTGTTGCAGTAATGGGCATGAAATAAAATCACCAAACGGACATGCTGGCAATATCAACACCAAAATTGCAAATTGACAGCATCACAACACCAACCAGATGAAACTTGAATAAATTATTGGTGTCAGCATATGACCCAATTGGGTTCACAGCACCTGTTTCACTGACCCTGAAATCCCAGTTGTCAATGCTGCTCCAAGAGACAAAAACAACACAATGGGATGAGCCAATTGAAGATAAATACAGATTGGAAAAACAATGGAAAAATGCCAGAATACTGAAAATCGAGCCAGAAAATGGAAAAATGGCCTGGTAAAACGGAAACGGAAAGGTAAAAATTTTTCAGCCGGAAAACGGAAAAATGGGCCGGAAAAACGGAAACGGAAAGGTAAAAAATTTTCAGCTGCCGGAAAACGGAAAACGGAAAGGTAAAAATTTTTCGGCTGCCGGAAAACGGAAAACGGAAAGGTAAAAAATTTTCGGCTGCCGGAAAACGGAAAACGGAAAGGTAAAAAATTTTCCTGCGGAAAGGCGGAAACGGAAAACGGAAACGGAAATTTGACACCCTACCCTCCCCCCTATTGCTACTATTTTGTGATGGAAAAACGCCAGGAAAAATTGGCGCCCTCCGAAAATATAGCGCAAGGCGCCAACGGCGCCAGAACTTATTGACGCCTTTATTACACTACAGCGGTCTCATGCACACTAGTTGACAACAACACCAAATGTCAACTGGTTGCGATCCCTATTGAAAGCTTGCTGACGGGCCAACGAACGACGTTCAGTGCGAAAGTGTTGAAAAAATAATGCGTAGTGTTACTCATCAGAAAGTTTGAATTGGGAACGGAACCAGTTGACATTTTGTGTCGTTGTCAACTGGTGTAGGGTTAGTGTGGCCAATGCTTTGGCCGCAATTCTGAACCAACCGACAAGCGTCACGCCCAGTGGCGCCTTTGAAAGGAATGGCACCATTCCTTCGCCAGCTGATTGCACTCGCCAGTGTGTGTACTGAACTTCTAATCACGACCGAAAAAACGTGTGCGGCGAACGTTTTTGCCGTCGCAACGACTGAATTTCATAAACGCACGTGTGTTTCTGCCGCCCCCGTTCACAAGTGGAACCGATTCTCGTGTTGTTTTTGATGTGCCCGCATTATTTCGCGGACGGCGAAAATTTCAATTTTCATTCGCGCCCGCCCGCAATGAACACATTTTCAATTCTAAAATTCACATTCTGCATTACAATAGAAGGCGCGTGAGCCTCGCGAAGGAAGTGAAGATGGCATTATTTCAACTGGTACAGTGTAGTCTGCCGAGTGCCGAGGGCGCAGTTTCTACGGGAAACTACCGTATACCGTCGGAATGATGGACCGATTATTTTTTCCTTCACATTTGTCACGATCACACACAGAAGATTTCAACCAAAAATTCATAAATCATATTTGAACTCATTTGAGTTTATCAGTTTGAGGTGTCCATCAACTAGTTGACCGATTAAAAAAACTAATTTTGGTAAACTCAAATGCGTTCAAATCTGATGCGTTTTAGCTGAAAACACCGTATGTGTAGACACAAAACAATACTTTGCTATGGGGTTTTCCAACAAACATTCATCATACTATATTCATCAAATTACGGTAGCATCCATGCGAAGCATGTATTCCTTTCTATATAATATAATAGCGGGGGGGGGGGGGGGGGTAGGGCACTTATTGCGTGATTCCGGGGGGGGGGGGGGGCTGCCGTTTCAAGTCCTGCCGTTGTGGGCACTGATGCGTGGCCCTGGTGTTATCGACAAATTGGTGCATTATATTTATTTATTGATAGTCGTGTGAATTTGGCTGTCATCGTCCAGTTTTAGGCAGTCGGCTGGCAAATGTCGATTTGTGATTTTTTATTGTTGCGTTTGAGTGTTGTTGAATTTTTTTCTGGAAGATTTCCGAGTATTGTTATCGTGTGTGCTGTGATAAGCATAAGTATCTCTTCAGAGACTCAATTGTTATTTTCAATTTAATTTCCATTAAGTCACCAGTAGCAGCTAGCAATTCCTTTCTTATCCTGTTAAGTTTATGTAATGTTTTATTCCGTGGGATTTTTCAAGTCAAGTTCCATGTAGGAAGTCTTTAAACTTCCCTGTCAAATGACGGGTGAAGTGTCAAATTTCCCTTAAATATTTTTACCTTTAAATTTCACGAAAAGGGATTTTTTTGACAGGACACTTTTTGACAGGAATCTGCCTCTCTGTAGTTTGTAAAGTTTAACGGAACATTCTGGTACACAGTTTTTTGGATTATCTTTGCAGTATCTAGATATAAAATATCAAGTTCACTCAACTTCTGCAAACCTCGCGCTATAAATACATCCATCAAAATTACATAGGTAGGTAGTTTACACAGATTTTCTGCTGTGCACCCTTACAAAGGCGGATTTCACAGGGGCCAAACCCAACTGTACTTAAATAATACATCACAAATATGTAGGCATTGTCTGCATTAACAGTGCACCTTTGCGATGTGTCAACAAACCGCGGAATTACAAGTAATAGCCGTTGAATGGAATGTTATTTACACACTTTTGCCCGGGTTTACATTCTACAATCGCTTTCAGTTTTAGCGTGAAGTTGTGCCCTTCAATTGGGCGCGTGCAGCGAACCCTCTATTTTGCACGCATTTCAGCCTTCACTACAAGGGGCGGTAAAATGTCATGTAATGTGTGAAATGCCATGTTGCAAATACAAATGTGTAAAACATCATGTAAGATGTCAGAAGTTTAGAAATAAAATCTATTATTTATCATTTATTTTGATTGACAGCTTGCAATGAATTTTGCAAATTTTTGAAATTTTGAAATTTGCATGAAATTTGACATTTGACACGTGACTTTACATGGTATGGGAGTGTCGCCAGGCCGGATTTGTTTGCCCGTAGCGGAAGGCACCCGACACGCTAAAAAGGGCATGCAATTTCGCACAAAGCGCGTCGGGCGCCTTACATGAACCTTACGTTTTTATTGAATCTGACCCCTGGCGCGCGCGCGACGAACCCTCGATTTTGCACAAATTTCACCCATTGTTCACCCTTCACCAACCCGAGTGATTGCGAATGATTTGTTTTGTTCTGTTCAAATTATTTCTCTAGCGCATAGCATTCCGAAAACCACGGAAGATCTTAATAAGTAAAAATATAATTTTTTACATTTTCATATTCATAATTTTTGTCGTTTATTTTTGAAGAGGTTAGAAGTGTTTCCTGCATATCTCCCTTTTGTAATACTATTGGTGTAGGCATTGGCGCCACGGGAGATGCGTTTTTGTGGGTCTAGCCATTAAATATTATACCCAATTATAAAAATTACTCATGGAAACGTTGGCTTTTGGCGCTTTCTTCATCTCAGTCCCGATTTCAGATGATGTCATAATTGTTGGCGCTATTCATTTGTCTGGCGCAATTTCCTTGCGCCGTGGCGCCATTTTTTCGAATGGCGCCACGGCGCCATTGACACTTTTCTGTTTCCATCACTAGCGAATACACATGTAAATAAATGAAATATACGGGTGCGTTTCACTTGAAAATGAATGCAAAGGAAGGAAGGTCTTTTGACCTTCATTTTTTGCCGTCCTGATGATATGCAGGTTGTGCGGAATGATTTTTTCTGGATTTTTTCAACTCAAATTTGTACTGCCGCCGCTGCCAGATACACCGCATCTGCATAGATTTATGTACCTGGATTTATTATGGCGTGTATTAAATCCACTCTATTTATTTTGAACGAATTCCCTTTCACCTGGCTGTTTTTCGCTGCACCCATGCGCTTTAGTCGGGGAATGAAATCTAGACAGCAATTGCATTAGTTTGGTCCGGTCTTACTTAGTCACCACAGAATATAAATATTAGATGTACCTGCATTGGAAAGCGCCGTGATGAATTTAGTATTCGTATTATTTGCCTTTGAAGCGGCGGCAAATTTCTGTGTGTGAATGCGCGCGTTTTGGCCCCACACACACTAGTTGACAAGGACGCCAAATGTCAACTGGTTCCCATCCCAATTCAAAGCTTGCTGGCGGGTAGCGCTACGCATAATTTGATACAAATGCTTCATGTCGGCCTTGTGCATTGCACATACAGCAATATTTTTGTCAACACTACAGCTTCATTTGCAATCTGATTTTATACGTTTTCATTTGAACGTCGTTGGTCGAATCGTGAGCAAGCTTTGAATTGGGATGGGAACCAGTTGACATTTGGTGTCCTTGTCAACTAGTGTGTGTAGGACCTTTGCAGTGGCTGCAGCTTGGTGTTTGACGTTGGGCTCATGCGGCCGCGCCGCTGCAGTGAGCCGGCGAATTTGTCTACTTTTTGAATGCGTTCATTGTGATACTGTGCCAGTTTGTTTCAAGTGCCGCAACTTGCGGTATTTTATAAGCGTTCAAACTTTGATGGATGCGTAATGTTCAAATACTGTCGCCCGGTAGCCCTGTTCTATTTTTATGTATCCATTTTAGCCCTGCTCATAGATAGATAGCTGGGTAGATTCAGCGAGTGGTTACCTAAGTATGTACAAGTCAAGTGACAGTGGTAGGTCAAGCCGTAGAGTCAAGCAACAAGTAAACTTTTATTGACAAGAATTTTCCAATTTTGTCTGTCACTTACCATGCAGCAATTTGCGGAAGCTCAAGCATGTGTGGGTATAAATATTTATCCAAACATTGGCCCCCAGATTTTCCTTAACACATGACTGTTTTTCAAATGTAGACAGTAATACTGCTATACACTGGCCTGTTTGAATGCAATCGCTTGTCTAAATAAAACCCCACCTACCGTCCTTGTGCATAAACACATAAGTCACATGTATTTGTCTTTTTTCACTTTTTTTTTTTAAAGCTTTGCCTTCTAAAGAAATGTGACTTGTTTGGGTAAAATGCTTGTCAGGTTATGTTATTGTGGTTACAGCGTGCCATTACCTTGAGCTGAAATTTTTGAGGGTATTTGACGTACCTAAATGATGTACTTTCATGAAAATGACAGTTCATGACTACAAAAAATTATTCCAGACATTTTTCATCTGATGCTGACATTTTTCGACGCTAAGTAGAGCGTCTCATTTTGGGTGGAAAAACTTTTGATTTGTATGTATGTTCTCAAGTATTTTGTGGAAAAGTGATAAACTTGAGTTAGCACAATTATTTTCACGGTCACGGAAAATCTCAGCTCCCTACCCCCTGAAGGCAGCACACACATTTACCTATCTTTATCAGCAACAAACAAACGCGCACGCAGCGACGCCTCAAGCGAAACCTGCCGCCGCGCCGCAGCCGGACTTGCGAACTGCGAGCGAACCGGCGTCGCAACTGCAGCACACGACCGTGTACCGGGCGCCGGCGGCATGCGACCGCGGCCGCGATCACAGCCAGGCTGCAGCTGCACGCGCCGCTGATGCAGTCGCTGCGCACGTGAAAGAGAGGGCTGTGCACGTCGCCCAGGAAGCTACTGCTACTGTGAACGTTACTTGCGACGTGCCCATTATTGTGAGTTTGATTGTTGGAGGTGCAATTTAATTGCCAGAAATACGAGGTTTTTTGTCGATGAATGCTATGGCGCTCGCTAGTCTTACAAAATTCTCGAGTGGTCACAATAGGCAAAATCTTGTGCGGATAGAAAAGACCGCAAAGGTGACAAGTATACAACGCCCAGAAACATCTCAAGTCCAGAACACCGTCTCAAATTCTCCTGGCCCCATAACCACAGTTTCTCCATACGTCCACAAGTGCTCTCACATGAATGCCAATCTTATCTCTTAGAAGTCGCCGGGAGGGCCGAGCTTCCCGCTGCTGTTCAACATGAACGGGCCGTCGGCGGACGATCTGGAATCGGACGCGCGGCTGCACGCCGAATATGACCGACTGCAGGTTGGCGGAGTAGGGCAGTTTTGTTTACACTGCCTAACGCCGAGAATCAGGGGTATCTGGGGGTAGTAGCCCAAAATTTTGCCTCCGGGATAGATAGCTAAGCGGCCTCCGGGATAGATAGATAGCTGGGCGGTTTGGGGGGGGGGGTTAACCCGGGGGTGCACTGATACGCACATCTGCCCGTTACGCACGTTTGCCCGTTTTTTCACTTGACACTTTTTCAAGTGATTTTCAGATATGAGTGAAGTGAAAAACGCTGCGCAATGAAAAACCACTTGAAAATGTGTCAAGTGAAAAACAGTGAAAAATGGCTATTTTTCATTGTTTTTTTTCACTTGACACATTTTCAAGTGATTTTCAGATACGGGCAAATGTGCGTAACGGGCAGATGTGCGTAACGGGCAGATGTGCGTAACGGGCAGATGTGCGTATCAGGCCTGCCCCGTTAACCCCCCCCCCAACCCCCCATTCGAGACCCCTGCCGAGAATGCAAGTTGTATGGTCCTGTGACTGCGCACATTTCAGTGAAATCTACCAAGACTTGATGCCTCTAACTGATGCCAGTTTCGCAAGTTGGGGAGTAAAAACAAACAATTTAGAAATTAGAAGTAAAAATTTACAAGAGATGTAAGTGAGAAATGAAATTAGTAGTAAATTTGGAAGGTCAAAGTGAAATGAGCAGTAAAGTTTTAAAAGAAAAGTAAATTTAAAAGTGAGAAATAAAAAGAAAACAAAAATTAAAAAATATAAATAATTTGAGTTCTCATTTTTCTTCTCACTGCTAAATCTTTTTTAACTTAACAACTTGCGTAATTGACTCCAGAGTTGATCCACAAATTTTTCTCCTCATCACAAGACATTGCTTCCACTATAGGTGATGTGGTGAATAATTTGTCAATTGACTCAATCGCCAAAGTACGGTAACATTCTCGGTAGAGTTTAAGTTCTCAATCCCCACGAACTCAACCCACTTAAACACCAACTATTCCGCGCTTAGGACCTTTTCGCCACATGGCACGGTCTCGCCTCGGAGCAAGAATTGGCGCGCGAACGCCAGAACGCCTGCCTGCCGCCGGCCAAGGCAGCCGAGCTGCAGCGCGTCCAGTCGAAGCTGATCAACCAACATCGACTCGTGCAGGAGATGTGCGTCGCGGCGCAGCAGAGGCGGCAGCAGGCGAAAAAAGATCTGCAATTGCACCAGCGGCACGTCAAGTTTACTGAGAATGGCCACACTTCCAATTCGGAGCAGCACTTTCACGCGGTTAGACTTGCTTTGTGCGCTTTTTGCCGGCTGTTTGCAGGGCAATAAACATATTGTTTGGGATGGTTGAGTCACCATGTACTTGTGGCTCATCGCGTTTTCGCAATCTTTTATTGTGGTTATGCGCCGTTTCCCTCCTCACATTTTCTATTCCTTGACGCTCAGCCCACGTATTTTTTGCTCGCCGCAGAACCACCAAGAATCGAGCGGCGCGTCAACTATGTCTTCCCGGACGCCGTCGCCGGCCAAAGAGCAGCCGGGTTTCGTCGCGCCCAGTCCGCCCGCGGCGGCAGATGATAATGACGTTGCGGCAGTTGCGGCCAAGTCGCCCACGCCTCCGGCGGCAGAAGAAGTGCAGAGCAAGCAGGCGCCGCCGCAGGTGCACGCAGAAGCTCCAGTGAAGCAGCGGCAACATCGGGCGGTGGCTTTCAAGCCGGCTGCAGTGCGGCAAGACGCGCCCATAGTGGCCAGGGCGACGCCGGTGACAGTGATCAGCGAGGGCGGCGGCGCGGCGCGACTGCAAGGCGACCGGCAGTCGTCCACGCTGCACAGGTACGAGGTGGCGCACAAGGCGCCGCCGGTCAAGCGAGACTCGCTCGTCGACGAGTCGTCTGTTGTCAGGCCGTCCAAACTCCAGTCTGAGCCGGTGGGTGCAGCACGTTGTGACTGGGTTTACATATCATTTCAAAAATTTCGGAATATTTATTTTTTACGATCTCACAAAAAAAGTGAAAAACTCTACAAAAGTACATTTTTATAAATATTGATATTTTTACTGAGATATTCCACAGGTTTAAATATGATTCATATATATTATGTAAAATATATTTATGGGCTGGAGTACTAATTTAAAAATAAATTATTCAACTCACTAGAACACGGCTAAAATAAAGAAATATTACCATTAAACGTTAATACCTAAAGAAAATACATAGCAATTTCCAAAGAACACGCGCGACAATCCACCATTGTCAAGTGCACGTCAAATTGCCCCTCAAACGTGGATTTCAGGTGTCACGCCCGCCTCTGGTGCACTCTGCAACGCTGCCGCCAAAGAAGCCCTCCACCCCAGTGGGCAACGGCAAGCGGCAGCTGAACGGCGGCGCGGCGCCCTCGCAGGTGGCCGGCGAGAGTCTCGCAGCTGTGTTCCGCAGGCAGCACACTACCGCAGGTAGGGGGGGGGGGGGTTGAGAAACGGGAATAAGATATATAAAAATCGAAAAATGTGTTTTTTTTTTCGAGAAAGATTTATTTACATTTTGAGAGGTTTCTCGGGACATTTCTCAGGTGACAGGTGACATTTCTCAGATTAGAATCTCGTATAGAACACAAGTGCCCTAAATGCTGAACTGGCGATGTTTTTAGAGAAGCGCATTTGTTTATCGCTGCGACACAGGCCAGTTGACTCGCCAGTTGACACAAAGTCCATCACAGGCAACAACATGAACCACATGGAGCCGTCCGCCCAGTCGCCCGACAGCGGCGAGCGCGGCCTGGACACGAGCGGCGTGGTCAAGCCCTCTCAGCTCTTCGGTGGGGCGCTCAGACGCAGGAGGACCCCCGTGGATGGACCCCCCTTGAAGCCGCTCATCGATGACACGAGCGCGGTCAAACCGACTTTTGGGAGGGTCGTGGACACCCCTCCGCCTTCCGCTTCTGAGAGTGTCGGTGTAGTTTTTTTAGGGGGTGGGGGTTGTTTGGAGATTTTTTTAGCAGCCGCTGGTGATTTCTATTCGTTTTTTTATAAAGAAAATAGAACATTTTGGTTGACTGATTTTTCAGTTTTTGGTTTGAAGTGAACAAAAATTAAAGTGAAAAATAAAATAAATCACTTTGACAATTCTTCGCATACTCTTAGCATATTATGAACTACATCCCTTTATTGGTTACATCCCTCAAAATTGGTTATATAATGTGCAAAGAATGCAATCGTTTAGTACACAGATGTAGGTAATTATGTATAAAGGTATTCAGTTGGTATATTAATTATTTTTCAACGTAGAACCTTTCCCAGTGGCCATCCACCAACGAAAATCACATCAAAAATATTCAGTTCCACATGTTCCCTTCACACAGACGATCAACGACGCAAGCACGCCTTCCTCATACACGATGAGCACCAGCGGCGTGTTCAGCAACACCACCGAGTCAGCCAAGAAGCCCTGGTCGCCCGTGACGCCGGTGGAGCCGAGCCGCGGCGCCGCGCTGACCAACGGTCACTGCGCATCGGACGTGGACACTCCCCCGCCGCTGCCCGCCGCGCCGCCGCCGTGCACCACGCCGCCATTGAGCGCACGAGCGACGGGCTCGCCGCCCCCCGCGCCGCCGCTGCCGCCGCCCGCGCAGCAGGCGCATGACAGTCAGATGGGACTGAACGAGTGGGTGTCGGCCATGCAGCAGGTGCGCACTAGTTTATACTCTGCTGACTGCACACCTGCCATCTTTAGGCTGGCCTTCCAAAAATCGCGGGAGATTTGTATTTTTATGTGAAAATAGGCAAAAAGTATGAAAATAAATGATTTTGAGCGAAAATTGGGGCACATTTTCACAAAAATACTCATGTTTACGTTTCTTATTTCGTTTCTCGTTCCTCAAAAGATTTGACACATTTACGCGTAAGTAAAAAAAACCTTTACGTTTTCTGTACTCGGGCGGTGAGTAAAATAGAAAACTTTACGTTCACGTATACGTTGAAAAAACTTTGATACTTTTAACAACTCTGATAACAATACGCAGGTCAAACTAAAGCCGGTCAATCAAAATCAAACACAAACTCAAACTCAAACCCAAAACACTGTGGTTTGTCAAAATGCGAGTCAAAACTCAAGTTTCAACGGCGCTGGATCACTGCAGCGCGGCAGAAAGCCGCCACCGCTTTCAAAACAGAAAACGCAGCCAGTGGACACCAGGGACGAACTGCTCGATGCCATTCGCAGTTTTGGTGGGATCGGTGGTTTGAAGAAGGTTGGTTCATTCAGGTGCCAGTTCCGCGAATTGAGAAGTGAAATGGCAAATGCGAAGTGAAATGGCAAATGCGAAGTGTATTGAGATGAAAATTGGCAATAGCGAAGTGAAATGGCAAGTAAATTAGCAAAAGTGAAGTGAAATGGCAAGTAAAGTGGCAAAAGCGAAGTAAAAAATGTAATTTCCCTTCGCTTTTGCCAGTTTCGTTCTCAATTCACTTCTCATTTCACTTCGCATTTGCCATTTTACTTCTCACTTCTCAATTTGCGGAACTGACTCCAGGATAACTGTTTTTCAGGTGGAAAATTTTAGGTGGTTTGATTAGTAGTTGATCAACGTCTGTATTACTTCTATTAAAATCGCGTTTTACACGCGTTTTAGTCAACGGTAGTGATCGCACTTGATTTTGTCCACAGATTTGTTTTAATGCTGGGTCGATCTATTTTTTATATAAAAGCGTAAAGAATTTAAAAAAATCAAGCAGCATAAAATGATTTTATCCTACATTACTCAACGGAAAAACATCAAAGCAGGGGCGGGTTGGGCTCTCTCTAATAAGTAACACACCATTTGCAAATTAAATTTCGCTCTATTGCCTTCGAATCTAAGTATTTTAGGTAAATAATACCACGCAATATTTGTGTAAGTACATGGGTATTTTCTCTGTCAACACCAGTTGACTGACTAGCCGGGGACTAAAAAGTATGCATTCGTCGTCGCCGTCGGGCATGCATGTTGTCGTTGATTAAAACATGTTAGGTATAAAGTATTTTTCAGTTGACCGATGAGCGACTGTCAACTTTTCGATTGGTCCGTTTAACCAGCCCTGACACGTTACAGTGCACTGCCTTTTTCATATTGTGCCTACCTAGACACTAATTTTTGAACGAACCAATGAAAACTCATAAATCAGTCTTGGACGCACTTGAGTTTACCAGAATGAGTACCGATTTTTATTGCCCATCGACTGTAGTCGACAGACACCTCGTCACGGTAAACTCAATTTTAAGGCTGATTTATAATCTTCAATCAGAAATAATTACTTTTCAGGTGCATTCAGAGGATGCTGCTTAATTGGAATGCGTCTTTCGACTGCGATTGTGATAATTAATACTTGAATGAATAGGTATTTACATATACATGTTCTCTACCTTATTTTCAGATGGGTGAAATGTGTGTGTTTACCTGTACTTGCAAGCCCTGGGACCAATTCCTAAGTAGGACAAGTGACAAGAAAAGTGGTAAGTTATCAGAGGGCTCTCCTAGACCCTGTAAATCGCCCTGTAAAATGTCAAATGTCATACAAATTGTCTGAAGTAATGTCAATGTTCTGTAAAATGGAAAAGTCGTCTGTCATTTTACGGAGCATTTTCGATGACATTTGAAATGTTACAGGCACTGGGAATGTTACCAGTGGAGTTATAGGTATAAAAGTGACAGGTATTGTCATTGTTGAATTTACTGGTCAGTTATATTTAAGTAGTGCACTTTTACTAAACATTTTTCTTGTCACTTTTGGTATTTTCCGATGTTCAATCAGAATTGTCTACTTACAAAGTTCTCTAATTTTGCTCTGTTTTGCATTGCTGATAAGTTAGTCCACAGTGGACATTAGTATTTTAAATGTTATACATACTTAGCATGTGAATGGTATTTTTATCTTGTTAGGTGCATACACAGTTCACATTTGCGTATGGCAAAATAGAGTTATTTTTACGTTTGACAAACTTTTTATTGGCGGCCCGCACATTACTTGACACATGTGTGCCCAACTGGTGCCGGTTCCGCAAGTGGAAAAGTTAAGAGTTAAAAGTTAAGAGTTGAGTAAAATGACAAATGATAAGTTAAGAGTAAAGTTAAAAGTTAACAGTTGAGTAAAATCATTTGTCGTTTTACTCAACTCTTATTCTCAACTTTTCTCATAACTTGTCATTTGTCATTTTACCTAACTCTTAAGTTTTAACTCTTAACTTTTCCACTTGCGGAACTGGCCCCTGGTCTGCCAATTCAAATGTCGGCTTCATGTGTCGCAGGGCGATCTCCAACTGCACGTGCCGCAATATTCAACATTGTCGCATGTGCATTTGGAACATTGCTCTGCGACAGTTAAGCCGAAATCAGAGTTGACACACATGTGTCGCCTCTGTTTTTACAATCATTTGCATACTGTAATATCTTTTAAAATATTTGCATACGCAAGTGCATGAGATTGATTGCATGACTGCATGTGAGAAGCGGATGTTTTTAATGTCTCAGATGCCAAATTGATGTGGTTTTTCTGCGGTGCGCGCCGAACAAACTGATGGAAATCTATAATTGAGAGTCTCTTCATTTTTTCATGCCTTTTGCAATTTTTCAACATTGCTGAAATGTATCGAACAAGATTTTGCCGTAGGAAAACTCAAAAATCGACTTTCCGAAAATTTAGGTGCAAAACTTTTTTCCTCTTGTTCATGATTACGTTGATGATTGCTTTTTGTTTTGAAAATTTTGAAGTGCATGCAAAATGATTACCTATGATAACCCGCAAATCTGGGTCACCAAAGAAAAATCTCAGCAGATCCCGTGAAATTTCTGACAATTTTCAAATCTTTTCTTTGAAAAAAATTGAAAATGCCCCCAGTTCCTCCCAAAAATTGAACTGTAGCTCGCGAGAACATAAATATAAAAAAACGTAAAAATGTTAATATTATATTTACATCAATATTTAGGTAGGTAAATACCTCACTCTCACGTGATTTTCCATCATTGCCGCCAAAAGTGCCTGGATTGTTTTAATCGGATTTCGCGAATTGCCCTGCATTTAGCTGCGGATGATTCCAACAATTGTCAAATCGTGCCGGTGTTTCGTCCGTATTAAATATTTCTAGACCGCAAATGTTTGGACTACGATTCTTCACTGCTTTGCGAGTGTTTTTTTTTCTTATGCGTTTTCTATTTTTATTTGTTTGATGTTTTTCTGAGTAGAAAAGCCGTGCAAACTTGTTTGCTTTCCGCACTTCCGGATGACATCAAATAGCGCCTCGGTTTTTCAGTCTATCAAAATTTGAAAAAAACTCGATCGAATTTGTCGTGTTCACGTATTTTTATTTGTACACTTAATTCGTTATCTTAATACATTTACACCTTAATTTTTCTTTTGGTTCGTGTTCACAATGTTGCAAACATTTTTCCTACTTTATTTTACTGGAAAGAGAACAAATAAATAAAAATTACTATTTATGATTCAGCCATCAGATTTGTTGTGCCATCACTTTGTTGTCTGGCTGCATTTTGCAGCATGAGCTAAAATTTTTGTTTCTACCTGCACTAAATAGTGAAAAGCCCGGAAAAATTGCCCCAAGAGTCGACGTACGATGCCGCGATTAATAATGGCGCCAGGCGCCAATGGTGTGTCGTTACGTGGCGCCAGCGCCATGGTTCCATCCTGACGTTCACATATTACGCAAGCTCGTCTCGTGAGTTTTCTGAGAGTGTAGCGATTTTTAACCTTCCCAGTTGGTAAGCTCTCGATTGGTAAGCCAAAGTGTATCAACAATGGAGCCACACTCGGCTTACAAAAGTATCTCGATTTTTAACCGGTGTTATGTCGATTATGAAGCCAATGTCTAGATTTAAGCTATAATGCAAACATACCACATCCATATGTATGGAGCAAAGGTAAATATTTTTTATCAGATTTAGTGGCGAGATAATCGGCACTTTTGGTAAAATCGCAATTAATGGTGCGATTACAGCTCGGGCGTAAAATTCCAGCGTAAAATTCCATCGCAAAATTGATTACATGAAAGTGGATTATGATACAGGTCTGCAATTTTTCATGGACAATATTTTTATCAATACCTTCATTGTGACCAAGGGTCATCGCCCACGGTCACTTCTATTTGATTGCGAAAATTCAAAAATTTCGATTTTACGCTGGAATTTTATGCCAGCTGAAGAAAAATCAATCGATAAATCAGCTACGCCAGGTGATTGCATGCCATGACATAGCGTAGAATTGATTTTTCTTCAGCTGGCGTAAAATTCCAGCGTAAAACTGAAATTTTTGAATTTTCGCAATCAAATAGAAGTGACCGTGGACGATAACCTTTGGTTACAATGAAGGTATTGATAAACATATTGTCCATGGAAAATTGCAGACCTGTATCATCATCCACTTTGATGTAATCAATTTTGCGATGGAATTTTACACTGGAATTTTACGCCCGAGCTGTAATCGCACCATTACTGACACATCCCCCATCATTCCTTCATTATTTTTAACTGTATTTAAACACCTCGCTAATTATTCAAGTAGTCTTATGGAAATATTTACTTACTGTCGCTGTGTATTTTGTTATGTGTGCATGCGGCTTAAAAATCGAGACAGTTGGGTTAAAAACTGATACATTTTGGCTTACAATCGAATAAACAAAACAACTTAGCCTGCAGCTTAAATATCAAGATACATTGGGTTAAAAATCGAGGCACTTCGGCTTACCAATCGAAAGCTGACCAATCGAGAAGGTTAAAAATCGGGATTCCCTCGAGTTTTCTAAGAGTATGCGTAAAGATGAGTATTTTACCTGTATTTTTTTGCGGAGGGAACGTAATTTTTACACGTGTCCAGTTAAGTTAATTCCGTCGGGTGACTTTTACACCCTCTCCTAAACAAGTGTAGGGACTTGGCAAAAATCCAAAAAAATTTTTAGAAACTAGTATTAGTAGGAGGTACCTCGGAGTACCTATAAGCGTTTACGGAAAGATCATTTACCCCGTGCTTAAGGGCCCACACACGCTAATTGACATCGACACCAAATGTCAACTGGCGTCGTTCCCGATACAAAGCTTGCTGACGAGCCGACGAACGACGTTCAAACGCAAGCTTTGAATTGGGAACGGAACCAGTTGACATTTGGTGTCGATGTCAACTAGCGTGTGTGGGGCCTAAGTATACGTATTTTTCTGACTATCGTATTCATCTGTGTGTCTTTGGTGCAATTTTATACCCATTATTTACGAAGTCAAAAAATCTGGCGCGGTGGGTATACTCGGCAGACATTATGCGAGTCAATGGTCTAACGAATTTTTGTACAAGTGCCATTCTAACCCAATTTCATTGTTATTGACACTCGTATTTCATGCGTAGGGATGACCATCAACAAATTTTTCAATTAGATAAGTGAACGTCACCGTCGAAATTTGAATTTAAGATCTACACTTGATAAATATACGATAATTTCTTATTATTACGAACATAGTGAGCATTTTATGTTATTCAGAGCAATTTTTAGATTTTCAAAACGATCCAGATTTCGCTAGTGGTGTACAGTGTACAGGGTCGTTCTTCCCTTGTTCTATCGCACGCACACATACGTACTTTTTTGTTGGAATTTGTCCGGGCTGTTACAATAAAATACCTTGTTATCTGCTTTCATATGACAATATGCGTGTTCAGTTTATCCTGTTCTCGCATAAAACGTCGGATTGAATAAGATTTACCATGAATCGATTGGAATGCATTCATTCAAATTCAAAATTAACTTAACAATTTTAACGAAATTTAAAATTGGTACGTAAGGGCCGAATCACTGATTCCTTTCATGTCTGCCGAGTTTAAGTCTTTGCAAAATGTTTCTGTATGGTAGGCATGCAGGTAAATATTGATGTACCTGTGTGAAAATGGAAAGGCATGTTTGCAGAATATTCCCGCCATAAATATTTTGCCACATTGCAGAAAGACAGTATTCTATTGAATTGAACATCCGCTGAAAAGGTTGCACCCAAATATTTTTTGTATAAAATCTATTTTGTAGTTTATGTATTCACTTTGACAAATTATTAATCTCTTGACAAGTATACGATTACTTTCACACTTCAGAAATGATTGTACCCCATCCGAATATCCCTTTCCTGTAAAGACCACATTTGCATTCCCTTCAGTCTGCTTTCGTTGTGATGCTGAATATTCAGTTATTTTGGGTTTTATGAAAATTCTGGTACATAGGTTCATTCTGCAATATTGTCAACGATATTTAACGCTGATGTGATTTTCATAAAAAGTTGGAAACATTCATTGCCGTCACAACGTTTTACGTACACGTATTCACAACAATGAATTTTTTAATCGTTTCACAAAAATGACGTGCTTTAATTATCATTGGCACGCTTCCAGAGAAGTGACTTCTCAGTGACTGATTTGGAGACGTGACTTCGAGTGCAAGTATCATGTCCGCCCAGTGTATTTTCGTAGTCTGATTGGATAGCACTTTACTATTTACTTTGAAGCACTGAGCAAACTTCTCTGAACCATAAATAGAATTCTGATTACCGCTGTGGCTTTTTGAGATGTTTTGTACATTGAGATAAATTGAATAAGCTTATTCTCTATGGATGGCAGCTGATTGCCAATATGGTGGCTTCGTTTACTTCTTGAATCGAATTTCCTCCAAATACTTGACCAGGGGTAAGAAGGGGTGGGGTGTTCCCCGAATCGTCCAGCTATCTATCCCGGAGGCGATTTTTTTGGCTACAATCCCTGAACCCCCCCCCCCTCACTTGCCAAAATGGCCAATGTACCTTTGCCGTTTTACAGGACATTTTACATGACTTTTTACACTTTGCAATATATAAGACATCTTAAAGGGCGCTTTACCTACTCGGTCTGGGATTGGCACCGGCTTTGCTAGTGTGTGAGCTGACTCTGCAAACAGATTTTTTGGAAATTGTGAATTCAGGTGTTTTTATGCGAGAAAGGATTTGAAAATGTAAAAATGACTTATTCTCTCAAAAAGACTTCCCCAAATTTCCTATTTTCAGAAAGAACGTGTTTACAGAGCAAAGGTAATTTGCAGGCAATCAAATCAACAGCTGTATTTGGGGACCAGTCATGTGAACTAATCATGACTGTACTACAACAGCTGTGCTTTTTGATCTATTTTTTCTCGATAAATAGGAAAAAACATTCACAGTTTTAGCACATGCCTCCACGTTTAACAAATGAACAAAATATGTAAGTATTTATGTTTTTTTTTCAAATTTTTTTATACATGTGACTTATGATGTTCTAAATATTTTCGCAGCTGTCACCCATCAATTTTCTAGTTAGCACAATACCAAATTTTCATTTTCAATGTCTTCCTATTATGAGTGTCTCTATTTTTTCAACCATGCAAAAACACAGAAAGTCCCGTTATTTTCGAAAACGGGATTTTTTCTGGGGGCAGTCCCAGACCCTGTTAATGTCAAATGTCAAATGTCATGGAAAATGGTAAATATACGTTTGCCATTTTGCAGGGATTTTACATGACTTTAAACACTTTGCATGATATTTTACAGGACATCTTACAGTGTCTGTATTGGCACCTGGAAAGGGAGGGAAAATGACAGTTTTCTACACTGTAATGTCTGTGTTTCAATTTTTTTAAGCTGGTCTAACTTGCTACGAAGTTTCAAGTTCCATCAATTGTAAGTTGCTTTATGGACCGAACTCGCAAACGGTTGTATAAAAAATATTCTGCCTGCTTTTCAGTTAAATCTACCATATCCCATCTGAATGAACGTCCAAACTTTTTCATTTTTCGTAACTTTGCATCGCTTTAACTATTGGTGACCTTGGATAATGATTTTACAGGTAACTTGGTTTATAAAAATACGGTAGCATTCTCTATAAAGCATGTGTTCCCGTCAGTATATAATACTGACTCTAAATTCTAGATGTTCGAGAGATATTTAGTTTTTTTATATTTTTTGAGAGATTTTCGGAGATAATATTAATTATATTTCCTTACAATCACCGATGGAGATATGATGGAACTGGAAAAAAAATTCTACGCTGCTCACCTGTGGCGTTCGCTCCCCATTTTGCTTTTTCACGTTGCAGCCCGATTAGGTTACCGTATATCCTCGAATAAGACCCCCCTTGAATAACTCCCCACCC
The DNA here is from genome assembly GCA_964036195.1 of Sphaerolaimus hirsutus. NCBI lineage: Eukaryota > Metazoa > Nematoda > Chromadorea > Monhysterida > Sphaerolaimidae > Sphaerolaimus > Sphaerolaimus hirsutus. Next base: position 1,159,137 of record OZ038450.1, on the reverse strand, counting down.
TTGAATAACTCCCCACCCTTGAATAACTCCCCCCTCAAAAGCACTGACGAAAAAATACCCCCCCCCCCTTAAATAACTCCCCACACTTGAATAACTCCCCCTCTCTGATGAGTGGAGAAGATACTGCAACAAGTGGAAAAAACGAAATGCAAATGCAGTGTAGTGTGTGAGACAAAAATACAAGAGAATGTTAGCCTACAGCAGCGAAAGCAGATACACAGTGCATATTTTACGCAGTTATACACATACCTACCTGCAAGTTTTCCTAAAAGTTATGAGGAAAAAATAACTCCCCGGGGTACTTATTCGAGGATATACGGTATGTCGTATGTGTTTTCAATTGGCGGCCCCATTCTATTTAATTCGCAATGGATAGAGCTATTTAGTTCATGTGGATGCGGTGCCATATATTCTGATTTCGTATTATTTATTATACCCCCGTCACTATTGCGTTTTGAAGGGATTTCTATTGAATTTGCATTGTGTCGCGTGGCGCATTTTCCGATTGCGTGATCACTGATTTCCTGTTGATTTGTCGTTGCGCGAGGTGTCTGTAAATATACACCTGCATACATTTATGTACGTTCTATATTCCTTATTACCATTTACCATTTACACTCACGCCCATGTAGTATTGATCCCTAGATATTGGCAGGGAATAAGCTTTGCAATATACCTATTTACTCTTACCACCCCTCTACAGCTGTAGCTACAGGGTGGGCTGGGCATTGTGGCTTATGACATCTGCCATCATATTACATCCGTATCTTATGTAATGAAATACAATTTCTACTGTATTTCATCAATCAATGCCCCCATGGAGATTATTATGCATCAGAATAATTTCAGGGGATGGTCTAGGTGGCTTTTGATTATTTGGTTTGAGAAGATTTTTATAGAAGATAGAAGATTGAGAAGTTTTTTTTAGTATGATCAGCAGACATCACACTTAGTGTGGAAACCTACAGCAACTCATCTGAATAATGAACCAAAATTATACAGTTATTTCATCACAATATTTCATTTTTCTATGGAATAAATGATTACAAAATTTATCACATGATTTTATTCATTATATTACGGTAGGATTCTGTTCAAAGTGCACTCCACTTGGTAAATGCATTTTCATCTAAATCTATTATATAAATATTGCATAAACCTACTGAGATGCCAGAAAAGTCTATGCATTGAAAACAGTCTGAGGAAATGTGCATTTTATCCTCAGAGCATGTTGCTGGACTTCAACTTGACTCTAAAATGAGTGGAATCCATCTGGGGCCAATTCCGCAAAATAAGATATGAGAAGTGAAATGGTAAATGCAAAGTGAAATGAAAAGTTAGAAGTGAATTGAGAAGAAAATTGGCAAAAGTGAAGTGAAATGAGAAGTGTGAAGTGAATTGAGAAGTAAAATGTAAAGTGAAATGGCAAGTAGAAAGTTAAATGGAAAAACTTTGAAAATGGGATACTGAACTGTGATCCATATTCCAGTTAATTTTTTTTGTGAATGATCACATCATGTTATTGTCACGAAAATGAGTTGTACATAGAAGCACGATACACTCTTTCTCTCTTAATTGTGCACCAATTTCATTTCAGAGACATTTCTTTGGAACAATTTTTGCATGTCGGTTTAAACATTGCCCATGTCCAAGTTGCATATTTTACAATCAAAATACAGGGATAGAAAATATAAAGATCACACTCAAAACTGCTAAAATTTGCCCCAGTTGCCATTTTTCACCTTCTAATCACTTTTTTGTCTATATCTATGGCGTTATACCTATTTCTAGCTATTTTTATAGTGATTTCGACTTCTTTGGCAATTTTTGCCAGCTGCCAAATTTTCCTACGAGGTCCCTGCCAATGAAATGGCTTGCATTTTACTCACCTTTTGCCAAATTACTTGCCACTTCACTTTGCATTTGCCAAATTACTTTGCATTTGCCATTTCACTTCTCACCTCTGATTTTGCGGAACTGGCACCTGGTCAAATGGGCTTAACTGAAACAAAATAAGTCTGTAAGAAGTCATCTTAGATAAAGAAACTACTCCAACAACTGAAGTGTTTTTGTAAATGCACATCCAATTCAAAATTGGTATAAATGAATACCATATTGTATTCCTCATAACACACCACCTCATTTATGTGATTTGCACTGGGATGTTATATGAGCAGGCGGCGTCGCGCGGCGGCCACGCAGCACTGCTCCTGCCGCGGGGCGGCGGCGTGGCGCGATCGATATTCGGGCACACTTCCTCTCGACCTTGTTCGAGGCCGCTTTCACATTCCCGCCAGTCGGCCGCCTTGTTTGCGGTCGGCGGCGAAACTGCAGCGCGGTGCGGCCACGTTCGAGTTTGATACAGCGCTTGCGGTGGGCGATCGGTCGTGCCACTTGGGCACATGCGGCGGTTGCGTCGCGCGCATCCTGTTTTATAGGCGCTGCGCCGCGGCCGGGCGTCATGGCGCCGTTGCCTAGCGCTGCCGCCGCCCTCCCTTGCGCGCCATCTATTCGCTTCTACGTGCTTGTATACATGCTGTATGCGCATATATATCATGCGACTGTTACGCATTGCCCAGTGAGCTGTGCGGTGGCGCGCTCTGTTATGCTTCAATGTGTCCGTATGGAAAATGGCTCATGCAGCAATGTTGCGGTCGGGGCAATTTTGTACTGGTTTTGCTGCCCGCCGGAAGCTTGAGGTTGCGCTGTTCTGGACATGGCGTCGACAGCCTATATAAAGTGCAGTTTGTGTAGATACATTTTAAGTGCAGCTATTTACATGTAATAAATACTCTCTAAGCTGAGGGAACATGTCCACACTGTCTGTGTGTCTCATAAATTTTTTACATGTAGTACATTCATATGAAATTACTTGGGCTAGTTCTAGTCTCTCAAATCGATCCTGGTGCCAGTCCCAGTCCCTGTAAAATGTCAAATGTCATGCAAAGTGTAGGTTTGCCATTTTCCGAGGCATTTTCAATGACGTTAGACACTGTGAATAACGTTTGCCATTTTACTGGGCATTTCGCAGGGCCTGGTACTGCTCCCTGGTACCCCACACCCCCATTGCTGCGGTAATTTCTGCATTCACGTGACTGACGTTTTTACATGACTTCACTCACTCACTGTAATTTACAGCAGTTGTATTTAGTTTTGTCCGGATTTGGTTGATGCACTTTCAAAACATTAAAACGTGTTGGCCAAGGTACTACAGTAAATTCATTGATTTATAATATTTGCTGTATTCCAAAAGTAGTGGGGCACGGCACTTAGCTGCCATGATACTTACATTGCAAACTTTTGTGCCATCGCTGTAGTGCCCTAATGATGTAAGAAATAAAAGAAAGAAATCTAATGTTGGCTAAAAATTAGTGAAAAATTGCAGTAAATGGAGAATAACAATTGTGGGTTGTTCATTCAGGTTCCCTTGTCTTTCATCTGACCTGAACCAGCCTGGAGTGACCCGACACCATCATCAGAGGTGAAGTCACTCCACATTCCAGAAAAATAAGAACATTCTACCCTGCTCCCCCCACACTTTATACTGGGCTTGTCGGGAAAACGCATTTGCCAATGCCAAAGAAAGCTAAAACAGTTCTCAGAAATCTGAACACTTTGAAATCTTCAAATTGTCAAGATGGCAAACTTTCATCCCATTGCTGTATTGCTCTAATGTTGTAAGAAAGCCTGAAATCTTCAAATTGTCCGGGAAGCAAGAAAAGTCATTTAAATTGTTTACTCTGACATTGGTGGCCAGCTCAGTAGTTGACATTTGTGTGTCAGCTGGTGTATGTCAACTCCAGATTTCTATTCATGTGTCACAGGGTGATCTCCAAATGTGTAGTTTAAAGATTAAAGTTATGTGGCAAACAGTCTTTCATGTCCACCTGCAAACACCTGTTGCGCAAAACACACTGTGGGTTATATGCAAAGGGCATACAACTTAGCAATCTGGTAACTGTCAATAAGGCCCCACACACGCTAGTTGACGCCAAAATTAGCGTCAACTCAGAGTCAACTGGTCAAAAATTCAATTGACTCTGAGCCATTTACAATATGTATCCAAAAAATCCCCTTCTTTCATTCTACATCAATCGACTTCTCAATATTTCTTAATCAACACAGGTAATAAATTAAAAATAGTTATACTTAAAACAGTTGACTCTGAGTTGACTCAATCGACTTCTAAAAAGTAGCGTCAACCACCGTGTGGAGCGCCTAAGTACAAATATATTCATCTGTGTGTTATTGTTTTACACTATGATTTTTTGATGATAAACATGTTAAATAATGATCAATTCATCTAAATGTGAAAACTATTGTGTTGTCCAGTGCTATACAGGAGAGCACTTTCTTAAGAAATGTTTATGCTTACCCTTTTTACGCTTTCCTTGGTATTTAAAAAAACCAATACACTTAGTTCAGTTACTCGACACTAGGAAAGTGTATTTACACTTACAGTTTCCAAAAATAAAGGTATTTTAACAACTCTGGGACAGGAGAGACAGGCTTGCATAGTTCCCAAAATATAATGATTTTAACCTTTTTTATGACGTTTTACTGCACAACAGGCAAATAATGACCAGAAGCAGAGGACAAACTGCCCACAAAAAGTTCATACCATTTTCGTTGTCACTGGAGGAAAGAAATGGAAATAATTTATTGTCAGATGATCCCTTGAGTTTGGAACAAAATAATCTCAGATTTTCCGGAACAGACCAAGCACAAATACATACATGCATAAGTAGGTGGCATTTTAGTCGTGTATACTGATTTGGAAAAATAGTGTTTTACTTCAATAATTTCCACAAGTCTGTGCTCTGATGAATTCATAATTTACCCAACACACCAAAAAATTGCATTGCAGCATGTGATACTCTGCTGCTTCAATGCGACTTTAAGAAATAAATTCAATACTTTCTCCTGAACAAATCGTTAGGATGGCACCGAAATATCTACCGTATTTTCTTGAAATACCCCCAGGGGTTTTTTAGTGTGCAAATTTTGAGGGGGTATTTTTTCGTCAGAATATTTTCGTGAAAATCGTAGTAGAGAATACGCTTTTATATCACCGAAACCGGTAAATAATGTGTCCAAATAGGATTTATTTGGACATATATATAGGTATGTATCAACGTTCATCGCTACACAAACTATTCAGTGTATGTGTAACTGCACTGCAAACTGGCAGCAATATATACTTTATGTACATTGCATACATGATGTACATAATTCCAAACGGGGGTATTTCGAGGGGGAATATGGTATGTTACGTATTCTTACTTTCTTAGCCATTTTTGCGGCTAACTTGGTTTTCTCTTGTTGGAGGGATCAATTTTCTGTGTCAAAAAGTGGAAATGTGTCACAAAAGGTGACATCGAATACGTAATTTCACCATTCTGTGCAGGAAATGCGAAAATGCGATCTGTGAAAACGACTGTCAAATTTACGCCCCATTTCGAGGATTTTAGAACGCTCACTAAAGATTTCTGAACATTCGACGCCAAATCATAAATTATAGGAAAAAGTAAAAATGTAAATATATTTCCATTACCTGTACTTCCATCAACATTTTTCAAAAAATGGCAGCACAATAACAACTGCTTTGATTGCTGATATTTTATGTAAAAAATCGGTAGCACTCAGCCAATGCCAGAAAAACACTAATTTCCCGACGGCTTTCACCAATCCGATTTCGAAGAATGTGGGTACCGTATATCTTTTAATAGAACGGCATACCTCCAATAGAACGACACCTCAAATAGAACGGCAGGTTTTGGCACTTTTTCGCACTCACGAAATTAATAGAACGGCAGCCTCCAATAGAACGGCACCTCCAATATAAAAGCAGGTAGAAATTACGTTGGAAGAGTGCCAGAACACACAAATATTAGAAAAATGGGTGGTCTAATCTAATAGAACGGCAGGTAAAAACGTTGAAGACAAAAATAGAACGGCGATCTTCTATCGGAAGAAATACGGTAACTGTGATTTATCATTTTTGTTGAAATGCACTGAAACAAGTGAGAAATTTCGGATGAAGTTCCTGAACCCTTCTCACATTCGGAACGTTGTCTGTTACTTCACTTTATTGAACACGAGTATTTATGCCGCGAAAGTATTTTTGGCGCGCAAGTAATGGCGCTTTTTATATCACTAGTCTGAATACCTGTGTAAAATAGTAAATACCTAATATAGAACACAACAGTTCCTTAGCGATCATTTTTTACACACTGTGTTTTGTAAATATTCACAAATTATTGCCAATATTCACATTTCAGTGATGTTTTAAAAAGTTATTTGCGTTATTTTTTGCAGAAGACGTTATCCATAACATTCAGACTGGCATGCTATTTTACCTTGAATTATACGTCACATTTTAGAACGTTTTCCAATTGGCAATGTTTTCCTTCCATTAAATATTAAAGGGGCTTCAAATGTAAGTTTCCTTGCGATGTAAATATTATCAATTCAAAGTTCAATTTAGAACCTGCTTGTCAGATTTTATTAAGTATTTATGAAAATGATCTAGCATGAAATGTCAACTTTACTTCGATGCTAATAAAACTGTGAGTCAGATCGAATAAGCGAATTATTCGAAGTAAAATAGTACCACGTGTTTTTCTGCCTGGCCTGAGTTTACTTCCTCATCAAAAAGAACCAAAATTTAAATTCATGTAGATTTATGAAATATTAAGTGGGTGGCACACTCAAATTTCTAAAATACTGAAATCTCAAGTGCCGCTGCCGCAATAAATTATTATAAAATACTAAACTTGTACCTGTTCACCCCTCACTCGCAACTTAAATCAAGTAAACATTTATTTCCCCATTCATTTTTATGGCATTTTATTTGAAAAAGTAATTTGAGGTGGTGCGTAAGAAGACATCTTGTTTTGATGCCATATATGTAATTATTTTTTATCACGGTGAATTCGCAACATTCTTCTGATAAAAATATACATAGTTGATATTCGTAACAATTTATTCAAACAGCGTTTCAAAAATCACACTTTCTTATTATTATGTTGTTTTTTATTATCGATCTATGTGAATAGATTATTAATATTTCAATGAAGGGACATGTTTTTATGTAAGGTGTCTATGCCGGAAAACATGGACACAAACAAACATTTACATAGACAAACTACTTTGCCTTAACTTTATTTCCTCCAAAGCAGAGGCGCGTGGCACGGGCGGCACAAAATGCCCGCCACAAAATATCAACCAGCCAAATGAAGTCCCGGGATCAGACCAGGTGCCACTCGCAGACCATGTAAAATGCCCTGTAAAGTGTCAAGTGAATTGCAAAAGTGTCTAAAGTCATAGAAAATTCCCTGGAAAACGGCAAACTTTCGTTTGCCGTTTTCGATGGCATTTTGCAGGACTTTAGACACTTTGCAGGACATTAGACATCTTACAGGACGCTTTACAGGGTCAGCGAGTGCCCGCAGTCAAACATGAATGCCGCACTATAAACTACTATTCCACCGAAACCTACTCAACTCACCAATTATCAATTGTAAACTTACCACCATGCTGTGCGTCATGTTCGTGCCGCTGGCTTGTGCAGTTGGTGCAGCGACTGCAGCAACTTTCCAGCGCACTGCGAGTTTCTATGACAAACTGCAGTGCCGCGGCGACGCTGCTGATGCCGGCGCGAGTGATAACGTCATTCACAATGTGCGGGGAATCGCCGTGCCCAGGTTTGGTGCTTTTTTGTGTGTGTTTTTCAATATGGACTTAAGGTCATCCACGGTGAATTTTTTAAACCTGTAAATTTGTTTAACAATCTGAGCATTAAAACTGTTTGTAAAACTTGAAAACTGGTCGTCTAAAAAACTTGTTTTTCATCTCTAGGCGAAATGTCTTGTGCATGTTTTATCTCGGTCAAACTATTCACTTTGAGGTATGTGCCGGTACAAACTCAATTCAAATACCTAAAAGCATCCAGATGAAGTTCCTTGTCTAATATTCCCAGGTACTCAGTCGATGTTTCCTGTCAAATTAATATTTATAGCCCAATCCATCTAAACAATTAGGTTCTTTTGATCGCAGAAAACGGAATTTTTATATAAACCATCACACAAAAATTAAAGCAGCAAATCCCTGTCTACCACCAACAGGTTATCACTGGACAGTACGGACATAAAAACGATCTACCTGCCGGGAGACTTGATGGTGGCGACGCGCCGCCGCGGCAGCTACACCACCACCGGCAGCAGCAGCTCAATGGGCACCACGAGCGTCAGCCAGTCCGCCAACACGTCCGCCGGCGTCTGGTCCGGCGCCAGCGGCACGGAGCTGCCCGACGACTACAGCCACGACGTTGTCTGTGCGCCGCACCTGCAGCTGGCCGGCCCTGACCTTGGAGAGAGGCTGTTTTATGCCCGACATGTTCTCAGGACTGTGGCTGCTGATTTGGTGGGTTCTGGATGTCGTGGTCTGGGGTGTGACCGTGTGATCGTTTGAGTATGGATGATCTTGCTTTTTCCGATATGGCATCTGGCATTCGCGCCAAATCTTTTGATAAAAGTGTAAAATTCGGATCCCGAAAAATCAGATTTTTGCGGTACTAGTTGTCAGGCCCGTACCCTGTAAAGTGTAAAGTCGGGTGTAAAATGTCATATTTACAAATTTGTAAAATGTCACGCAAAATGTCAAAAGTTCTGTAGTAAAATTGTTCATGTCTTCGACATGACACCTCGAAGCAACTTGCCACGCACCCCACCCAGCTTGTGTGGCCGTACAACGTAGAGCAGTGCGGCCGTCAGAACCTGCCGCTCTACGTGTCCGCCTGGACGTCGCTCATGCCGCACAGGGAGATAGTGGTCGCAGTGTTGGACCGGGCGTTCGCCATGGACAACAGCAGGGACGACTTGAAGCTGATGCTGGAGCACGTGCACCAGCCAGACAAGTACCCTGCTGGCGTGCCGCAGGTGTACAGGAAGTTGGTTGCCAGCCTCGCTGGCCGTGGCGACAGCGGTGTGTTCAGTGTGCTGCTTTTGATTAGGGGTCAAATATTTTTTTTACAGGAAACTGAAATAGAAAACGTTTGCCTTCTGAAAACCGAAATGGAAAACGGAAAAGTGAAAGTTGACACCGTAGTTTTGATGGTATTAAATTGGTGTGGTGTGGCAATATTGCATTTCCCAATTCTTCAATGTCACTTCAATGTTCAATAAACTGAGTGTAGATGTCCGCATGGCACAGGTGTCCTCTGCTCGCAAATGTGCACGTGTGCTGAGTGGTACCGTTGCCCACACAGGCAGCGAGCGCACGGCGAGCCTGTTGTTCCTGTCGTCGGAACAGAGCAACTTCCCCTCGGTGGGCAACTGGACGCAGCTGGACGCGTTCGTGCAGTCGGAACTGGTGGCCGCGCTGCAGTCGGGCCACACGGTCGGCCGCGTGCCGTTCGCGCGCGACTGCACGTTCGCGCCCGGCCGCGACGAAGACACCGCCGACGCGCAGTCCATGAACAACTTCAGCAAGACCTCGGTGCTGTTCGTCAGCGTCAGCTTCATTATACTCATGATCATCAGTTTGGCCTGGCTCGTGTTCTACTATGTGCAGAGGTTTCGCTATGCCCATGCTAAGGATCGACTTGCGGTGGGTTTTTTAGTTCACTTTTAGTTACACATTTTTTCAGTTCACTGCAGGGGTCTCGTAGGGTGGGGGTTGGGGGGGTTGAGAAATTAGCCCAAATTTTTGCTCAAAATTGCTACTTTTCATGCCTTTTATAGATTTTCACCTCCAAAATCGTGAGTACATGTTCATTATTGCCTGTATTCAGCTATAGATTTTTCATCTACTTTTAGCGATTTTTCTCCCTTTTCTTCCTTCTGCACCCCGAAAAAGCCTATATATTGAACCCCCGCGAACCCCCCAAACCCCCCCAGAAAATTTTTCAGCTATCTATCGGAGGAGCGATTTGCTATCTATCCAACCCCCCGGGGGCGGAAATCTAGGAGACCCCCGGTTCACTGTCAGTGAACTAGCGCCGACCACGGAAATTGCGACCAATTGCAGCGGCGTCTGTTCAACGCGGCGCGCAAGGCGCTCACGAAAATCCCCACCCGCGTGGTGCGCGCTGGCGACGCCGACCTGGACACGGACTGCCCCGTGTGCATCGACCCCTACGCCGTGGGCGACATGGTCCGCTCGCTGCCCTGCAGACACGTCTTCCACAAGACCTGCGTCGACCCCTGGCTCTTGGAGCACCGCACCTGTCCCATGTGCAAGATGGACATACTCAAGGCCTTCGGCTATACCGTCCGTTCGGCTCATGGGCTTTCGCATTGATTTTATATCTTTTTTACCTTTATACTTGGTCTGCCACATTAAATTGGACACAGGGTTTTATATATTTGATTACTGGCGGGTCGGTCTCAGGACAAGTTATTGATACTGGCAAATAAGCAAAATATAGCAAATAAAAGATTTTCAAATATTTTTTGTGTTTCTTGTGACAGATTGAATTACCTATATATTTTTGAGAAACTCTGAGATTATGTTTATTTACATTTTTCGAAAATTACCGAACTTCTATGGCACGCAAATACGACGCAGTGTTCTCGCGCGGCGACCTGCGGCAACAGTCCGGGGGCGGCGGGGGGCGCGGCCAGCCCGGCGGGGGTGTTGGGCTCGGCCAGCAGCCAGGACAACGACGAGATCATCGACGACGACGACGACGACGAGGAGCTGGAGGACGACTCTGCCGCCGCGCAGCCGGCCCAGCGGCGACACTCGCAGCGGCCGCGCAGCAGGCACAACAGCGCCACCAACAGCGACTCGTATCACAGGGACCTGTCCTATCCGAACAGCGCAGCTGAGCACACAGAGGGCAGACACCCGCCCAGGGAAAGGCACCCCTTCAGTGATGGCAGGGACAATGTGGCCGTGGTGCACCAGGTGCTCACCGAGCAGACTGCCACTGGATTCAATATTATTCCCTTGACGGTTGGTGGGCTGTGTTTTAATGGAGGCAATTTTTTGTTTTGATATTTTCTAAAATGGGTCTTTACAAACTTCTATACAGAGGAAAGTTACTTATTACTTGTATGGTGGGGGTTTGTGGTGGTTAAGAATTTAGACTTGTTCTGTGTGTAGAAAGCAGAAATCACTGAATCACCGGAGGGAAAAATCACTGAAAGTATGTGAAAAATAGCTTTAAACTTTGGTATAAAACTATGCATTTATACTGCCCAAAATTGGATTTTGAAGCTGGAAATTGGCAAAAAGGTATAAAAATTAACGATATTGAGTGAAAATGACTCAAAATGTCCTCTTGGAGTCGCTGACCTCTAGTTGCCTATACCAAACGCAGGTGCACGGCGAGCCAGAAGGCCAGCGTCGACGCAACTCGACCAGTTCGCGCCAGGGCAACGAGTCGCGCTGCCGCAGCTTGGCTTCAGCGTGCCACTCGTCGAGCCAGCGGCAGCACGCGGCCAAGGGCGCCGGCCGGGCGTCGTCGGCGAACGCGAGCGCCCCGGCGGCGTGCAGTCGGCCCTGGGCGGCCACCAGCGGCGCGCCCGTCGAGCTGGCCGTGCTGCAGCACCAGTCCGTGGCCGAGGTGCACCACCCACCGCAAGCGGACGCGTCGCCTGCCTCCCCCAAGTCGGACGGGCGGCGCTCCCCCGACGCGCTCATACCGCACGCTGAGGGTACGTCTGCACTTGGGTGTGAAACCTTTTGACTGCAGGCGTTCTGTACCATTTGGCACAGACACACAACAAATTGGGACGGGAAATAAAACGCATGGGTATCGAAGAATACCGTGGGCAGTCCCGCACGCTGTAAAATGTCAAATGTTATGCATTGTGTTAAACATCCGGAAAAGTGTCTAAAGTCACGGAAAATGCCCGGTAATATGGAAAACTCGTTTGCGATTTTGCAGGCTACTTTCCATGACGTCAGACGCTTTACATGACATTTGAAATTTTCCATGGAATTTAGCATGACATTAGACATTTTGTAGGGCATTTTACAGAATCTGGGACTGTCCCCGGTTGTATGCACCATGGATCGTATTCAAAACTGCACACTGTGCCCCCCACGCAGCCTACCACTCTGCGTCGTGCACGCCGCACCTGAGCGAGCGGCGGCAGTGCTTGCAGTCGGGCGGCGGGGCGGGGCCGCAGCAGCCGGCGTCGTCGGGCAGGCACGTGCTCGTGTCCACCGCCGGCCGGCCCACCACCGCGCTGCCCCCCGAGTACGGCGCCGTGCTGGTCAAGGTGGCGCCCAGGAATGGCGCCCACGCAGAGGGAAGGTGCGCACGGGCTCATGGTTGTTGTGTTGTTTTTAAACTTTGTTTTGTGGTACCGATAAAAAGAAAAGGATTGCATCGAAAGAGAACACAGGCATTTTGGTTCCCCAAAATCTAATCCACAGTGGTATTTTATGTTTTTATTGTTTTGATGGATGATAGTTTCCTGTTTTGAGAGCGATGATCTATTTCGAAAAAGAGCACAAACGATCAGCAATAAACAGCAAAACATTCACTGAAAAAAAATAAAAGAACAGAAATTTCAAAGAACTTCAGCAGACTTTCATTAAGTACCTCTGAACCTGTTATTGCTGTATTTACATTTATCTCAAAACCGTCACAGAACAACAAAACCCCCGAGTTACACTGGCACACAGAAACGAGTTGGGCGGGCAGGCGGGCGGGCGGCCGCGCACCAACAGCCGTTCGTTCTCGGCCAAGCTGCGGCGTTCGCAAGACGCGGGCGGGGAGGCGAGCATCGACCAGGCAGCCAACCACATGCAGATGGACGTGCTCAGCGCCAGTTGATGCCACCCCTCGCATTGCATGTTCATCTTACATCTTAAATATGTAGGTATGGCAGATACAGTGTTTCCTCTAATTACCCCCCCCCCCCGAAAAACCCCTAGGTGTGAGCGAGCTGAGGAATAATATACCCCCCGTTGAATCACCCCTACCCGAATTGAGTGTAAAGAGTATATGAATGACAAAACTGCAGTTGGTGATCCATAAGCAGAAAACACGATAAAAACAATGACTGAGGTGTATAATAAAGCTTTATAAATACCATCTAGATCTAAACATAAATTTTTATATGTATGTGGAATTTCATGAATCTTCTGGCGGCATTATCCCCCCCCCTTTGAATAAGCCCTCTTGAATTAAACCCGTTCATAATTCGCTGGCGAAATAATAAACCCATGGGGGTATTTCGAGGAGACTGTATTTGTAAAAGCAAAACTACCTGTGTAGAAAGACATCACTGCGCATTGACAAGGCATGGAATGGTACATCTTGTGTTTCTCACTTTGCTTGAAACTCCTCTGAATTTTCTTGAGTAAGTATGAATTTTCGTTTTGCATGTGCAAATTTATGAGCATTCATAGTGGTGCCCACAATCATTATGATTTACAATAATTCCCACAAGTGGATGTCTAATGCTGCTGTCGGATATGTTTTTATACTTGCTGCGGATGTAAATATTCGTGATATTGTTTTATAAAGATAGATGAGAGCTGGTCAGTGTAGCACTTGAATATAATAATTTGTTCTTAATCTGTATAGTGCATTGTCATTTCGCAGGAGGGTTGTTGTAATTTGGAAATTCGACTTTACGATCTGCTGATATTAATGGTCACATCGTGGCCTGTGGACGGCTTTGGTTGGCTTTACTATTAATGAGCCTAATACTTTTTTCATATAAAACAGGTTTTTAACGCTGATATGTATTTATTTTACTATTCATCAACTTTTATACAATGTTTTTTGCAGCATTTTCAAAATGGTGGTTTGTTCAGTAGTTTGGGTTGGAGACACGGGTTGCAGATACCTATGAGCATTTGTATGTACAGGGGTGGGCATCTTCAGTTACCGCTGGAAAAACGCGATAGCTTGAGCTACGGTTGAGCTATCACAGTGAAATTTTAACACAATAGAGTAGACTCCATAGGACACCTATTCTAAAGTTTGCAACCCAAACGGCCACATTTTGGGTGAGTAGTGGAACACACCGTTTTTAGTGTAATTTTGTGACTAGGCGTCACCCATAGGATAAATCGAGGGTGGCATTTGAGGGGGGGGTCACCGGTCTTTGGTGTTGTCCCATTCTGTCGTACATTGGCCGATTTGGATGCCCTTTGAGTATGTTGGGGTTTGGGGTCGGGGCTACAACCAAATTCTTTGTTTTTCTCGAATAGTCCCCCAGTCCTGAGATAACGGGGGTCAAGTCACAAAATTACACTAAAAACTGTGTGTTCCACAACTCACCCAAAATGTGGCCGTTTGGGTTGCAAACTTCAGAATAGGTGTCCTATGGAGTCTACTCTATTGTGCTAAATAGCTACCGTAGCTCAAGCTATCGCGTTTTTCCAGCGGTAACTGAAAATGCCCATCCCTGTATTTATATCAACTTGGTCTGTCACATGATTTTTGATTGGAATTATACTCTCAGCTAACACGTCACTTTGGGTATACTCGGCGGACATCACACTTATTATGGAAACCTACCTTGACCCATCTGCATAATGAACAAAATTTTTTCAGTTTTTTCATCATAATTTTTTATCATTTCGTTTTTACTGTGGAAAAATAAATTACGAAATTTATCACAAGATTTTTTTCAGCAAATTATGGTAGGATTTTGCACATAAAATACTCCGCGGTCTGCCGAGAATAAGCAAGCATACAAACATTAATATAATGTATGTAACCACATTACATATTTACTTGTACTGTTTGAAACTGCATTAACTTCAGAGTAAAGATTTAATTAGTAAATCACTGATTTCTTATTTGTGTGACATATGATTGGTTATGCATTTATGATCTATCACTGTGTTCATAATGCCTCACTCTGTGGCAGACCAAGTTCATTTGTGAATTAACGTTGAAAATTATTTTTGTTGTATAGTCTGTTTATTATAAATAGAATACATTAATAATTATATTGCCTATCCTGTATGCATTCCATTACCATTTGAAAGTTCCTTTGGCATATTCTGGAAAGTGATTTTTTATCTATTTATGTATCCTATGTTTGTTCCCGTTTGAAAGTATGATTTCACAGTCAATATGACAGCTTTAAGTTTGCTGAGTCACAGACAAGGCCATAGATTTTATGGTCAGCATATTTCTATTTGTCTGTATTTTGTATTTAATATGTTGATTTGCTTCAAGAATAAATGAATACTGCATTTGCTTGAACAACTCCCCTGGGGTAATTATTGTTTTATCAGACTTTTTAGGGGGTAACTATTCGAGAGGAGAATTATTCAAGTGGTGGATTTATTATTTCTTCACAATTTTGAAGCATGTTTCTATGAACTCATTCCACAAAATATGCTTGATTAACACAATAGCATGGACAAATTGTACATTAAAAATTTGTCATTGCAGGGGGAATAATTCAAGGAAAGGAATTATCTTTTCCTCACTCGCCTTACAGGGGGAATTATTCAAACAAATATGGTATTTAAGTAGTGATGATAATGATGACATTGCACAGGCTCCATATTTGCTTGGCGGTTGGCACAAGAGAACCAATAAATTCACGTTTTCTATCACTGTTGTCATGTTATCTGGCAGCCATCCCGCCAGCCAATTATGCAGTCAACTATGGCGATTCAGATTTAGGAAGATTCCATTGACTCTTTGTTTTTTTCCTAATAATTTTTCACTTTTTGTTTTTTTAACTTTATTTGTGGAATTGTGATGTGATCCAACTGCAAGTAAGGAACATTTTGAAATGACCATATAGTGTGTCACAAGCAAAAAATAGTATCAAATATCAATATACCGTATGTCCTCAAATAAGTCCCCCGGGGAGTTTTTTTCGTCAGAGGTTTTTAGGGGGGAGTTATTCAGGGGGGGGGGGTATTTTTTCCTCAGAATTACATTATGTATCTGTTGTCGCTGCTGTAAGCTCAAATGGTTTTGTATCCTTCATTTCACACACTGCACTGCATTTGCAGCCGAGACGGGCTGGGCTGACTGACTTCATGGATTGTTATATCAATTGACCAAAAAATTTTCCACTTATCACAGAGTGGGGATTTATTCAAGGGGGAGGGAGTTATTTTTTCTTCAAAGTTTTTGAGGGAGGAGTTATTCAAGGGCGTCTTCAAGGACCTACGGTAAAAATTTGGCTTTCATTCACTCACTGAATTCATAAACAAATTTAACATTGTGTTTCAATGAAACTTTTCAGTCTAAATTTGATCTATAGTTGAATTTGAGCCCATTTATTGCATGATATATTGCATAGAACTAGGTAAATGTTGGAAATAAATGTATTTTTTGATGTTTTGAGGTAATTTTCATGTTGATTTTGAAAGATTATCAATTTTCATCATCAGTTATAAATTTAACCTACTTATTTTTAACCACCATTCAGTGAATAGGACAATGTTACCGTATTTCTTCTAATATTCGTAACGACAATGAACGGCACCGTTCTATTTTTTTCGTCAACTTTTTTACCTGCCGTTCTATTGGAGGCTGCCGTTCTATTTATTTCATCAAACTTTTTCACACAAGTTTCATTTGAACATTGTAGTTTTGATGAGACATGAGCGACATTTTAATATCAGATCATCAATTCAAACAAAACCAAATGTGAAAACGACGTCTAAATCATAGTTCTGTACAGCCCGGATGTTCTAACCACTACTTTCTCATATATTTTTGTGTTTTGGCACTCGTACAACACTTTCTACCTGCCGTTCTATTGGAGGCTGCCGTTCTATTCTTTTCGTGGGTGTAGAAAAGTGCCAAAACCTGCCGTTCTATTGGAGGTGCCGTTCTGTTGGAGGTATGCCGTTCTATTAGAAGAAATACGGTATATATTGTATAACGTTATGGTTTAAAATACATTGTCAGTGTATATTGTCAGTTAGCACTTTTCAACATTATAAATAAGCTTGTTTTCATCGTTCCAATTTGAAAAATCGTTCAAAAACTGAATGTCGACGCGAACGCTGATTGACGCTTCCACCATCCCGTAACTGAGCACCAGAGTTGTTAAAATACCGGTATTTTTGGAAAGCGTAAGCGTAAGCGTAAATACACTTTCCCAATTTTGAGTATGGATACTGTAAGCGTAAGGTATTTTTAAAATACCTAGGAAAGCGTAAAATAAAGCGTAAGCGTAAATTTTTTTTGAGAGAGTGCTCTTGGCATTGAACATCGTAAAATACTCTTGCTTTCATATTTAGATCAATGTATCACAGATACTGTCCATTTTTGCTCAGTTAATTCTTTTCAAAACAAGATCTCAGTGACATTTTTCGGTCGTTCATTTGGTAGTCTGCCCTCGTAGCAATTCATGAGCAGCGACACTTATATCATATTCTAACTCGGATTTTGTGCTGTCGACGTCAACAACATCGTCGTCGGAATCCATTTTCTGTCCCAAAATCACTAATCTAACGCCACGGTATTGCTCGACAACACAATATTGACCAGACATTCATATTGGTGCAACACACGCTGGATGTCGACTGTTTTGGTGTCAACTCGATTTTAGTTCAATTTAGGTCGCAGGACAATTTTCAAGTGCACGTGCGGCAAAGTCAAAGAGAAATTTATATGGCCATGTGCATTTGAACATGGGTTCGCAGCCCATAAACGCAAAATTTATGAAAAACTGTTGGCCCAGTTGACATCCGGATGTCAGCTGGACCAACAGTTTTTCGTAAATTTTTAGTTTATAGGCTGCGAAATTATGTTCAAAAGCACATGACTATATAAATTCCTCTTAGACTTTGCCGCACGTTCACTAGAAAATCGTCCTGTGACCTAAATTGAACTAAAATCGAGTTGACACCGAAACAGTTGACATCCAGCGTGTGTGGCGCCTTTGCGACACAATTTATACATGTGCTGCTATTTCCAGTGCAATACTGCGCACACGCAGTCTCTATTTTTTTGTATTTTCTCATTTTCTTTTTTGTAGTTTTACACTTTTTCAAAAGCGTAAAACTGGGTCATGTGGAGAGCTTTTTTACGCTTTTAGTATCCGGGTAATTTAGCCAGGAAAGCGTAACAAAGCGGAAGGGTATTTTACGAAAGTGTAAGCGTAAGTATAAATACCCATTTACCCGGGTATTTCGGGTAAGCGTAAATACGCTTTCGCAACTCTGCTGAGCACTTCGACTCCAGTGACTGACCACCAGTGACTGGGGCCAGTTCCGCAAAATGAGAAGTGAGAAGTGAAATGGCAAAGGCGAAGTAAAAGCGCAAAGGCCAAGTGAAACGGCAAGTGAATTGGCAAAGCGAAGTAAAAAAAAAGATAAAAAGTAATTTTACGTCGCCTTTTCCATTTCACTGCTCACTTCTCATTTTGCGGAACTGGCACCTGGTATTAGGATGCTATTATATTATATTTTACAGAAATATCTGTCCATGAACTACTGTTTAAGGTGACAAGTTGACTGTTATTTAACTACTGTTTGACAAGATTTCGGCCGAGTTTTCAAATTGGAACCATGAAAACTAGCTTGTGTGGCGCCAGTACATCGGAAAATTAACAGTCAATAGTGTGCATGTGCAACCCTTTGTAACGTTTTTTTTTGTCACAGCACATGCATATTTTTTAACCTTATGCCAGAGACCATATCTAGGTAGTGTTCCATTTGTTTGAATTGATTGTTCTTTGTACACTATTGGAAAAATCACTAGGGTTCAAGCGAAGCAGTGAAGCAGCAGGGAGCATTTCCACAAGTGTTTGAAGTTTATTGTCTGAAGGATTAAATGTGCCTATAGCCATTTATTTATTTTATTTTTATTTAACACTCGTACCGCTACTGGCTCTACAAGTCACGGGCATATACTAACAACAGGTAAAAGAAAGAAAAAGATGAGAGCAATATTATAATTAAAATACATTTCATATTGAACGAACAGCAATAGTTGAGAACCATAAATTGTTTTTAAAATACCGGTAATAGTTGTTCGAATACAATCGATGTTTAAGGCAAACTACCACGATACCACTGCACAAAATAGACAGAACTTTATAGTAAGTGATAACAAGAATATAAGAGAGGAAATTCCTAATCCCTTCACAAGTTCAACTAACTAGTAACATAAATTTAGATTTAACACTAAGGCGCACGTTCTATAACAAGATATAAACAAGAGCGTCTACGATACCAGGGCCCTGGTTTTTCTAAGAGACAGTACAATGATTACTAATTATGTATTGTATTCAAATTTGGCCTAGTGAGTCTAGAGAATGTATTTCACTGAATGAACTATCGGGCTGCATGTGGAAGTTAAAATCCCATGCTTTGTCCGATTATAAGTGAATACAATGTCCTCTAGCTCACAATGTAGGTGATATACTATTTTAACCTACTTGTCGCCGTATAAATATACATATTACTATTATCAGAGATGTATGAAAAAAAACAGCGACCATTTGGATACGCATATAGATACCTACTTGATCATGATCAGAGGCTAGTAATATACTTATCTAATGCTGTGATGTGGGTCGATATCAGTTTCCGCGATTTTGCACAGATAGCTCGTGATATCTGTGCAAAGCGACATATCGGATCCACAGAACATATCTCTTGTGCACATTTTTGTTCACAGCACTCAGAGTATAACTCCCTTAGTAGCTTCTCACGCCAATAGATAATACTCATATCTTGGCACCCGTACAAATAGTGTTGTAATGTTGGCCAGAAATCATGGCCATATTTTTTACACAATTTGCAAGAAGTCCACTGTTTTTTCCCCGTCCTACTTAATCTGAATTGTTGCGCATTTTGCAACAGACCGTGTCGGGTAAAAACCCACGGTAGATCATCAATATATATTTCGTAGGTGTTTAAGGGGGTTGGGCATATGCCCAGATAGCATTCTACCCGTGATCAAGACATACTTACAGAGCCCAACGATGCATCTTTCCAGGCCTGTTGTTTGGCTAGCAATTTAATACTCTTTAAGCCCAACATAGGATCAATATTTGCATCATTAAGTAGTGCAGCAGCCCGCCCAGGACTAAAACGCCGTGGTTGGTTCGACTTAGTCTTACCCCAGAGTTTAAATGCTACCTTAGTGGTAGAGCTTACTTTATCACTCTCCAAGTAGCAACAGTGACCAACAACTATGCTAGTATACCAGGCTTTCATTGTTGTAACATCACCATCAATAGCTAGGCACCTGTTTGAAAGGTGCAGAGGTGAATGACATACCTTTCTGTAAACAGACATTTGTATGCCAACCAGTTTTGCCAAAGTTTGCTTTGGCAGGCCAAAGATTTCTACACCATAGAATACTTTTGTCATTGCGTATAGCGTCCACAATCTGTTCACTGCCCAAAATGGACGCAATGACAGTTTTCCTAATTCTCCCACCATTATGGCAGCAGTCTGTGCTCGTTGGAGCAGCAATTGACGCTGTCTAAGAAACATATCCCTTTCCGACGTTAGTGTAATACCTAAGTACTTTATCTTGTCGACCTCAGATATGTATTGGAGCCTACCGTTCTTATCCTTTCCTAATGCCCAACGGCATGTTGGATTGGATTTGCGACGGAAGTGCAGAATCTTACTTTTATCTGGGTGTATTGCCACTCTGCCGACTGATGCACACATTGCCATGTATTTCGGACATAAGAACAGAACGCAGGATGGCGTCTCTTCACAAAGTAGTGCCAATATAAACATATTATCCACAGATGTCATAAGGCACATTTTTGGAACTACCATATATAATCCAGTTGCCATGCCTTGTGAAGTTACCCCATATATAAACTTATTGCTAACTAAGCAAAAAAGTAACACGGTGGCGCAGCCAATGCAAAAATAATTCAGGATGTCGCGCCTTCTGAAACAGAGGCGCGCACGCTGAAACATCCTAAATAACAGATCACTTTGCAGCCGAGCTACTTGCTCCCATTTTACTCGTGGTAGACATACCACAGGCCTTTGCCGCTGCCGCCAGGCGGAACTCCTGGTGGGCCCCCACCTCGGCCGCCGCGACCACGGCCGCCGTGCGCTCCGCGATTGTTGCCGGCGCCGGCTGACATGGCACCCCTGAGGTATACATTGTATTACCAAAATATACATAGCCAGTGTTAATGAACATAGTAAAATTATGAAAAATAGCAGAATGTACGGAATTTGACCCGGCATTAACTCACCCGGACCGGTTATTCTGCTGCAGATTTCCTCTGTGCTCGGATCCTGCTGCCCACCGAACTGTTTCGGCTACCCCCGGCGCCACGAATTTGCGCCGCACCGCCATTTCCGCGCCCGTACGGGACTCCACGATCACCGCGGCCACGCTTATGCGAACTTCCTGCACCGATTTAGTAATATTCAAATCAGATGCATTCACACAGTGCCCAATGTTTACGCACGGGAACTTAAAAACATACCTCCTTCGCCTTGGTGAACAGGTCTGCCACCGCCCTTTGCCCCTCTTTGCAAAGACCGGGATCGGTTGAGCCGCACATCTGGCGCCACCTGTATGAGATAGGGTACAGTGAGATTTAATACAATCATGTGTCCATGACAAGTGATCTATACTACTTATATTATCTAGCACGCTATCTACTTTCGCCCACCTGGCTAGCGTTGGCGCGCTGTAACCTTCCAGCGCGAACGCGCACTCCCGTGCCAATAAGCGCCCAAAGAACGACTCCCCGTATTTGCTCAGGTGGATGCCGTCCGTGCCTACAATCCCTTCATATAGGCGTAAGGTATCCACACCCATCAAGTGCGGAATAATTGCGGATTTTTTGTTTCGCAATATATAATTCAGGGGTTGGCAGATGGTCACGCCAGGTATATTGGCGCAGACCCGTGACAAAGCTGATTCGATGTCTCTGCCTAACCTCCAAATTATAGCCTCGGCGTACGCGTTGTGTGCGATCCCCTCTTGTGCCGGAAAAAATGGCTGGGTCACGCAACACACTATCGGAATATGCGGCAAGCCCTGCTCACGTTTCACACTGAAACTATGCAACCCACCCAACCTACCTTGGTGGATGGATTTGGCCCTTTCATTGTGCTCCGATATCCCGGGGCCAACGGTCCACATTTTGTCTGCCTCGTGGGCCACAAACTCGGCATTGTACGCCTGCTCCTCTTCCGACGTGAAAGTCAGAGAGGTAAACTCCGGGGAGGCGTGGACTTCCTCTGACGCAAGGCCGTACATATTCATGTTCCGGCCATCGCTCGATTTCGTCACGCCATCCCACGCAGTTTTATTAAAGCCGTTGCCGAGGTAACGATGCGCGTGTGCCACATTGTGAATTTGCCGCTCCCCTGTCAGTTTCAGGTACATGGCGAAAGCCTTGTTACCCTTTACGCACACTTGCAAAACTGCTATTAGGGAGCGGTAGGCCGGTGTACTTCGCATACGAGCAGAATCGCCAGAAATTGTCTTATCATACCATGAGACGGCTTGATTGTCGTCGGTATCGTCGTAATACAATTTCCACTGCTCGTTGCGCCACTCTGCCCAGCACTTGGCCATGACTAAGGGGGCCAAGGGATCATATTCCGTATAGGAAATGTTGCACCTTATGGCTTCTTCTTTGAGAGCCGGCACGCCCAAAGTCTCACCTTTGTGCCAAATCAGCGCGCACATTAAGCACTTCCAACGAATGCCAAAAGCCAGGAAGTCAGTCCGATAAAAGAAGGACATCGGATCTTGTGGTTCGGTGCTACTCAACATAAATATGTTGTTCACATCGGCCGTCAGATCCACCCCCTTGGCTTGCAAACTCAGTTGCACTCGCTCGATCATCACGCGCTGCGCTTTTAACTCGTCAAATAATTCTGACTGCACGCGCTGTGATTCGAGCAGCATCATCTCGGCAATCATTGCCTGCCCCAAGTCGATCTGACCACTTAAATAAATGGCATGCTTCAATTTTGCAAGGATCTCCTTGGTTTGGCATGTATATGCGCCCAGGGATTCGGCCTGCGAGGAAGTGGAATGTATATTTAGCATAACACAGGGTTTTGTCATGTTGTAGTAGAGAACTACTGTAGATAAGCATTCCATTGTCAATCCACGCAATAATTTGAGATGATGTATACAATTTAACCCGATAATATGTTCAAAAGTATAGAGTTGATTCTGTTTTATATTAATCGGGCATATATCAAAATCGTTATCACAAAAACATGCCCCAGAACCTACACTGATATGACCTTTGGACAGCAACGTGTCCATCGTGTTCATCTGCTCCGCCAGCTCTACGTACTTGCCCGACCTGGTATCCACCAGGTTATTGACGAAGCTGACGCATTTGCGCGGCGTCAGTGTGCCGAACTTTGTCTTCATAGCGACAGTGTCTTCCGCCGTCGCCATCGGGGACGTTGTGAGCCCCTCAAATTCCATGTCCATTTCCGAGCAGTTTGCCGTGAAGATCTTTTCACGCTTCGTTTTATGCGAGAGCGCCTGTATCACGGCAAATTGCATTTTGGACATGTGGATCATAGATGTACGCCTAGTCAGACCCACCTCGCAGTAATGCGTATTCGACTTATTCATTCTAATTACGAATACCGTGCTAAAATGGACACACTGTATGTACCATGTTATAATACAGTATTTTGTGCCTAAATATATAATTTCCCGCATATGGACATATATACAGCTCCACAAGTGAAGCCCATTACTGCGAGGTGGATGATACTCACACCACAGTGACAAAGAAGGTCCAATGAATGAAGAAAACATATCGACACTCAATGACATCTGAGAACTGGAACTGACACTTGAGTGCCTCTCACCAGTACTCAGATGCCCAACCCATTGTCTCACTAACCGTGGTAGCGTTCCGCTTTTTCGGTCCTCCGCTTTGCACCGCACTGCCTTTGCTCGCCAGCACCCGAAAGCTGCCCGATTTGCGACCCAAACGTCGCAGCGGCTGCGATTTTGTGCCCGCAGGGTCTTGGGAATCTTGTGAAGTGTCAACGAAACCGTCGTTTTCGTTTTCCACTTCCTCAACGAGCGCCATATAATCCTACAAGATAGAGGATCTAAATGACATAGAATCTTGTCGTTTAACGCCCAAACTATTTTCCAGCAATTTCGAAATTCCAACGTATACTTATAATTCGATATCGAAATAACTGTTAAAAATACCGTCCCATTTCGTTTGATAAGTATTTTCCACAACAAATTTACATGTGGTGTCAAATATTTTCGCGATATAAATACCTCTACCGCGAACAAATCTTTCAATCGAAATGTGTAGCCAAAAAAAACTCTCGTTTTTGTTTGGGACACAGGACACGGTAAATACCGGCCTAATTTGTGCACCCGCACGACCGAGAAACCCGCGTGAGGTAATACCTCATGTTTCACCGCCCACTCACCAATTAAATCGCTCAAATCCGCCGTACCGACCATCTCGCTCAGCTTCAACATTTGCCGATATTTTGCTTTTATAAAATAATCTCGAATACATACGCAATTCATCGGAAAATAATACTGACTAGATTTTAAAATCGTTCTGTTCGTTATGGAAATTGGTTGATAACAACCTTCTACGTACTGGAAATCTGTATTGTAGAAAGGCACTCCCAGTGGACAAATGACAACAAAATGGAAAGTGGTAAAAAAGTTTATGTTGAGCAAGCGACAAGTATTTTTATTATCGAATTTTTCTCACTCATTAGTTTTTTTTTGGCACTATTTACTTTTTGTCACTTGACCACATTCGGAGTTGACATGAGAACGTAGTTCCCCTAAAATGTCAAATTTCACACTATCGTATATATATAGGATTTAGCACGTGAGGTCAAAAAAGTAATGGAAAATAATGAAAAATGTGCGGAAGTAGCCCAAGATTCCGGGCCTCACTCGGAATTTTCATTTTTTGGACTTGTCGACTTCTAGAATTGGACGCCTCAAATATATCATTTACTGTGCCACATTGAGATTACGCTTTGAAAAGGGAGTGAATTCCTCCTAGGGACAGTAGTGTTGGGTAAATATTTTTATCAATCACAGTAGCAAACCTATTTTATCACATTTTGTCAAACTGAGGCCACAGGGAAATAATTCCGCTCGCATTTTTGTGGCAGCGCGTTCTTTTTAAAAAAAAGTCGGCAGACATGATATTGTACAGGTTTGGTCCACTTATGTTTCCCTTCGCTGAGCGTCAATGAAATTCAACATCTTACTGAACAGCGAAGTGCGATACATCTTAAGTACGGTAGAAAAACGGTGCAGTGGGTTGTGAATATGTCAATATGTATAGTCGACGGACATATCATTCTACAAAATTGGAACGTTATATTTTGTTCTTGTAGAGCGAACGAGAAAGGAATTTAGTAAAAAAGAAAATATAAAGATAGTAAGAAGGAAAATAAAAATGTGCTGTTCTTTACGCACTCGTTTACTACAATTTTTGTGCCGATAGGTGCTGCAAATTTTTGATTATACGTTTACCTAGGTTTAATCTAATTCATATTTAGAAAAGTTACACGCTATCGATTCATTTTGACGAAAACTTGTTACGTTCAATATTTTGAATTCAGAAAACGTTCCCGCTTTGTATTTATTCAGATCCAGACGACGCTTGGATGGCATCATGCACAAAACTCAACTACACTTTGACGGGGGTTTGAATTGTGCGGGCACAATTGAATAGTTTCATTCCGTATATGCGTAAGCACGAGTCACCAAAACAGAGTTCTACGGGTTGGATACAGCGTGCATGATATGACATCATGCGACTCATTGTATAGTACTAGCAGGATTCTCTCCGACCTTCGGTCGGGTTTTGTGGTTCTCTACAATTAATACCATTGGAGGAAATGTGATAGTTTAGTTAAGTTTGCCCACATGCTAGGCATGTGTTTTGAAATGCGGTATGTAATGTACCAACAATAACAAGACCAATACCAAAGATGCAATGTTTTGGAATGGATTTTTTGTAAACTTCTGTAAAATGGTTGGGCAGTGTGCATTTTGTGTGGTATAGGTTTTGTGATATGATAGTGTGGTTTTTGCAAGGTGTCAAAATTTGTTGTTATCTTAAATTGGTTACATTTGTGCTTTGCTGTTCTTTTTGTGTTTGTAAATCCTTGTGGTATAAATTGTAGAGAACCACAAAACCCAACTGAAGGTTGGAGAGAATCCTGCTATAGGTACCCACTACTCAGAGGCTTGCAAAAACTGACACCCCAGTGGGGACCCCCCTCCAAATGGCATCACCCAGGGAACCCCCCAAAAGTGGCACCCCCTGGGAACCGCCCAAAAATGGGACCCCCTAGGGCCCCACAAATATGGCACCCCCTGAGGACCACCAAAAAATGGCACCCCTTAGGGACCCCCCAAAAATAGCACCCCCTAGGGACCCCCCAAAAATGGCACCCCCTGTGGACCCCCCAAACATGGCACCCCCTAGGAACCGCCACAAAAATGGCACCCCCTGGGGACCCACCCAAAGTTGGCTCCCCCTGGGGACTCTTCAAAAATGGCACCCCCTGGGGACCCCCCCCAAAATGGCACCCCCTATGGACCCCCCCCCCCCACAAAAAAATATAGCACCCCCCTAAGGACCAACAAAAAACGGCACCACTGGGGACCACCCAAAAAATGGCATCCCATTGGGACCCCCTTGAAATGGCACCCCCATATGTGCCTCCAAAAAATGGCACCCCCTGGAGACCCCCCAAAAATGGCACCCCATGGGGACCCCCTCTAAATCCTGTAAACACAGCCCCTAGTTTGGAAACTCCTGTAAACTCAGCCCCTAATTTGGAAACTCCCATAGACTCAGCACCTAATTTGGAAACTCCCATAAACTCAGTCCCTAATTTGGAAACTCCTGTAAACTCATTTTCAGGTTTATGGTAATGTAGTGTCAAAATAGAATGAATATTTGAAATAATCTCTAGCATCAATCCACAAATGCATCAATTCACAATCTTCAATTTTTTAGCACCAGGGGTGAGACTTAAAGGTTATGGTTATGTAGAGTAGAAATGGAGTGCACATCTCAAATCACTGCAATAAAAAACCCACAAATGCATCATTTCACAAATTGAAAGTTTTTGGGCCCAGGGGTTCATTATCAGGGTTTTAGTAATGTGGTGTAAAAATTGAGTGTATATTTGAAATTGCTACAATCAGAAACCCACAAACACATCATTTTATGATTTGAAAATTTTTAGCCCTGGGGGTTCATTTTCAGGGTTATGGTAATGTAGTGTCAAAATGAAGTGCATATTTCAAATCAAGGCAATCAAAAAGCCAGAAATGCATCATTTCACAATTTCTAATTTATTTTCAATTTTCAATTTAAGGCTTACAGTAATGTAGAGTTGAAATTGAGTCATTTCGAATCAGTGCAATTACAAACCTGCAAAATGCATCATTTCACAATTTGAAATTTTTTGGTCTAGGGGTTCAATTTCAGGGTTTTAGTAATTTAGTGTCAAAATGGAGTGCATATTTGAAATTGCTACAATCAGAAACCCACAAATGCATCATTTTATGATTTGAAAGTTTTCAGCCCAGGGGGTTCATTTTTAGGGTTATGGTAATGTAGTGTCAAAATGAAATGCATATTTCAAATGAGTGCAATCAGAAATCCAAAAATGAATGATTTCACAAATTGAAAGTTTTTGGCTCCAGAGGTTCATTTTCAGGGTTATGGTTATGTAGTTTTCAGGGTTATGTAGTGTCAAAATGGAGTGCATATTTCAAATCAGTGTAATCAGAAACCCACATTGAATCATTTCACAATTTCTAATTTTTGAAGCCCTGGGCATATTTGAAATCATTACACTCAGAAACCCACAAATCCATCATTGAAAGATTTGAAAGTTTTTGGCCCAGGGGGTTCATTTTTAGGGTTATGGTAATGTAGTGTCAAAATGAAGTGCATATTTTAAATGAGTGCTATCAGAAACCCGAAAATGCATTATTTCTCAAATTGAAAGTATTTGGCCCCATGGGTTCATTTTTAGGGTTATGGTAATGTAGTGTCAAAATGGAGTGCATATATCAAATCAGTGCAATCAGAAACCCAAGAATGAATGATTTCACAAATTGAAAGTTTTTGGTTCCAGAGGTTCATGTTCAGGGTTATGGTCATGTAGTTTTCAGGGTTATGTAGTGTCAAAATGGAGTGCATTATATATCAAATCAGTGCAATTAGAAACCCACAATGCATCGGTTCACAATTTGAAAGTTGGCCCCAGGGATTCAATTTCAGGGTTATGGTAATGTACTGTCAGAATGGAGTGCATATTTCAAATCATTGTAATCAGTAACCCACAAATGCATCATATCACAATTTATATTTTTTAGCCCCGGGGGCCTCACTGAAGGATTATTGTAATGTTATTGTTAACTCCCATAAACTCAGCCCCTAATTTGGCAAACACCCATCAACTCATCAGTGCAATCAGAAACCCAAGAATGAATGATTTCACAAATTGAAAGTTTTTGGTTCCAGAGGTTCATTTTCAGGGTTATGGTTATGTAGTTTTCAGGGTTATGTAGTGTCAAAATGGAGTGCATTATATATCAAATCAGTGCAATCAGAAACCCAAGAATGAATGATTTCAGAAATTGAAAGTTTTTGGTTTCAGAGGTTCATTTTCAGGGTTATGGTCATGTAGTTTTCAGGGTTATGTAGTGTCAAAATGGAGTGCATTATATATCAAATCAGTGCAATTAGAAACCCACAATGCATCATTTCACAATTTGAAAGTTTTGGCCCCAGGGATTCAATTTCAGGGTTATGGTAATGTACTGTCAGAATGGAGTGCATATTTCAAATCATTGTAATCAGTAACCCACAAATGCATCATATCACAATTTATATTTTTTAGCCCCGGGGGCCTCACTGAAGGATTATGGTAATGTTATTGTTAACTCTCATAAACTCAGCCCCAAATTTGGCAAACACCCATCAACTCAACTCCCATAAACTCAGCCTCTAATTTGTAAACTTGTGTCAACAGCCCCTTATTTTTAAACTTCTGTCAACTCAACCCTAATTTATAAACACCCATCAACTCAACCCTGAATTGAAAACTCAGCCCCTAAAAACTCAAGTTCACCCCCTATACATGTGCAATTGCATTCTTGGGAAGCAACTTTGCCATCTACTAACCCTGTTTGTCAAGATTGTAACGTGTTTGTAAAGGGCATTTTGTACTAATAAATAGTGACTGCATTGTGTGCAAAAACACACACGAATCGGGCAAAAAATGAGGCTGTGATTGTGCCCCTATCTTTTGCATTAGGCATCCTTAGCGTGCAGTTCTCTCGAAATTGTATAGGTGGAGATAATATCATGTCTGCCGACTTATATTTACCTATGTTTGGAGTGTGCAGCACCTTGACACGGCTTTGCACTGACACACTTGATGACTTCACATGAACCCGACCGTAAACCACTTGACATCTATCATGCGTTGGCCGTCTTTATTTTTTCTTTTTATAACTTCAGGTGCTGGTTCCGCAAGTGGACAAGTTAAGAGTTAAAACATAAGAGTTGAGTAAAATGACAAATGGCAAGTTAAGAGTAAAGTTAAATGATAAATGATGAGTTAAGAGACAAGAGTAAAGTTAAATGACAAATGATTAGTTAAGAGATAAGAGTAAAGTTAAGAGTCGAGCAAGTGTATCCAAATCTTATTTTTGCGTATCCAAATCTTATGTCGAAAAATAAGATTTGGATACAAAAACATATTGCTTGACTCTTAACTTTACTTTTATCTCTTAACTAATCATTTGTCATTTAACTTTACTCTTAAATTTACTCTTGTCTCTTAATCATTTAACTTTACTCTTAACTTGCCATTTGTCATTTTACTCAACTCTTAACTTTTAACTCTTAACTTTTCCACTTGCGGAACTGGCCCCTGCTTATGCGTTGTGTATTGCATCAGCGTCAAAATTTGTTTCGTCATCCAATGTTAGATATTTACAGCCGCCCATCCAGGTTCCAACTCATCAAGGGCGCGTATAGTTCAAATCGATTCTTTCCCTGGCACCGTGCCAACTCGCCAGAGCGTGTCGGCTGACGCAACGTGCGCACTGCCGGCGGGCTGGCCAATGAGCGCCGGGCGCAGCGCCGTGCCGCCAATCGGCGTCGCACACGCCTTTGTTCTTCCACGTGTATCCGCTTTACAGCGTTTCTAAAGTAGCCGACCGCCCGGCCGCCATGTTCTACAGTCTATTTCCATTGAATTCCCGAGCTAAAACACAAGCGACGCGTCCGAGATGAACTGAAAGCTACTAATCGCCGGACAACATACCGGAAGTCGTTCTCAAAGTGCCCAAAAAAGGCCCAGATCAAAGAGCCATGCCGCAAGCCGGGAAGGCGCGGTGCGCGCCGGGGGCCATCCAGCTGGCGCCGGGCACCAGGACCATCGTGGTGCTGTCCAGGCCGCCCAAGCAGCACGCGCCCGGCTTCTACACCATCAGACAGCCGCAGGGGCTCGGCGCCGGCGCCAAATTTCCTGCGGTTGCCCAGGTCTGTGAGGCTTTTTGGGCGTCTATCCGAGAAGTTTGGGGATTTCGTGCTAAAGGTTTGGTTTGAAACCGTGAAATGGTTTGCGGTCGGTTCAATAGTTATTTTCGGGGTGCTTGCGGTACTAATATTAGTAACCAGGAATGTTAAATCATAATTAATCAAGAGCTACTCTCAGACCATTTAAAATGTCAAATTTCATCCAAAGCCTTGTAAAATGCATCGTAAAATGTCAAACGAGTTTGCCATTTTGCAGGGAATTTAACTTTAGACATGCATGACATTTGACATTCTCCAGGGCATTTTCCGTGACTTGAGACGCATTGCATGAAATTTGATATTTTACAGGGCATTTTGCAGGGTCGGGGAGTGCAACTTGCAGAATGCAACTTTCAATCCTTGCAACACCCCCACCCAGGTGACCCTGGGCAAGCGAGCTCACACCCAACAATCAGCGCCAGCAGCCCCGGTAAGCCCGGCCCCGTCGAACGTGTCCTCGTGCGGGTCGAGTCTCTCCGGCGCCAGTTCGATGCGCCCGGGCATGCTCATGGACGCGTGGCACTCCGACCAGTTCGACGCGCCCGCCAGGAAACGAGAGAGACTCACGCATCTCACTTCGGAGGAGAAGCTCTATAGGAGGTTGGCCGGTTGGGGGTTGGGTGGTTGTGTTGGCATTGGGAATTATGTGAGTGGTTGGGGCGGGGGGTTACCCCGGAAATCGACCAGCTATCTATCCCAGACCCTCTCATCTATTCTGAGGCTAATGTTTTAGCTAAATTACGCGCTTGACCCCCCCCCCCCCCCACCCCCGCCCCCATGAAGTTGTTGTAGACCTATTCTTAAGGTTTTTACACACGTTTTTATCCTATTTGACCTGGGAAAAACCTATATTAGAACCCCCACCCCAAAAATTTCGTTCAATTTTATCCATTTCTCGGGATCAGGAAATCGATCTTTGAGGTGCTTGATATTGTGGTCGAGGTTAAAAAAGATGGAAAACTTTTGTTCCAAAAACTAAATTTTTGGGAATATTGTCATCGCAACTGCGGAACCAAAAACCTTGTGACACACATCTCAAAATATGATCTTGCGTAGCGCCATTCTACAACACTCCCTATCACCTACAAACACCCACAAATCACCTCCACACCTCCACAGAAAATTGAAGAACCGCATGGCCGCTCAAACGGCGCGCGACCGCAAGAAGTTGCTCATGGTGGACATGGAGCGGTCGTTGGCGCAGCTGGAGCGGCAGAACAGCACCTTGGACGGGCAGAATGTGCAGTTGCGCCAGCACAATCACACGCTCGAGGATGAGAACAGGAGGTTGAGAGCAGAATTGGAACAGTTGAGGAAGGCCAAGCAGCAGGTTGGGCAGGGGGTCGTTTCTTCCATTTCATGGATTTCTTTGTATTGTATTGAACCTTTGGAATGATCGGTTTGGTTTTGATAGCATATATGATGTATTTGGGGCCGATTCAGCTAGTGGAGTAGTCAAAAAGCATTTGATTAGTGAGAAGTGAAATGGGAAGTAAAAAATCAAGTGAAAGAAAAATGGGAAAGAAATAGAAATAAAAGGTTTGCTTGTCCAATTACGGAATTGCTACTTGTTTTCTTGTCACTTCCAAAATTTATTCTTTATTTTATTTATGCATGTTAGACGGGAAACATTCTTTTATTTACGAACTGAAAAATTCGAAGCCTATTATAATTGAATTGACTGGATCCGAAAGAATCCTCTAGCTGACAGAATCCTGAAAATTTAAAATCAATTCAATCAGCATACATAAATAAATCTAACCTATACACGTTGCTTTCGCCCTGCACAAAACCTCAATGCAATCGAATTACCCCCCCCAGGAATCGGCACAAATGAGCAGCAGCAGTGGCGTGCGCCCTACCGCCTTTGAGTCAGCAGCACTCATTAGTGTTCCCCAGCAGAGGGAGCAGGCCCCGGGCGCCCTACCGCTGGTTGCGACCCTGTGCGCCCTACTGCTCAGTGTGGCCCGTTCGAGCAAGACCACGAACTGCAGAGGATATTGGACGAGCTCTTGGCAGGCACCGCTCAGTTTGACCAGTGTTTTGCACAGGCTGGAGGGATTGAGCCCCAGGTGTGTTTTGGCCAGGGTTTGTGCCTGTGCGCACTAGTTTTCAACTGAAAATTTGACAACTTGTAAATTCTCTTTTAAGGCATTTGGGTTGACCGGAATGACTTATTTCTATCTCCGTCAACTGCAGTTGACTGGCATCTCATTTCAATTCCGTTTGCGGTTGAAAACTTTGTGTATAGTGTAGAGTTGAAAAAAAAACGTTTTTTACGCTGTTTTTTAAAAAAACAACGTTTTTTAATTATTAAAAACATTTTTTTTAAAGCTCCCATATATGTTCCTGGGTCAACATATATAGGTATGTCAGACAAGTGACAATACTCTGTGATGTTATACATGACTATATAATGGCTGTGGAGCCATGGGATAGCATTATAAGTGGTGATTTGTGTCAAAAATGTCCATTTTTTGTCGACATGTTCATATATCGCCTTATAGTCGAATGTTCGTGACTTCAAGTGAAGTTTGGCACGGAATAGTGATCAATCAAGGTTATAAAAGGAGGTTGTTACTTTGGGAGTGATGTTACACACTGGAGGTGCATGGAAGCACATTACCTGAATATTATATGCTACAGCAACATATGACGGCTTATTTACCCATGGTAGCACATAGAATTCGATGCTTTGATACTAAAAATGCTACAAAACCAATGAAAGCAACATTTGTGTGTAAAATTGTGCGCTTGCACGCAAAAATTTTGCAAAATACCTAGTGCTTAGTACTAAAAATTTCGCCCGATGTTTAAAAATAAAACGTTTCGGACCTCGTGTTTTTAAAAAAACACAACGTTTTTTAAATAAAACGTTTAAAAAAACGTCGGCCAACCCTAGTTTAGAGTCATTTAATCATAACGTGACATGCCCGGCACGGTTACGAGAATGAAACTGCGCACTGTGTATGTGACCGTAAATTTGGCGCTAGGCGCTAGGCAGGTAAATTCAGTTTAGCATTCGAACGTTCTTTGGACGCATTTCTGCAAGTGCAGTCAAGTGCAAACCTGTCTGGGGTGCACCACATACTGAAAATTTAAGTTACGTTATTTCGCAGCCGGAAATTTCACGTTTTTTTCGCAGCGGGAAATTTCACTGTGTTTTACTTGAAAGTTATAATAAGTTAGGACAGCATACATATTGCATAAACGGCTAAAAATCCACTAAAACTTTTTTTTGGGTGGGTGCGCATATAATAGACAGAATGTGTAGTCCAAGCTAGAGTTCAAACGCAGTCCCGACCCCCAAAATCTAAAAAAGTCGATCCCGATACCGAAAAGTCAATCCCGTTTGAACCTTGTCCAACCTGTAGTGCACTACTTTGTATCAAAATACTTCCCTCTCGCAGCTCGCTGACGGCGCTGGAGGAGCGCATGCCGGAGACGGAACAGCAGCGGCTGGTGTCTCTGCTGTCGCGCCGTCTGAGCGACAAGTTGCCGCCCGACCGGCCGCCGCTGCAAGTCGTCCAGAAGGCGGCCCGCGCGCTCGCCCACTGAGCCAGTGCGGCGGCTCGGGCGACGCTTTTCTCGACTACTTGTCCCCCGGCGACAGCGTGACCATCGACGACTCGCGGCAACTGCAGCAGCTGCCAATGCCAATCCCCGAAGCCAGCCAGCCGGATACAGCGGAGCCGTTCTCGCCGCTCAACGTCACGTCGGACGAGGATGAGCCGAGCGCGGACGCGGCCAACTGCAGCGGCACGTACGTGTCGCTGGCGGCGCCGCTGGGCAGTCCCGGCGGCAGGTCCGTGCCGCGCGGCAGCCCCCTCCCGGCCGCCGGCGACCCGCCGCTGCTCGATTTGGATTTGATCAGTGAAAGTTTCATCGATGACAAAAAGAATTCAGAGTGTTTGGTCGATTTTGGTGACGATTTTCTCGCGCGTAATACCTTGGCTGAGTTTGATTGGGCGGAAAATTTTACCGACCTGTTTGATGGCATGGCTTGAGCTTTTTTTGTGTGAGTGTTTGGTGTCGTTTTGCTCTTTGTCATTTTATACAAGATGGCAGATTGGCAAATTATTCTGTGATCAGTTCTTATCTATACCATTCAAAAATGTTCTTTTTATTTTGAGCATGCCAGCGGTTAGTGTTCATGTGGGAAATTTGGCATAACAGAATTTTTATCACTGCTGCAGTTGTTTCGCTTCATTTTATTCGTTTTGATCGTCGCCCGTTTCATACATCTTCATGTGGACAAATAAAAGTCGAGAAAAGGTTCACATTTTCTTTTACAATTTACGACACTGGATATGTTGAACAATCGTATACGTAAAAATCAACAACTATTTGAAGTCTAAATGCAAATAACTTATTTCTATAAGTAATTAGAATCATTTATAAAAGTCGTTAAATCTCTTCTGGAATGTTCAACTAGTGGGTCCTCATTGACTTACATACCCTACATACACTAGTTTTCACTGAAATGGCCACATGGCGACATTCAGCCTACTCTTTTTGTATGCTAGATGTGTTTTAGTTACAAAATTTTAACTTTCATTAATTTAAATTCTAATTTAAATAAAATTAAACCATTCAACGGTGTTCATTAAAATGCTTTTGAAAAAATTTCAGTTTTCACACGAAGTCACGGTGAAAACTAGTGTGTGTAGGCACAATGGTGCCACTCTCATACCCTGTTTAATGTCAAATGTGATGCAGTGTGTAAAGTCGTGTAAAACGTACGTTTGCTCTTTTGCAGAGCATTATATTTGCATGACTTTAGATGCTTTGCATGACATTTTACAGGTTCTGTGAATGGCAGTGCTCCCTGGCCGGCCTCTTTGCGCCTCTGGTACTATTAGCTGTCTTGCATTTCTGAAAAAGCATGATTTCAAGTTAAGTACGCATTTCACCGTGTGCATTCGATTTGGATCGGGTGCATGTAAATCCTAGTTTTTAGTTGGAAAACAATTGAGGCATCTAGTTCCGAATGTCGGTAAAGACCAAAGTGTAAAAAAATGAGTTAAGTGCGGATCTGTGATAAGTGCACTTATTTCTTCATGATAGCAAAAGAATTTTTTCAATATCTTATACCGTTCCCGAGATATATATATATGCCGATTTTTAGAAAAAACAAAAAAATCATCCGAAACAGGGTATCTCCACCCTCAAATTGGAAAAAATTTACTCGAAACAGGGTATCTCCAAAAAGAGCCACCAAAAATTTCATTCGAAACAGGGTATCTCCACCAACAGAAAAAATCATCCGAATTACGGTATAGATTTGACGCAAACAGTCCAAATTCCCATACAAAACAGAAAAAATCATCCGAATTACGGTATAGAATTCCAAACCAGTTTTTGAAAAAAATCATCCGAAACAGGGTATCTCCAAAAAAATCTTTGTCGGAAACAGGGTATCTCCAAAAAATCTTTGTCCGAAACAGGGTATCTCCACTGCTCTGGGTAAGAAATTTGCTCTCAAGTGGGGCCATGGGCCAGCAGAACGGCAGCACAACCGGGCCTGTTGATCCCATGGACTTAGTGGAGATACCCTGTTTCGAGTGATTTTTTTGAAAAAAATCACTCGAAACAGGGTATCTCCACTGAATCTGCTGACCTGCTATCAATCAAATCATCATAACTCTAGCTATATACGCCGGCCGCAGGGTTTAAAATATGGAAAATGTAGACAATTCCATAAGCTTTTCAAAAAGTCTTGGGCAAGACTTGTCACTTTAAAGTTGCCCGCTCGGGCCAACTTTGAATTTTCAAATGCAATTTTGGAAAAACTTAAAATGATGGAGATACCGACATATGGAACTAGATGCCTCAATTGTCTGTCAAAAATAGCGCATGTTACCCAAATTTATGTTAGTGAATTCGACTGAAATCATGACTGAGTAATAAAGATCGATTCTGCACCCGTAAATTTTGAAGAAGCGGGACAAATTACATTCCAAGTAAAAATTTGTTGACTTTATATCATCTAACAGTATGGAATCGTCCTATCGTACAAGCGCTGCAAGTAGAATAAATTAGCGTCAAGAGTAGTTTGCAGCAAAACGCGTAAAGGAAGTGAATAAGTGCAGTGACAGGTGGACAGGTGACAAGTTCTTTGTAGCCCTTGGTAGCTAGACTTTTCACTTTGAATACAACTCGAAATGCCGCCAGGGGGATTATTTTTTCACAGTGCAAATTTTCAGGGGGGTATTTCAAGGGGGCTTATTCGAGGGGGTTCTTATTTCCGCACAAATTTTCGAGACGCATCGTAGTAATGGTGGACTTTTACATACCCAAAACTGGTAATAAAAAGGCGAAAGATTGTCTCTACAAATAAACGTGAGAGAACGGATATTTTTTGACATTTCATTTTTGAATGATCAACGAAGATGACTACAAACCTAGTCTTGTGTAGCTGCTATGCATATTGGCATCAAGCCATCAATTAATACATGTAAATTGCATAAATGATGTACCTTATTCCAGACGGGGTATTTCGAGGGGGTTTATTTTTTCCACATCTCTAAAAGACCTGGGTGTATTTCGAGGAAATACGGTATTTATCTTTTGTTGCCTGTCCACGCTTAAGGAACGAGCTTCCGGTAGGGTTTGGACGAAATATCGTGTCGAATGTCGACTATTTTGAATATTGATATGGAAATTTTAAAACAATAAGATAACGACTGCCGTATTTCTTCTAATAGAACGGCACCGTTGTATTTTTTTCGTCAATTCTTTTACCTGCCGTTCTATTGGAGGCTGCCGTTCTATTGTTTCGTCAAACATTTTCACACGATTTTCATTTGAGCATAGTATTCTTAGTAAAACATGAGCGATATTTTTATATCAGATTAAGAACATCAATCCAAATATGAAAACAACCCCTGAATCATAGTTCGGAACACCCTGGATGTTCTCGCCACCAATTTTTCAAATATTTTTGTGTTTTGGCACTCTTAAAACGTAATTTCTACCTGCCGTTCTATTGGAGGCTGCCGTTCTATTTTCGTGGGTGTAAAAATGTGCAAAAACCTGCCGTTCTATTGGAGGTATACCGTTCTATTAGAAGAAATACGGTATTTTTCGTACCTATATCGGATATCCACCATTTTTCATATTGGTTATCGATATCGAGCGCTCATATCGATACCGATTATCAAGTTTCAGACAATAAAGTCGATTATCGGTATCGAAAAGTCATTTCGTCCCAACCCCAGCCGCCGCTCACTTTCCAGGCAGGCAGCCCAAAAACGGACCTTCTTCCTAACACCAGTGTCATTGTCGACGGCGTGGGCGCAGGTGCGGTCGCAGTCGCACGTGTGCAGGCCGCACAGCGCGCACAGACGCACCCACGGCAGCGCGGCGCACAGACGCTGCAGGGCGGCACGCGCCGCCGGCCCGTCGTCGCGCAGCACCGCCGCCAGGTAGCCGATGCGGCACTGCGCCGCCCGCAGCGTGTCCTGCTTGCTCAGTTTGGTGCTCGGCGGCACCCACGAGCCCAGCGTGTCCGTCAGTCTGGGGTGGGCGGCTAATGTGGCATTGAGAACCGATTAGGTGGATGTGCAGTGGGACTAAAAGTAGGAAATGAACCAGCTTGACGATGGACACTTGATTTACCATTTACCGTATTTCCTCGAAACATCCTCTGGGGTATTTTTTCAGTGGAAATTTTGAATTTCGAGGGGGGGGGGTTATTCGACGCGGAGGTTTATTATTTCGTCAGAAATTTGTGTCAAATGTAATCTCAAATGCAAAGTCAAATGTAAAGTGTCAAATGTAAAATAAAGTGTTACGTAAGGTGTCAAATGTAAAGTAAAGTGTCAAATGTAAAATAAAGTGTTAAGTAGTGTCAAATGTAAAGTTAAATGCAAAGTCAAATGTAAAGTAAAGTGTCAAATGCAAAATAAAGTGTTAACTAAAGTGTCAAATGTAAAGTAAAGTGTCATTTGTGTATCCAAATCTTACGTCGAAAAATATGATTTGGATACAAAAACATAACATTTGGATACACAATTGACACTTTAGTTTGCTTTTGACACTTTGCATGACAATTGACATTTGACTTTGCATTTGACTTACTTGGCACTTTACTTTACACTTCACAGGGCTTGGTACCACCCCAGGGTGCGGGACTGCCCGATGGCCACTAGTCACCATCAAATCGATGTGGCGTGAAGTGAACTGACCGCTCCATGGCCAGCTTGTACTCGCTGGCGCGCTGCTGCTCTCGCCGCCGCGATGGATCGATTGCGACCGCAAGTTTTGTGTTCTCGCTTTTTTCCATTATTGGATGTTTTCTTCAGTTTTTGCGTTGAAGCAATTTCAAGCCAACTGTCATGAAGGAAATGACACGTTTACAAGCGTTTGTGCGTTGGCAAAGAGCATTTACTTTTTTCCGTATTTCGTTGTAAGCCATTTTACACTTGAATGCCAACCATTTTTGATTGACACATCCGCGCTTCGATTCCGTTCATTTGAAGGTGCCTGAAAAACGCCACAGACAAAAATTCTAATCTTTAAGTACACGTCAACGGAAATTTCCTCGTTCGTTCGAAAGATAATCGTT
The DNA here is from genome assembly GCA_964036195.1 of Sphaerolaimus hirsutus. Lineage (NCBI taxonomy): Eukaryota > Metazoa > Nematoda > Chromadorea > Monhysterida > Sphaerolaimidae > Sphaerolaimus > Sphaerolaimus hirsutus. The sequence continues at coordinate 1,120,071 of OZ038450.1, read as the reverse complement.
CGGAATTATTGAGTTTTAGGAGAATATTATTAAAATGTTTAAAAAATGTTGTTTGCTTACTGTTGTTTATGCACTTGACGGTAACATTCCTGGAAGATATTTACAGTGAAGTAAACGGCGTAAAAATGTTCACAAAAAAGTTCCACCTTGTCGAGTGATGATAGATGCCGCAAAATAAAGCGTCACATGTGTAAAAATCTCGCTTTCTCGCATCAGCAAAAAAGTACCGTATTTCCTCTGATATAAGAGCATTTTTCTAGGGTTTTCTCCCACATTTTTAAAAGATTTTTAGCCCAAATCAAGGAGTCTGTCGGACGAGGTTACGCTATCCTATCATTACAAGAAATATGGTACAGAAATCTAACGACGGTTAAACTCTGACTGTTACCTAAACCGCCCGCGCAAATTAAAATGATGAAAGATCTTATGCCTGCATGGTTTTGCTGCAGTGTTGTTTTGGTTAAACAGCCAGAAGGAGCACATATTCACATTTGATTATCTGTGATCCCGTAAAATGGAGATTGTCATCCGCTACTTTGCTTTTTTTCATCCATTGCACTGAGTTCATTTACTTTTGGACACATTGTTAGATGAATTCCTTGAATTTGAAGCCATCCATGTAAAATGTCAGAAACGCGTTTACATTCGGCCATTATTCTTTGGCAATTTTTTTTCATATGACAAACGAGTTGTGTAAAGTACTGAACTTTTTCAAAGTAAGCTGAAACTTATAGAAATGAAAAATTTCACTCATCCCTGAGTACAGAAAACAGAAAAGAAATTTTTTTTAGGTTTTACTCGGCATAAAAAGAGTACAATACTTTTTGAGAAAATGCAGAAGTGAGTATGTTTTTACTATTATACTCAAGAATATGTTAAAGAGTTTAAAATTACTTTTTTAATTGGACAATGTAAAAGTGAGTATTTTTCAGTTTTACTCTTGACTCTGGAGCGCAAAAATGTGTTGTTTTCTACAATGTCTGCACATATATTGACCTCTAGCCACAGTGTATTGTTTTCAACACATTCCCACCAGATCAAGCTGTTGCCTAATTTTTAAGATGACCATGATCCAGCTGTAGCTGTCCAGTCTGCACTGCTTGATACATCTGCTGAAGTTGTTTCAGGCTTAATTTCATCATCACTACTATCACTACTCATCTCAGGATCTCAGTACTCATCGCCACTTCAATAATTTTTGCAGCCATTTCGATCGGCTTACACTGTTTTGTTTTTTAAAAACATCTCCAACATAAATATATAAACATTAACCGAAGAACCTTTGCAGATACATATCAGTGTGGTCACTTTTTAATTCCCCAAATGATTTTCCCGAAATATGTTTTCTGTACTCAGGTTATTTCAAAAAGTATACATAAAGTGAGTACAGAAATTTTTTTCTATTTAGTACAGGTACCTTTTTTTACTTTTAGAATAAACATTACTAAATATATTTGAGGGAAAAAAATGTTAAAAATGACTTAGTTTTATGTTTTCCCTGAAGAAAGTACTTTTCTAGGTTAAAATGAGACGAGTCTTTTTCTGTTTTCCCACGTGGAAAGCACTTTTACTTTTCTTTTTTTGTTTTTTCAAAGTAAAAAAATTTCTTTACATTTTCTGTACTTTGGGAACGATTTAATTTAGACTACTTTACGTTTATGTAAATATACTTTAAAAAAGCTTTTTTCACAACTCTGCACATTACACCAGAATAAATACTACATTCTGTAAAAATGATAGAATGTGCCGACTTGAGCAATGTGTCATCACTCATCAGTAGTGATGTAAAACGCGCCAGAGATTTGGCGCCAAAGCCTAGGTAATGGCGCCAAGCGCCAAACCAATGACATCGCCAGAAAGTGGCACCAGACACAATTAAATTCCACCACAGAAGTTGGGCGTATTTCCACTGCCAGCTACCATTACCACAGTCCATCACTCTTGGCAACATCTGGACCGGGGTGCGTCGTTCTACCGAAGTGGCGTTACGGTAGACAGGCGGGGGTATTTCGGTCGGCCGCGGGTGTTTCCCCTAGCAACGCGCGGTGCGATGTTGTGTTGTGGGTGAATGCGCTCTCCTTGGCGATGGCCGAGCCCGCCTACAGCTCCAGGGCCCAGATTCAATTGGCCCGCCAGGGTGTGCTTTTGGGCAGTCCTAATTGGTTGTAGTAAGTGATGAATGGTTAATCGAGTTATAGGTAATTTGTGAGCATTCCAAGTACATTCCTGAGAACTACTTACCACTAACGATGGCAAACCCCCCGAAAAAATATATTTTAATTTTGAATTTTTTTTCTAAATGAATTTTTGAATTTTCGAATTTCTCGTGTTTTTTCTTGTGGTGAAATAAAAATTCGAAAATCTTTTTGAATCTTTTTTTGCCATCGTTACTTACCGCTTATCGGTTCACTTGAGTTATCTGGCATCATTTGTCCGAACAATTGTTCACTAGCGGAATTGCCCCCTGATCGGCAGCCATCCGTCGAACGCCCATAAAAAACTATCTGTCAAGTTAAATTTTAACAGTTGTCTCCTGATGACATCGCACTTATGCATGCTTTCACCGGGACCGTACTCGAAACAACATCAAAACGCCAAAAGTTGATAATTTTTCCTGAAAATTTTCCGGCCATGTGATTTTTGTACGTGGATTCTACGCCGCTGCGAGTCAAAAGCGCGTCACGGACATGGCAACGCGTCCCCAAGTACAACATCAGCGTGCTGTTTGAGGTGATTGGCGCCGGGACCCGACACTTTTCGGTGCTCCACACGTGCCCTCGCGTTCAGTGCAACAGATTCACCTAGAGCGATAAAAAAGTGGCTTATTAATTTACATATAATACCTAGGAAAATACTTTATTACTATTGCAGGATGGAATCGACTGACAGAAATTTTTTGGTCATCAACCACATTTGCAAGTTAAATAGAATATTTTGATGATGCGATGACACGCTTCAAATCTTCCATTTTCATCATAAAAAGTTGGTTTATTCCTGAAATATGTGTCTTCATAGAAAAACCGTGTAGAACGCACATTTAAAAATTGTTTTCGGCGGTCGTGTTTACTTACGCCATGTTTTCGACACTAACACGACTTTTTATTTACTCGCTCATTTCTATTTGTGTTTTTATCTTAATCACATTTTAGTGAACAGATCTGGGGCCCGATCCCACCTTGAGTGTGAAGTGCCTAAAAAGTGATATGTAAGCTTGTAAGTGTTATACAAGTGACAAGTAATGTGATAAGTAAATTTGTAAGTGGTATGTTTAGTGACAAATCGTTTCGTGATCATGCGATAGCAATTTGAAAAAGTCCTCACCCTTGGATAACTCTCCCCTGTTGGTCGAGAGAGGAAAAATACCCCCCCCCCTTAAATAATTCCCGCCATGTTGGCCCTCGAATAACTCCCAATTTCGGATGTATGTATATTAACTCGTTCTTGACTAAATTTCTGAAAAGAACAGTTTTTGCTGCCTTTTGCAGTTGATTTTCGCAAACATAAATTTCATTGTTTTAAAATAAGTGAGAAGTCCGTCCTTCCTACTTGGATAAACAGGATTTATCAAACTATTCATATGTACAAATTTGTAATCAAAGTTTGATTGTGAAAAATTTCAACAAGAGGATGAATCCATATCTTGAATAACTCCCCACTAAAAATATTAAAAAAAATGAAAAAAAAATATGATATGAAAAAACTCCCCAGAGGATTCAAGGATTGATGGGATAAGTAAAGTGGTAGGTGGGTGATAAGTGAAGTGATAAGTAAAGTGCTTCCAACGTGAGATATAAATGAGTGCGATGGCAGAGTACCATGTCCGCGAGTATAAACAGGTAGAAGCTCGAGCAACAAGATAAAAATTTTGCAAAAAAAGTGAATTATTATACAATTTTACAATAATACAAATTTTTTGTACATTGTTACAATTTTTATTTTTATTTTGAAATTTTCCATTTTATTTTATTCTTTAATTTTTCATTTTATTATAATTATATTTTTTTCTGAGATTTTGCTAACCCATGCTGGGAGGATGCCAAGTATTGCGCAACGGGAGCGCGGCGAGTGGATGAGTCACCGAACTGACTGCCGCGGCGGCACGCGTTCTCTGGTTTGATACGCACTTAGCACTGCGCCACCAGCGGATGGCCGGCCGCGCGCGTCAGCAGGCCGGCCGGCGGCAGGTAAGACGCGCACAAGTCAGCGCGGCGTCGCACGAGATTGGCGCCGTTGCAGCCAGACGTCTGGCCGGCGGGGAACACGCCCGGACATGTGGTGCAATCGCGTTCACATGGCGGCGGTGACTCAGCCGCTTTGCCACGTCCGAACGGTTGTATTGGCACATTTGCGCACCGCGCTGCGCATGTGTCGTCAGTTGACTGTCGACCAGAGGTCAACTGATAAATAGATGTAGGTATATTCGAGTTGACGATTGTGAATCATCTGCGGTTTTTCCGTCAACTGATAACCAATCATGTAACTACCGTACTCTGCGCTGCGCTGCTGCCATCGCTGCACCGATTATTTGCTTTCACAGCTATCTTCGCTACACACCCTTCCCGCTATTCTTTCTTTTCCCAATTTTGTTCGCGAGCTGGCCGCATTTTGAACAAAGTCTAGATTTAGGTTGGTGTCTTTGAACAGCGCTGGCGCCCCGTATGCGATTATGACTCACTGAATATTGCTGCTTCTGCATGTTTTATGTAGGTAGTTATTTGTGGCTTGCGGCGGTAAAGTGGCCTGACCAGAGACACAAAACAGATCACACCACTGAGCGATCGTTCTGTACTGCACCAGTAGATATTCAACCTGCTTCAGTATTTAATTTTGGCAACATTCAACCACATAGTTCTGCGCAATTCCAAGCGAGTCGTAATTCAAGTGTGATAGTCAAATCAGGCATTAATCTAAGCACAAAATGTGAAGCAATATCCAAGCAGAAATTAAAGGTGATAATGAATAAGATAAGAGACATGGTTAAAAATATGCGGGAACAATTCTAGATGCCATTACCATGCTTGACTCAATTTTGTAAAATGAATAGGTAGTTATCACGGCACCGCACACTGTAATTTTGGCGCACCCATTTGAACAATTTTTGCAAAAAAGTAAGAATAATATCTGAACAATTTGAGTCATTCCTTTATTTGTTCCTTTCTTGTTCTTATTTTTCTATTAATAAAATGTTTGTACGATACCCCAAAATTGCAGTGTGCGGTGCCTCATCAACTATTAGATGTGGATGCTTCAATCGGGGCAGGCCTGATACGCACATCTGCCTGTTACGCACATTTGCCCGTTTTTTTCACTTGACACTTTTCCAAGTGATTTTCAGATATGAGTAAAGTGAAAAAAAGTTGCGCAATGACATTAGTGAACTTATTTCACTTCACACATATCTGATTATCACTTGTCAAGTGAAAAAAACAGGTAAATGTGCGTAAGGCCGGAATTAGAGCTCAGCGTCGATTCGACGTGAAATGATGACGTGAAATGATAAAAATTGAATTTTTCAATTCGCTCTAGTTGTGGCTGATAACACTCAGTATTGGACACGATTAAGGTATTGATTCATATATTATCCTTAGAAAATTGTAGACCCGTAGCATGATCCACACTCGTGTAATTAATTTCACCAAAAACATTTCACGTCATCATTTCACGTCGAATCGACGCTGAGCTCTAATTCCCGCTTAATGGGCAGATGTGCGTATCAGTGCACCCCCACCTCAATCATCATTTTTGAAGTTGCCTGCACTGTTTAGGTTTTTGTTCTGTCACTGGCATTCATTAGCAATTGTTTGGCCAAAATGGCTCTTGTTTGAAGCATAAATGAGGAGCTTGCCCTTTTTTTGAAAAGTAGAATCTTTGACTGAAAAGTTTGTTGGCTATATTTGAACTTTGTATAGTTTATGGATCTTGCTTAATTTTTTCCTGGATTTTTTCCCCAAATTGCTTGGATTATGCTGCAGTTGTGCAGAAATGTCTGAATTGTGTGAAAAAAGTGCTTGGATTATGCCTGATTTGATTATGCACACTTGTATTCTGGTTTTTATTCTTCCGAGTAGGTGCGGCTTGAATTAATGAGGCACGAACGCGAAATTCATTTCATTTTAACACCCCGGCCTGAAGAAAAAGTCGCATTCAACCAAATCGGAGGAATTTCAATTGTTTTACGAACTGTCATAGAAAGTTTCAAACCCATTTTCGATGAGCCAGTGCCATGGCGCTTTCCCACCACTATTCCATGTGGGTTGCTACTGAACCACGTGGTTGATGTTTTTGCTGACGTGTCCCTCCACGCGTCGCCAGCCCTTGACGAAACAGTTTTATTTATGTTATTTTACGACGCATTATCAAAGACAATGCAGTTGACAGTTAGATTTTCCGCGCTGATGCAATTTGTTTCGTTTGATTTGTAAGCCGCGATGAGGTCAATCAAAATTAGTCGACTGGTTGCACAATTTTTACTAGCTGAAATTTTTTTATGTCATCTGGTGGCAGTCCCGCACTCTGTAAAGTTTGAAGTCAAGTTGTTAAATGTTATCCAGTGTCAAAATTTCAGTAATAATTTTTTTTAAATTGACATTTTGCATGACATTTGACGTAATTAAAGAATGCATGTTTGCTCACTGAATAATCAAGCAATACTGATATAAAACGCTAGTTTCATTACAAAATATTCCATCCTAATCACTTCCAGAAAATTGGCTAAATTTTCTGTTTTTGCATCATTTTGCATGAATATGTTGTTGTTCGTAACTTTGAAAATGAAAACTTTTATGGAAAACAGGAACTGTCCCAAAGTATCCGTGCTGTTTGAACCCCAGTCAAGTGTCACAGCGCGTGAAGATCCAGCAAAAACAATAAATTTATTGGTTACATTAAAAAGTAAACATTACGTGATATTTACTTGTGTACCGTATTTCCTCGATTTACCCCCCCCCTTGAATTAACCCCCCCTCGAAATACCCCCAGGTGTTTTCGAGCTGAGGAAAAAATAACCCCCCTCGAAATACCCCCGTCTGGAATGATGTACATTATGTATGCAATGTACATAATGTATTTGTTGGTGCCAGTTTCCATCGCAGTTACACATACCGTATTACCTCGAAATACCCCCAGGGGGTTTATTATTTCGCCAGCAAAATTTGAGGGGGGGGGGGATAATTCGAGGGGGGGGGGTTATTCGAGCGGGGGTTCTTTTATTTCGCTAGAAATTTTAAAAAATTCCGCATACTCAGACGTAGAAAAATCAAGCGTTTACATAGACGTATATGTGTTTTTAGGCATATATAACTGTATATACACATAAACCCTTCCCTAACATCACTCAATCATCAGTCTTAACGTGTGTTCTGACTTGTACAGATCACAAACTGCGGTATTTGACAAGTACGTTCTCTTTACACTCAATTTTAGGGGGGGTATTTTGAGGGGGGGGTTTATTATTTCCTCAGCCGAAATTTAGGGGGTATTTCGAGGGGGGGGGGTTAATTCACGGGGGGGGGGGGTTAATTCAAGGGGGGGGATAATTCGAGGTAATACGGTATACGTCAATTTGTGTACAGATGTACGTCTATATGCCCAGATATGTCCCATATGGTCACGTTTATTACCGGTTTTGTGTATGAAAAGCGTATTATTTACTATGAATTTCATGAAAATTTCTGACGAAATAATAAACCCCCCTCGAATAAGCCCCCCCTCGAAATACCCCCCTCAAAATTTCCACTCTGAATAATTAAACCCCCTGGGGGTATTTCGAGGAAATACGGTATTTTACATGATGTGGCGTGGCTACAGAATGCGCAAGTCATTTCATTCACAAAACTTTCTGGAATCAGCTGACATCTGGGTTCAGCTTGGTGAGATGTTGTTTTCCGGCAAAACTGATGCAAGATTTGTGTAAATATGAGTTGTGACGCGAGTGTAATCTACAACTGTTTAGACAAACACATAAAGACAATACGATCCGATAATGTCTTATTAATCTTTGGCAGCTGTTTAGGAGTAAATAACTGCCATTTTATCACCTTTCACTATAAAACTTTACATCGCACTTGAGGAGCCCGTTTCAATAGTTTCATAATTGAAGTTTTAAGTGTTAAGTAAAGTTCTAGATGAAAACACTTGTTACTGTTTGCCGGGTCATCACTTTCAAGTGCGGCAAACGCTTCCCCTTGATACTCAGGGATAATTGAACATCATCGGTTCTGAACGCAAAGGAAGCATGGCACTCGGCCAAGCCTTGCGCAATATTTGCGAAAATTTTTTAAGTTTCATAAAATTTCGAACTTCTCACTTTTCGACTCTCCCTATTTCATTTTCTCTGTAATTCCAGTCGACTACAGGTGGCTGTAACTGTAGAAAATACAGTTTTCCTCGTATGTACAAGTTTTGCCGCGTCAGTCGAGTGTGTTTAGCTTGCATTGCTGGCACTGGTCCCTGCGTAGCCAGAATGATGACTCACGAAAAAATCATATGAGAGCGCAGCTTCTGAATGCGTTCATCCCATCAAATCGCGGATGTTATGGAACAATATAGTGTATATTTTTTTACATCAGTCATGATCGTTTGTTGTACATTCTTTTGCTATTTTTAAGCATTTTCATCAAGGTTGAATATTTACGAATGAGCAAGCAAGCAGGGTCCACACCGTGTTTGACACCGAAACTGAAACCGTAATATGGTAACTGTTTGATCCCGGTGCCGAGATTCTCGAGTTCCGGTCCCAGACATTTTCTCAGGGCTACCTCAATATTTCCCAATGAGATAGTTTCGGCTGCGGAGAAAACCGCCCAAAAGGAAAAAAATAGCGATTTGTGTAGCCTTCTACTCAACCGAACCCCGGTTTTGACCCCCAAAATTTAAATTCGGCCCCGGTCCGGCTAAATAAAAATGCCGGTTCCGATTCCGAAAATCCAGTGCTGTTTTTGAACTCTACAAGCAGCCCGCTGGAAAAAGTCCTTGACAATATCCCATTCTTGTTGTTTTTTAAAATTTCATTCCCAATGCATTTCTTTATTTGTTCTTAAAATACACATGTTAACACACAATACTCATTTTTCTTCCTCAGATTATAAACAGATTACCTTAAAATCCCCTATTATACTCAAATCACTATTCAGTCTACCCTGGGCAGCTAAATTCTATCGGAAGCCCATTTTGAACTGGACGGCAGGATGAATTCAAGGTGTGTGATCTTCGCAATGCATCAAATTTGTCTAGGACAGTTCCAAAAAATGTGAATTTAGGTTTGAAATTAGTAATATTAGAAGTAGTAAATTAGAAATTAGTAATTAGTAAATTAGTAATTTGAATATTAGTAAGGACTAAGGACACTGCAAGTGAACTCTGCATTTGATCATATTTATAACTCAGGGTTTTTTAAAGGGGGAATGATGATTTTTGCGGAAATGTTTTGATGGGAAGGTTCCCTGTGAATGTATTTATTTATGTTGTGTGAGTTTCTTGTGCCAGACCCTTTAAAATGCCTGTAAGTGTCAAATGACGCGCAAAGTGTCTAAAGTCATGCAAATACCCTGTAAAGTTGAAATGGGATCCCGATTCCGATCTCGAATCATGAATTTTTTTTGGGATTCTGTGGTCCCGATCTGGAAGCACCAATCCCAATCTCTCAAATTTTCTAATCCCAATCCCGATTCTATAATTTTTACATGATCCCAATGACATAGGCTCGCTTAGCATTGAAACCCGCTTGATCTGTGGTCCAGGGGTCTCCAAGATTTTGGCCCTCGCGGGGGCTGGATAGATAGCAAATCGCTCCTCCGGAGGGATAGATAGCTTAAAAATTTTCTGGGGGGGGGCTTGGGTGGGGGCCCGCGGGGCAAAATATATTGGCTTTTCAATGCATAGAAGGCTGAAAGTGGAAAAAATCACTAAAAACAGGTTGAAAGTAGCCAAAATAGGCTTAAAATGGCTACAAAAAGGTATATAAACATGTAAAAAAGGCGAAAGCTGGGATTTTCAAGGTGAAAACCTTTACAATGGTATGAAAATTTATGATTTTGACTGAAAATTGGGGCAAAATTTCTCAAAAATCACTCCAGATAGGTAGGTACCGTATTTCCTCGAAATACCCCCTGGGGGGTGATTGTTTCATAGTGGTCCCGAGAGGGGGTGTATTTCGAGGGGGGGTGTTATTATTTCACAAGAAAAATTTTCAAATCCCAGTGCGAAATTGTCGTCTGAAACGTCAAACGCAGACGTCAAAAAATGCAACAAAAACCGCCATTTATAAGGTTATGTAGACTAATATTAGTATGTAGACGGTATAAACACTGTTCTGACGTTATTACGACATTGTTTTGACCTGTGTTCTGCACTACGCAGAACACAAACTGCAGTATTTGTCATGTACGTTCTCTTTACACTCAATCTGAGGGGGGGTATTTCGAGGGGGGGTGATTGTTTCATAGTGGTCTCGAGAGGGGGGGGTGTCAAACGAGGGGGGGTGTATTTCGAGGAAATACGGTAGCTGAGCGATTTGGAGCGGGTCCAGGGGGTAGTAGCCAAAATGTTTGTCTCGGGATAGATAGATAGCTGAGCGGATCTATCCCGGAGGCCTCCCAATCATTCAGCTATCTAGATATCTATGTAGAGCAAACTTCGAGCCATTTTATCCCAGTTTTAAATCTAATACCCTAAATTTTACCCCATTTTGTCAATTTTGCCATATATCACATATATCTTTACCCTAACGAGAATAATTTTTTTGCTATCTATCAAGCCTCCTCCACAACGTTCAAAACCTTGGAAACCCCTAATCCGTTGTCTAAATGCGAAATGGGTTTACATGCCAACAGGCACAGTGTCGATCCCAATCCAAGAAACGGGTCTCCTAGGGGGGGGGGGGGGAGGCTGCCCCCCCCCAAATCCGCCAGCTATCTATCTATCCTGGAGGCCGCTCAGCTATCTATCTATCCCGAGGCAAATTTTTTGGCTACTACCCCCAAATCGCTCAGCTATCTATCTATCTGGAGTGGTTTTTGAGAAATTTTCCCCCAATTTTCGCTCAAAATCACTAATTTTCGCAGCTTTTTATAGTTTTTCACCTTCAAAATCGTGCTCTCCAGCAATATGCATGGTTATATGCCTGTTTTTAGCCATTTTAAACCTACTTTTAGCCACTTTTAACCAATTACTAGCGATTTTTTTCCCCTTTGGGCCTTCTATGCACTGAAAAAGCCTATATATTTTGCCCCCGCGAGCCCCCCCCCAAGCCTCCCCCAGTCCCCCTCCTCCAGCCCCCCCCCCCAGAAAATTTTTTCAGCTATCTATCCCTCGGGAGGAGCGATTTTCTATCTATACAGCCTCCGCGAGGGCCAAAATCTTGGAGACCCCTGCCAAGAAAAGTTTGCCAACTTTGTTAAATGACATTTTTGCACTGAGAAATGTGAATGGAAACCAACCACAAGTGTCGAATTGAGGCCACATCATTAGATGTGCGTGTTTTTACACTATTTTTGTGGAAAATTAGTGAAAAAGTTTTTTATCAGGACCTTGTCCAAAATCTTGATCCTGATCCCAATCACGATCCCAAATCGCAATCCCGATCCCGATCCCTGGAAAATTTGCTACATTTGCTACATGTATTTTTTGCACTGAAAAATGTCAATGTAAACCTCCAGCGTGAATTTTACGCCACTTCTGTGGCATCCAGGCATGTTTTTACCTGTTATTAGAGCTTTTTCGTGATAAATCAGAGAAAATCTAAATATCAGATCGTTCTCCAAAATCCCAATCCCAATCCCGAACCTCCAATCCCGGTCAATCTCGACCCGGATCCCGAAAACTGCAAAAACCCAATCCCGATCTCGGTGCCGAGACCCCAGTCCCGATCCCGAAGTCAATCCCATTTGAACCCTATCCCCAGTCCCCCAAAATTTTTTTTAGCTATCTATCCCTCTGGAGGAGCGATTTTCTATCTATGCAGCCCCCGCGAGGGCCAAAATCTTGGACACCCCTGCAGGAGACCCCAATCCCAATCCCAAAACGTCAATCCCATTTGAACCACCAATCCCATTTGAACAGTCAATCCCGTTTGAACCCATGCAAAATGTCAAGTTTTATTTTCCCCTGGTCATAGGACATTTTACATAACGTTTGCCATATTGCCTGACATTTTACATGATTTAATGTTTGGCCACTGTTTTAAAACTGTTTATAAAATCACTTCTCACTTTTGAAATGAAGCAGAGATTTTTCAGCTTTGAAAAGTGGAAAATACATTGTGGAAAAGTAGAAAATTCCACTGCTACATTTCAAGATATGAATAATTTTTTTCAGTCTATGCTTTTGAAATTTACAAGAAGTCCTTTTTTCATATCAATCAGCATGATATTTACCTCCCAAAAAAATTAATCTCACTTTAGTGATTAAATTAATGGTTTGATGTCACTTCAAGCATAATTCAAGCAAATAATAATGCCCATGTATTTGCGGTTGAGTGGATCAATTGTGCAAGTTTATTCTATATGATATGTCCATGTCCTTGAAGATATGGTTTCTATCTCCAAACATCAAAAATTTCAGTTATCTATCCCATGTACCATTCCCATTAGTGTTAATTATGTGTGCAGTGCTAAATAGTTAGCTGCATGTGTGCTCCATTACTGTAGCAGCAGCAGTGAGTCATCACTCACTGGGGTGGAGCCTGTGCTGATTGTGCACCCTGTTCCTCAACATACATACATAAATACATCTTTAGTAGCCCTCTGAATTATTTAACTCCTTGTATTTACATTTTTTATATTTTTCTTCTTTTTGTGGTTTGTTTCAGTCATGCACAAATACAATGCCCTTGTTCTACAGGAATTTGCCATCTGACGTGTGGTGTCTGCAATTTGGCAGCCAGGGGTCCTCAGACTCATTGTGCAACATGCACAACAATGACCAACCCTTTCAGGTGGGCTTGGTTCTTCATGTAAAATCATTTCGGAGCTAACCTAATTTATATTGATTTGGTGGCAGAATGGTGAAACTAGACACTGCACATAAATGTAGTTAAATATTATCCAAGCATTTTGCACTTAATATTCATCGATTCAAATGTATGAAAATGATTTTATCATGCTATTTGTTTCTTGTTAGTTGCTACAATTAGATTGCCAATATTCTAATTTTCATTGCCAGGGCAGTGGAAGGCACAGGAGCTATTCCACCCAGCACATGGGGTTGCCACTAGATGATGACGAGGACAGGTGCAGGTCACACCCTCCCCCGAGCAGCTGGGATGCTGCAGTCCAGGATTTAGAAAGAGACCTGATGAAGCAGAGGTTTGTTTCTAATGATTCTTGTGTAGTGTTAGCACTGTTTCCTCCATTGGGTGGGCATGATTGAATTTTTCTTTTCCAGGGAGAGCAAACGAGTTGATTCTGGTGTGTCCTCAATGGCAGATATGGCATTCAGTACTGAAGAATGGAAGGAATTCCAAAAGGTTGCTTATCTTTGAATTGCTTATGTTTTACTTTTTGTGGTTTTTGGTAGTTTTGTAAGTAGCTCCTTGAATCTTTGTGCAATTAGATTGACTGCTACAAATGGAGTCTGCTTGGAGTAGTAGATATTGCATTGTTGTTTTTATTCAGGCATTGCTGGAACAAGACAACATGAGGATACCTCCCGATGACTATATATGCAAAGCCTGCTACAAGAAGGGCCACTTCATTGAGGATTGTCTAATTAAGAGGGGAACCAGCTCAGAAACATCTTATATGGGGACCAAGGAGTCCAGAGGAGAATTTGTCTGTCAGTGTGGTCACAAATGGTTCAGCCAGAGGGCATATGCTGGGGCCACACAAAAGTGCAATAGGTGCAGGGTACCTAACTACCCACAAAAAATGGTGAGTAAATTTGTGGGCCCATATTCAGCAAGGTATTAACTTGTCTCACATGATACAAACATATTCATACTCTGATATTTTATATTAATACAGGGGTTTTGTATGGGGGAGGGGTTGGGGAGTTACCTCCCCTCAAATCCACCAGCTATCTATCTATCAAGCTGAGATTAGAGCTCAGCGTAAAATGATGATGTAAAATGATGTTGTAAAATTAGTTTAAATGAGTGTGGATGATGCTATGGGTCTCCAATTTTTTATGGATAATATATGTATCAATACCTTAATTGTGACCGATACTGAGTGTTATCAGTGACAACTGGCAATGTATGAGTCTTCTCTTATACTTAACTTAAGCACTACTCCATGCCCAACTTCACTTAAAGTCATGAACACAAAAGGTGATATATTAATGATTCAACATAAGAATGAATATTTTTAACAGAAATCACCACTTATAATGCTATCTTATAGCTCTATAGCCATTGTATGGCTGTATATAACAACAAAAAGTACTGCCACTTGTCTGATATACCTTTTTATGTTGACTCAAACTATCTCTGGGAGATTTTGAAAAAAAGTAAAAAAGTAAATTTTGTTTTTTAACCAAGCCATTGAAATTTTTTTTTCGATCGCTAGTATGGAGTATCAATTTTTCATCTATGTATATTATAGGGGTCTTGCAGATTTGGGCCCTAGTTTTGGTTCACACAGATAGTAAATGGATCCTCTGATAGTATACTTAAAAATTGCTGGGGGTTGCAGGGTTTCAATACTGCAGGGGTCTCGAATGGGGGGGGGGGGGGTTACCCCACCCAAACCGCCCAGCTATCTATCTATCCCGGAGGCCGCTCAGCTATCTATCTATCCCGGAGGCAAAAGTTTGGTCTACTACCCCCTAACCCCCCCCCCCAAATCGCCCAGCTATCTACCTATCTGAAGCAATTTTTCAGAAACTATACCCCAATTTTTGTTAAAAATCGCTTTTTTTCATACCTATATATAGATTTTCACCTCCAAAATCAATAGTTCATGCGTCTAACTGCCTATTTTCAGCTATTTTAAGTACTATATGCTCTTGTATACTCATTTTGAGCTATTTTACACCTACTTTTAGCGATTTTTCTCTTTTTTCCTCCTTCTATGCCCCGAAAAAGCCTATATATCGAACCACCACAACCCCCCCCCCCAAACCCCCCCCCCAGAAAATTTTTCAGCTATCTATCCCTCCGGAGGAGCGATTTGCTATCTATCCAACCACTCGGAGGGTCAAAATTCAAGATACCCCTGCAATACTGTATTTCCTCAAAGTATCCCCCTCTCGAAATACCTCCCCCACCCTCAAAATACCCCTTCTCGAAATACCCCCCCCAAAATGGGCACTATGAATTCATAACCCACCCACTCGAAATACCGCCCCCCCCCAAAAAAAAATTGAGTGTATAAGGAACATAAACGACAGAAGCTGCGGTTTGTCATCCGGGAAATGCAGAATACACATGAAAACAATGACTGTATTATGTTAGAACAGTGTATATACAGTCTACATACCTAAACAAGTCTATAGCGTCTTATACATGGCAGTTTTTGTTGCATTTTTCGATGGTTGCATACGTTTCAAGTGACAATTTATTACTGGGATTTCGAAAAATTTCTAGTGAAACAATAAACCCCGCTTCGAAACCCCCGTCATAATTCCCACTCTAAAAAAAATAACCCCCCCACCCCCCCGGGGGTAATTCGAGGAAATACAGTATATAGGCTTTTATGTTGTGGAAAGCATGAAAAGGGAGGAAAATCATTAAAAATAGAGGAAAATAACTAAAAAATTATTCAACTACATACATAGTCAAAAGGCACATGAACAAGTGATTTTTGAAGGTGCAATTGTAGTAAAAAGTATGAAAATTTGTTTTGTTTAGGGTGAAAAATAGCACAAAATTTCTCAAAATACATTCCAAATAGCTAGATATTTAGTTGGCTCATTCAGGGGGGTGGTTGCTTGGAGGATAGTAGTCATAACTTTGCTTTGGTATAGATAGATAACTGAGTGGCCTCTGTGGATGAGATAGCTGAACTGGGGGCGGCCCCCAAATCTGCCAGCTAACTACCGTATTTCTTCTAATAGAATGGCATACCTCCAATAGAATGGCACCTCCAATAGAACAGCAGGTTTTGGCACTTTTTTGCACTCACAAAATGAATAGAACGGCAGTCTCCAATAGAACAGCACCTCTAATAGAACAGCAGGTAGAAATTACGTTGGAAGAGTGCCAGAACACACAAATATAAGAAAAATGGGTGGTGAGAACATCCAAGGTGTTCAGAATTATGATTAGTGTTATTTTCACATTTGGTTTTGTTTGAATTGATTCTCTGATAGTAAAATGTTGTTCATTTTTGATTAAAAACGATGTTCGATTGAAAAATGTCTGAAAAATATTGATGAAAAAATAGAACAGCAGCCTCCAATAGAACGGCACCTCTAATAGAACGGCAGGTAAAAAAGTTGACTAAAAAATAGAAAGGCGCTCTTCTATTAGAAGAAATAGGTATCTATCCTGGAGGCTGCTCAGCAATATATCTATGTTGAGCAAATTTTTTGACTACTATCCCCAGAGCCCCCCCCCCTGAAATATTCAGCTATCTATCTCTATCTGGAGCAATCTTTGAGAAATCTTGCCCCAATTTTCACTCAGAATCGTATTTTCATACATTTTAATAGTTTTCTCCTTTAAAATCGCAGTCTCAGCTACATACGTGGTTATATACTTTTTTTACCATTTCTCACCTGTTTTGGCTATTTTTAACGAATTTAGTTACTTTCTGCCTTCTATACCTGGAAAAAGCTCATATCTTTTGCACTGCTATCCCCCAGAAAATTGTTCAGATGTCTATACCTCTGGAGGAGTGCTGTTCTATCTATCCAGCCCCCACTAGGGCCTCTGGTGGAAAATCTTTGAGACCCCTGGTAGGTAAATATATAGTATTCTTCACATGTGCAATAATATGCTTTCATTGCAGTATCCGAAGAAGAATGCCGCAGAAGCCAGAGCATAATGGGTGTGATGTAGGACTGTAAATAAATATTTTGATATGTGATATTTTTGCATTTTGGGTCTGCTGAAAAGCTATGATATGTCACTGAGTTATGTCCAATTTGCACCCCCATGTTACCCTTGGTAATGTTTCTGGATTACAAAAGTTACAGTACTGAGCTCCTGATTTTTCCTTACTTTACTTAGCTGTTTACTTTAAAAAAATGATTTCTGACAGCTTGATTTGATACACCTTCTAACAGTCATCCTTTGCATTGGAATGTCTTTGGATCTAAATAAATAGGTATGTGCAATTTTCCACTTGTATTTACATGACTGAACTTTGTGCAAGCTGATTTAAAATGATTTTCTGTAAAATCATTGAGTGAAAATGTCAACTCTGAAATAAAGTTTTGTGTTTTCTTTAGATTTTGGATGCTCTATTGATTTATCACACAATTACTGCATCAAAGCACTGTCACACTGAAGACATTGCAGTGTAAATCTGTAGATGTGTACCCATATGTAGCACAATCAACTGTTCATGAGTCAAACTGATTGAGGGAATCCCGATCGGTAACCTTCCCGATCGGTAAGCTCTCGATCGGTAAGCCAAAGTATGGCGATCGGTAAGCCAAAGTGTGTCGATGGGTAAGCCACAGGCAATTTTTATTTTTGACTCGATCGGTAAGCCACAGTGTATCGATTGTTAACCCGACTATCTCGATCGGTAAGCCGCGAGCGTACATACGTGTAATACATGGAATAATTACTGAGGTAAATATGTAAAAACAATACATGAGGCAATTATGACTGGGCGCCTTTCATCAAATGTACAAACTGCGAAGAAAGAAGTAAAAATACGCGGCGCCAATGTGTACATAATCAAATCATAATAGAATATCAAATTTTCAACCCGGGTCACATTTCGGGTCATGTTCCGGGTCGCATTCCGGGTCCAAAAAATATAAAAATATAGATATTTTTCAATATATGACCCGAAACATGACCCGAAATTGGACCCGAGTTGAAATTTTGATATCCCGGTTGTTATTTCAAACACCTATTTACTGAATAAGTGTTTGAAATAACAACTCGGAATATCAAAATTTCAACCCGGGTCACATTTCGGGTCATGTTCCGGGTCGCATTCCGGGTCCAAAAAATATAAAAATATAGATATTTTTCAATATATGACCCGAAACATGACCCGAAATTGGACCCGAGTTGAAATTTTGATATCCCGGTTGTTATTTCAAACACCTATTTACTGAATAAGTGTTTGAAATAACAACTCGGAATATCAAAATTTCAACCCGGGTCACATTTCGGGTCATGTTCCGGGTCGCATTCCGGGTCCAAAAAATATAAAAATATAGATATTTTTCAATATATGACCCGAACATGACCCAAAATTGGACCCGGGTTGAAATTTTGATATCCCGGGTTGTTATTTCAAACACCTATTTACTGAATAAGTGTTTGAAATAACAACTCGGAATATCAAAGTTTCAACCCGGGTCACATTTCGGGTCATGTTCCGGGTCGCATTCCGGGTCCAAAAAATATAGATTTTTTCCAATATATGACCCGGAACATGACCCGAAATTGGACCCGGGTTGAAATTTTGATATCCCGGGTTGTTATTTTAAACACCTATTTACTGAATAAGTGTTTGAAATAACAACTCGGAATATCAAAGTTTCAACCCGGGTCACATTTCGGGTCATGTTCCGGGTCGCATTCCGGGTCCAAAAAATATAGATTTTTTTCAATATATGACCCGGAACATGACCCGAAATTGGACCCGGGTTGAAATTTTGATATCCCGGGTTGTTATTTTAAACACTTATTGTTATTTTTTGGAATGGGGGAACAAAAGATAACTCCAGCGATGGGGGTGTGGACACATCGCCGAAAAGTCTACTATCTTGCCGCCGCATCTAATTACTCCATACGTATGTATGTATGCGTGTGGTATGTTTGTATTGCGGCTTACCGATCGAGACATTGGCTTTACAATCGATATACCATGGGTTACCAATCGAGATACTTTGTTAGACTTTGTGTGGCTTACCCATCGACACACTTTGGCTTACCGATCGACATACTTTGGCTTACCGATCAACATACTTTGGCTTACCGATCGAGAGCTTACCGATCGGGAAGGTTACCGATCGCTATACTCTCAACTGATTTCTGTAAATTGTTTTTCCTGCAACTAAATAAGTTTCTGTGAATAAAGTTGATTCAAGCTGACTACATTTCAATAGATACTTAAATAGAAGGAAATGTACATTATGTAGGGTTTTTACCTATGTTTAAATTTTGGGAGATTTCAAAAGTTATTGACACGACTACTTCTTTCTACTCAGATATTTCACTATGTGGCTGTATTCTTTTACCTGTGTTGTCATATAATATTTTTTGCATTAGGATAGTTGCCATTCCACATAAGTATTTGCTTAGACAGTATAGCATGTTTATGTACTGTTGCCGATAGATAAATAAATATTTTTCTGTAACACTGAAGTGTCAAATAATAAAAGCTAACTCTTAATCAATAACAGGTGTTTCAAAAAGTGATTGCAGAGGTTAATTTTAAGAAATGTTCTGATGAAAGCTGGATTATACAGGTTATACAGTGTGGAACGTCACTGTCAATGTATTAGCCTTCTCTTGTAACCTTATCTTTGATGAACTTCACTTGAAGTCAAGGATATTCCACAAAAGATGAAAGTTGTTTTATGTAATGAGTCAACGTAAAAATGCCTTGTGTTCAGGAGATTGGTGGTGCATTGTGGTCATCAGGGGCAGGGATCTAGTGGCGGGTAGAAGGGGTTACCACCCAAAACGTACCAGCTATTTTTCAGCATATACCGTGTTGGCTTGTTTTGAACCCCGGGCACTGTATGTTTTCACAAGGTCCTTACAGTGGCACTCAATTCAAGCATGGCACTCAATTTGAGAATGGTACTGTATTATTTCGTGAGACATTTTCAAGACACTCAAATTCCATAACAGATACATATTGCTCAATATTGGGCAGATCACACTCTTTTTTTGCAATTCACACGCTCACGTTTCACTAATCCAGCGCAAAACGTAAACATATGGTCCCGCCCTTTATGTGGTTTGCTTTTGCCGCCACCAATGTGAACCACTCACAACGACAAAACATTTAACAACAGAAGCGGCTCCTGCCATGCGCATGCAGTCATGTTTTATGCAGACATGGTGGCAGTCCCAAGCCCTGTAAAGTGTAAAGTAATCTGTCAAATGTAAAGTAAAGTGTAAAGTAAAGTGTCAAATGAAAAGTAAAGTGTCAATCAAAACAAAAATAAGAAAAGATTTTATTATTGAACTTTGCATGACAATTGACACTTTACTTTACTTTTGTCATGACAATTGACACTTTACTTTGCACTTGACTTTACATTTGACACTTTACGTTACACTTTACAGGGCTTGGGACTGCCCCATGATGCGTTCCCGCGTCACCTTTCATTCTATTTGGGGGGGCACTCAATTCAAGCATGGCACTCTATTGTTTCATAACGCCATTACCCTGGTACTGTATTCAAGCATGGCACTCAATTCAAGCATGGCACTCTAAACAAGCCAATACGGTATTTTCAATTAAGTCCTCAAATAAGCCTACCTGGTGCCGGTTCCGCAAGTGGAAAAGTTAAGAGTAAAGAGTAAAGAGTTGAGTAAAATGATAAACGATAAGTTAAGAGTAAAGTTAAAAGTTGAGTAAAATGATTTGTCGTTTTACTCAACTCTTAACTTTACTCATAACTTGTCATTTGTCATTCTACTCAACTCTTAAGTTTTAACTCTTAACTTTTTCACTTGCGGAACTGGCCCCAGATTTAATTCTCGAGTGGTTTGCCCTACACCCCCGACAAAAACATGTGTGTTTAAAACAATTGTGCGCAAATTCTATGGATTTCGATCCATAAATTCGAAGAAAAAAACGTTGAATCGCAATATGAAATGGAATGAAAAATAATGCGAGTAATGCGCCCAACAAAATCAGAAAGGAAAGTTTGGCAGATTGCCATGAAAGTTTCTGACAGCATCTGTTGAAGAATGTGATAGCGCGATTGCGAAAATCCATTGCGATGTCATGACAAACATTTCGATTCAACGTTTTTTCTCCAAATTTATGGATCAAAACCCATAAAATTCGGTGGAAAATCGTTTTATTCACACATTTTTATTTTGTCAGGCGTGTAGAGTGCATTACTCGTAAATAGTGATGTGAAAAGCGCCATAACTTTGGCGCCAAGCGCCAAAAGCGCCATGGCGCTTTTCCGACCTCTAGCGCCAAGTGCCAATGGCGGTATGAGCAAAATAGAGCCAAGCGCCAGAAGCGCCATGGCGCTTTTTGCTTTGGCGCTAGCGCCAAGCGCCAGCACCAGGCATTTTGTTTTTGGCAACTCACCACAGTGTGGGGTGCAACGTTTCAAATTTATTAAAATATTACTGTCCCACACAAGTCCAGCATCCAATTGAATTTCAAAAATGGACACTTTTGTGTTGTTTTAACACTAATGTGGTTGACAATGTGAAATAAGCACGAAATATCCTCTAAAAATATCTTATCCGACCTAAAACCGTCCACCACATGAACCCCTCCCCCAAGTGGGTGTCAAAAAAATCACTTTTTACAACTTTTTTATTAGACACTTGAACTGCTGGTTTACAATTATGTATAGGGGAGGGTTAAAGGTTTCAATATGTGTAAAAAACCTTACCTCTAAAATGCCTTCATAAGAAAATTTGCTGGGGGTAAATTTAAAATTGTAAATTTTGCCTATTTTTGTTCCTGCAATGATGTCATTTTTACAATTTAAAATTCACCCCCAGCAAATTTTCTTATAAAAGCATTTTTGAGGTAAGATGGTTTAAACAACTTGAGACCTTTAACCTTCCCCTATAAATTATTGTAAACCAGCCGTTCAAGTGTCTAATAAAAAAGTAAAAAGTGATTTTTTTGTCAGCCACCTGGGGGAAGGGGTTCATGTGCGGTGGGCAGTTTTGGGTGGGATAAGATATTTTTAGAGGATATTTCATGTTTATGTCACATTATTAAATACTTAAGTATTCAAACAACACAAAAGTGTACATTTTTTTAAATGCAATTAGGTGCTGGACTTGTGTGGGACCGTAATGTTTTAACAAACTCTTAGCGCTGCGCCCCTCACTGTGGTGAGTTGCCAAAAACCACCTGGCCAGTGTATCGTAGGGGAGGGGTGTTGGCGACACATCCCCAAAATTTTAGATTGATACCCCTCCCACAGCTGGAGGTACGGCACCCCCAGTGAAAGAAATCAAGTGGGGGCCGGACCTGTGCGGGACAGTGAAAACGCCGCAAATTTTTTTCACATATGGCGACCCCCTCTATAGTGAGTCGCCGCTGCCCTATTTATTCATGAGGGGTAGTGGGGGTTGCGCCTATATACCACCCAAGTTTTAGTTTTCCACCCCTCCCACAACCGGAGATATGGCCTGCGAAGTGAAAAAAATAATAGGCGGCCGGACTTGATCGGGCAGGTGTTTACATCAATTGACAATTGACTTGCTGTGTGTCTGAGCTGTAATAAAAATGTAAAACGTTGACTTCCGAGTTCAATTAAGTTTTGAATACAATTTTTTCAAAAAAATTCGAAAACTACCCAAAAAAATTCGAAAACTACCTAAAAAATTCGAAAACTACCCAAGAATTCGAAAATTCAAAAATTCGAAAACTAAACTTGAATATTTGAAACTTGTTTTGGGGAAAAATTTGAAAATTCGAAGTCACTTCAGAAAAAATACTAAAAATTTAAATACTTTTTTCTGGAGGGTTTGCCATCGTTACTTCGGACTGGCAGAGTTCCGGTGGGCTGCAATACACTACTGTGCATAATAGTTGAGACTTTTTGTGCTGTGTGATTAATGTTGCCAGAATTTTGAAATGGTCGATATGCAAAAGATTTGGATACTATACATGGGTACCCTGGGGGGTCGACTACACATGCCCGGGATGACTGCCCCTCAAGTTCAAATCTGCGTATATTCCTAGTGTACAAACATATTAACTCAGTTTGTTCACATTTCAGAATAGTTGAGACTTTTCTTGTTTTGGGCAGTAGCCACCCAGTATCTCACTTTGAAGTCTATATCCAATTCCTATTTTCATTTTTTAACAACAATTTTACCATGGGAACTGCTTGCCTGCATCGCTGAGCTCTGTGTGCAGCAAGAAACATTCTGAGCATGAACAGCATATGGCAATGCATATATGGAAATGTGGCATTTATTTATTTTTGCTGCAGTTTTGAATCCATTGCCAGCAACTCAGAAGTGGGGGTAGGCATACTACTGAGTGGGGCTATTTGGTGTGTAAATTTGAGGTTTTGGCTTTGCTCTATTAGGGAGAAGAGTTGGCCCAATTGTGAATGAGTAATGTGCAATTTTTTTGGATGGAATGAAGATGGAAGTTTGTAAGTGCTATAACTTTTGATTGGAAAGAGATATTGAAAAAACGTTTTTGTCATATTAATCCTCTCTGTCTTAAGTATGTTATTGACTGTTCAATAACAAAATTTTCACGCTGCAAACCCCAGTAAAAAAAGCATAAAATATTTAGACACCATTGAAAAATTTTTAAGTGCCATAACTTTTGATTGGAAAGAGATATTGAACTCATTTTTGTTTTAAATGAATCCTCGTTATCTAAAGTATATGATAGCATGTTCGAAAAAATTAATTTTTCATGTTCAAAAACTGGGTCAAATTGACATACGGAGTTTAGACATCACTAAACTGACCAGAAAAATAGAATCTGCAGGTAATCCCGATCATTTTAAGTGTTGAATCATTCAAATCAGCCCAGAAATGGTTGAGTTATTAAGCTTCAAAGACACTCATCCAGATTGCCCATTTTCTGTATATTTTTTGACCATCATTTTATAGACCCCCCTTATGTCGGGCCCAGGGGATTATTTGAGCAAACAAAAATTTTTCGTAGGAGCCCCAGCATCAAACCCTGACATACTCAAATGGCATCAAAATTGGTCAAGGGACAAGAAATTGGGAAGCAAAAAATTGTGGTGGACCCCCAGCCTACTGTTTCTCTATGTGTGAAAAGTCTCAACTATTCTGCACGGTAGTGTATTTCCTGGTGCCTTTTCCATCACTACTCAGGACTGTAGGATTATTCGAGAAAACATAAAAAATTTGCCCTAGCCCCACTCCCAAAAGCCAACATACTTGGACGGCATCAAGATCGTCTGACGTACAACAGAATGGGGCGACAAGAAAGTCTGGTGGACCCTACACCGTAAAATGCTACCCTCGATTTATGCTTTGGCCAGGAGCGAAGGGCGCCACAAAAAGAAGGGGCGCCAACAGAAAAAAGCGCCACCGCAGTTCATCGGCTGCTTTATAAATAGTTGGCAGATTGTAATCAGTGTCGCAATTTCGCTACGCAAGAAACATCCGGTGATACCCCTCATGGCAACTTGGCAACGAGCCAAAAATGGTAGATAACCAAATATATAGGCCATATAATAGATAGGCCAAGTGGTGTTTATTTTAGCGATTTTGAGCACTTTGAGTGCTTTAACTCTCGTTCGTATAATGCGCAACCGTTAACATGGACGGGTGCCATTTTGTCGTCAGTAGCCCGATCCTCTGGTAATGCGTATCCTGCCGTATCCAAAAACGATTTGTTTCTGGAAAATAAATTTTTATAAAAAGCGCAGACTTGTGTCTGTCGTTATGACTTTTTTGATAAGGCATTCGTCTTATCACTGCGGTCCACTGGCCGGTCCAGTTGATAACATAAATTATCGTTTTCAATTCTCATTGTTCTAACCGTAACATGCACTTTCGTTCTTTCCGCATTTTTTATTAAACACAGCGTTAAAAAGCGCGTCGTTCGTGGACACATTTATTCATAACATTCCCTGTGGACATCGGCAGCGCGTCATGGGTCTCAAGGAGGTGAGTGTTTGCTTGCATAACGCAAAATCTTGCCCGCTCGAAGGCATAATTATCATTGCTTGGGCACAGTGCCAACTGTGACGTTAGTGCCTTTTCTACAGGATTTCGAGTGTGCGGCGGCCAAGGTCAAGGACATGAAGGTGCGGCCGAACGACTCCGAGCTCCTGGAGCTGTACGCCCTGTTCAAGCAAGCCACCGTGGGCGATGTGAACACTGGTAAGTAGGGTTAAGGGACTAGTGTTGGCTCCCTATTCATTGAATAATGCGATCGTCCAAACGTGACTCGTTTTTGCTCCGTGTAAGATGAAGGCACTGATTTCGCGGGCCCTTGAGGGGTTCATAATAGCCGTTTAATGTGTTGGGAGCGTTCCCATCTCGAAAGCAAACTGGTTGATTGATTGTACCAAATCGCAGCGCGGCCGGGCATGCTGGACATGAAGGGCAAGGCCAAGTGGGACGCTTGGGAGACAAAGAAAGGTGCGTTTGGTTTTCTGTGTTTCAGCCTCGTTTGAACACCCTGCCGCGTGTGCCTTGCATGCTCACTTACAACGGTGTTTTGGAGAAACACCAGTGCAAATTTTACAGAGTTAGATAGTTCTATTCCAAAAGTCCAAAGATTGAACTACAGAGAACCCAAGTGAAGTGTGGGTTACTTTAACACAGATTTACCTTATCGACCATGTGGTACATCTAGCACTGAATTTGACGAAAATGCCAATTTTTACAACAAAATGCATATTTCCGACTGGGGTTCAAACAGGATTGACTTTTCGGGTGATTGGTGTTTAGAATTATCGGGATCAGGATTGGGGTCACGATATCGGCATCGGGTTTTTGGCCAAAGTTCTTGTAGGACTTTTCTCTAAATTTTTGAAAAAGTGTCTGAAAACACCCTTAAATGCCAAAGAATAAAAGCACACTGGACGTTTCCATTCCCGTTCTCAGTGCAAGAAGTCATTTTTCCACTTTTATCATTTCCACCAATTTTTCCGGTATCGGGATTGTAAAATGAAAATATTCGCGATTGGGATTAGGATTTTCAGATTTCTGGATGGGTTGCGGTTTCGGGATCGTGATAACCGAATCCCAGAAATTATCGGGATTTGGGATCCCATTTGAACCTTTATCCGCCATGGAAAATGGGAATTTCACATCAAATTTGTCATGACAAAGTTTCCGCAATGCCAACGTGCGCAGGTGTGAGCCAGGACGAGGCCATGACCAAGTACATCGAGTATGCCAACAGCATGATTGCCAAATACGCATCATAGGTTTAATTATCTTTTTATGATCAGGTGCCGGTTCCGCAAGTGGAAAAGTTAAGAGTTAAAAGTTAAGAGTTGAGTAAAATGATAAATGATAAGTTAAGAGTAAAGTTAAAAGTTAAGAGTTGAGTAAATTCATTTGCCGTTTTACTCAACTCTTAACTCTTAACTTTACTCATAACTTGTCATTTGTCATTTTACTCAACTCTTAACTTTTAACTCTTAACTTTTCCACTTGCGGAACTGGCCCCAGGTCTATTTTCTTTGATATGTCTGAACAATTGCTTTGTGATTCCCAAATCATGTCACTGCATTCTGCAGCCTGGATTACTTACAATGTTTACGCAGCTGTGATTGTTTTTGAATGGTGCCAAGCCCAAATTTATAGTGGTGTCAGATACAAGGTAATTTATCTAAGACGTTTAAATAAATTTCCATCTTTAAACATTTCCATTGTTTTTAATTTCGTTTGGTCAGACAATCGATTTTCTGCGCCATGGATAAATTTGATCACCCTAGTCAAATTCTTTCGAAAAATCGATGTTAAAAGATTGGGCAGTTAAAAAATAGATTTTTTATTTTTAGATAGGCGCCACTTATTGAGATGTAATGTGAGAATTTTTTGAATACGGTCGTCATTTTTTGTCACATTACATCTAAAAAAGTGGCACCAAATTAAACATCATCGCCAGCGCGCGCAGTTAAACATCGTCGCCATCCCCTGTTCAACCAGAAGAACCATTTGGTCTGTCAACGTTAACAAAGAAAATTCGTCATCGATGGGGGAACTCTCAGCGCGTGTGAACTCTCAGTGCATGTAAACTCTGTGTATGTAGACTGAGTGCACATGGATTGAGTGGTGTGTTAAAGGTGCCATTGAATGCATGCACACACACTTTTAGCATATTGGCCTTTTTTGGGGAGGGGGGTAGTCCCTCTGACCCCCTTTCCTACCCCTGTGTACTATTGGTGGTTGTTTTTATTGGCTTTGGTGCACTCTTAGTGTAATAGTAGGGTTCAAATTGGATTGACTTTTTGGGATCAGTATTGGCATTTTGACTTTTTGGGGTATGGGATTGGGGGTTTGGCCAAAGTTCTGGTTTAGAGGGTTTTCTCAAATTTTTCTCCAAGAAAGTTAAATGCTAGAGAAGTGGCAGTAAAATGCACACAGGATATTTTAGTTCACATTTGTCAGTTTAAAAAGTCATTTCTTCATCTTTTGCTCTAAATTTTTCAGCATCGGGATCCTGATTAGCATTGAAAAAAATCATTAATTTTTGGAAAATATAATCGCAGAAAATCTCTCAAGAATAAAATATAATCAAATCTCTCTCAAAACAACCTGGAAACAATATAAATAAATATAAATATCAGAATTTGAGATATTTTCTGGTATTTTAAAAAATCTCTGAAATTTTTTTTAAAAGAAAATATAATTAAATCTCTCTGGGAAATCATGGAAAAAATATAAATCTCACAAAATCTTATATTGTCTGAGATTTCTTAAATATAAATCTTGCAGAGATTTTTTCAATGCTAATCCTGATTGGGGAAGATTTTTGGGATTGGCATCAGGTTTTATAATTTTTGGGGTGGAGGTTGGGGTGTTCAGATTTCAGGCTCAGGGTTGGCGTTTCAGGATCATGACTGTTGAATCTCTGAAATTATCGGGATTCAGGATCTAGGAAATGTAAGGCTCGAAACTCAATTTTGGGTTGAGTCACACTTGGGTAACTCAACCCAAAATTGCCTGAAACTTGGGTTAACAGCCACCAAATTTTTCCAATCAGTGAGCGGGTCAGCGTGTTGAGTCGGGTGAGTCGTGAAAATTTTCCTGAGTTGGGCAAAAATCTTGAGTCTCAAGTTGAGTCAGATGGCATTGCCTTTTGGTATTTATGATACTTTTTTCAGAAATTTTTAGATATTTACTGTTTTCTCTACCAATGCCAATTTTAATATTAAGATAAAGCAAAAATATAATTTTTTGTCACACATGTTCACATTCTTGATGCTGCCACAAATTACACAAGTGAATGCGTTTACATAAATTATTTTTTGATTCAATTTTGCATCTCAATGAGTTGGTACACAGCCAAGTTTGGTTACAGTATATTTATATACATTGTAAGCACTTTATTGAACTGTTCCCCTCTGATTATGTTTAGCACTAATTTTGTTGAGTACTTATTGAACAAAAGATGCATCCACATGCTGAACCTACTCTAACTTGCAGTATTTTAACGTGGTGCTAAAGTCAGAAATCTTGCAGTATTTTGACAACCCTTTGATGCAGAGAGACAAACAATTAGGGCACAGAATACTGCATTGGATCACAGAAAGCTGTTACACCTGGTTTATATTCTATCAAATGATGTGATATTTTCAAATATTTTACATAATGGCTGTTCATTTAATGATATTGTTTAATACATCACATTGTTTTTGCATTGCACTTCAGTGTGTAGGGGTGGAAAATTGTTTTTAATGTTATAGTTTTTTAAACAAAAGTACTCGCATAAGTCGCGCTTTTGTGTAGACAGGTGGTCACTTTTTTAGTGTTCACTGTCTGCAACCGAAACCATGAGGGCAGCGACAAGAAAAAAAAGCGTGCACGAGCGTACAAAAGCGCGACTTATGCGAAAAACCCGCCCGACAAAATAAAATAAAAAACGAATTGGCCGATGGCCAAGAAATGACGAAATCATGATTTCCGGGCCAAAATCGAAGCGACATTCGTCATATCGCAATATCGGCGACCTTAAGGGATGGTTTCGTATATTTTACAAACCGCCTTGCTCTCGGTGCATGTGCGTCGATGCGGCTGAACTTTAAAAAATCTATCGAGCGTACGCCCTACCCTACAAATCTGTAAGGAGAATTAAATCTGGCCCCAGAGGTTTTATTTTTTCAGAGTGGAAATTTTGAGGGGGGTATTATGTAGACTTAGAAAAATGCAACAAAATTCACCATGTAAACATAATCTATAGACTTATAAGTATGTAGATGGTTAGTGACGTGAAAAGCGCCAGAACTTTGGTGCCAAGCACCATGGCTCTTTTCCGACCCCTAGCGCCTAGCGCCAATGGCGTCAGAGCGAAATGGCGCTTTTAATCGACATGGCGCCACAGCAAAATACCGCCATGGCGCTTTTTGCTTTGGCGCTAGCATCAGCGCCTTGGCGCTTTTTGTTTTGGTGCTAGCACCAGCGCCATGGTGCTTTTACATCACTATAGCTGGTACAAAACCTATTCTAATGTAACACAATCATTGTTTATGAACATGTGTTATGCTTTTCCTGGATTGCAAACCGCAGCTTTTGTCATTTACATTCTGTTTACACTTAATTTGGGGGGTATTTCGAGGGGGGTCTATTAATTCATAGTGTTCATTTTGAGGAGGGGGGTTGATGGGGGCAGGGACGTATCCAGGATTTTTGAGCGGGAGGGGCTGCTTGTTTATGGAACCCGGCGAACGGGGGGGGGGGCTCAGCCCCCCCCCTCCTAAAATTTTACCTACGTGGTAGCGGAATGACGTCATGGCGCTGGCGCCATTCGTAAGAGCAACACCATGGCGCCATTGGCATTGGCGTTGGTGCCAGAAATCGCTTATATGTATGTAAATATACATACCTACGTATAGAGCAAAAAACATGCCAATTAGTGTATAAAATAGTGAAGTGAGAGTACGGGGACCGATTTACCAACAATACATCTGCATAAAGGGCAAATGCGCGCTTGCGCGCAAAATTTTTTACATTACACCTTCAAAAGTGGTACCAGAAGTCTCATTTTCACCGACTTTCTCATGTCTCGCCCGGGAACGGGGGGGGGGCTGCAGCCCCCCCCCCCCGCCCCCCCCTGGATACGTCTTTGGATGGGGGTATTTTCAGGAAATACGGTTGTAAGATGAAGCTCATTCAACCCTGGGGTTCCCTCAACCAACCAAACCTAATGAAATAATTCAAAATTCGTGGAAAAAGTGCTTGCCATCCAGGGGTCTCCTAGGGGGGGGGCTGGGGGGGGCTGCCCCCCCCCCAAATCGGTCAGCTATCTATCTATCCCGGAGGCCGCTCAGCTATCTATCTATCCCAAGGCAAAATTTTTGGCTACTACCCCAAAAGACCCCTCCCAAATCGCTCAGCTATCTATCTATCTGGAGTGGTTTTTGAGAAATTTTGCCCCAATTTTCGCTCAAAATCACTAATTTTCGCACCTTTTTATAGTTTTTCACCTTCAAAATCATGCTTTCCGGCTATATACATGGTTATATACCTATTTTTAGCCATTTCATACCTACTTTTGGCTACTTTTAACTGATTATTAGCGATTTTTTTTCCCCTTTATGCCTTCTTAACTCTGAAAAAGCCTATATATTGTGCCCCCGCCAGCCCCCCCCCAAGCCCCCCCCCAGCCCCCCCCCCAGAAATTTTTTCCAGCTATCTATCCCTCCGGAGGAGCGATTTGCTATCTATCCAGCCCCCGCGAGGGCCAAAATCCTGGAGACCCCTGTTGCCATCACTAACAGAGAACAATAAATTCTATGCACGTATTTATAAAATAGGAGAAGATGTAATTTACATAGAAGATGTCAATCTTAATATTTTATTTCACAAAGTGATATCCACCATGGTAATTATCTGAACATCTGGCGCTGCAGTTCAGGCATTTATAATGCACTGGTTCACCATTGGTACAATCATATTGTGCAAGGATTATCAGTTTCACTTCAATTGTATAATCTGGTAACTTGAGGTACTCCTCGCACGCCAGGTTCCCGTTGGAAGCATGACAAAGATGGTTAAAGTGTGCGCGTTTCATAAAAACGTGACAAAATTGATTATTCTTATAATGTGATTGATTCACATATTCACATCGGTGAATTTTTCATCGTTTTATGGAAATCGCATGATTCAATAATCATTGTTACGCTTCCAACACGAGTCATAAATCAGT
This sequence comes from Sphaerolaimus hirsutus, assembly GCA_964036195.1. Lineage (NCBI taxonomy): Eukaryota > Metazoa > Nematoda > Chromadorea > Monhysterida > Sphaerolaimidae > Sphaerolaimus > Sphaerolaimus hirsutus. Next base: position 1,088,956 of record OZ038450.1, on the reverse strand, counting down.
GTGAGGGCAGAGTATCAAGTCCGCTGAGTAAATCTAGAATATCTTCACCTAAAATATTTGCATATGCAGTTGGAAAAATGAACTTGTGGTGCACTTTCCTTGTTCTTTCAATCCTGGTAAGTAGCAGCATTTGAAAGAATTGGCTACCGTATTACCTCGAAATACCCCCAGGGGGTTTATTATTTCGCCAGCAAAATTTGAGGGGGGGATAATTCGAGGGGGGGGTTTATTCGAGGGGGGGGTCTATTATTTCGCCAGAAATTTTCGGAAATTCCCCATACTCGGACGTAGAAAAATCGAACAATTACATAGATGTATATGTCTTTATAGGTATATATAACTGTATATACACATAAACCCTTCCCTAACTTCACTCAATCTTCAGTTTTAACGTGTGTTCTGCATTGTACAGATCACAAACTGCGGTATTTGTCATGTACGTTCTCTTTACACTCAATGTTAGGGGGGGTATTTCGAGGGGGGGGGTTATTATTTCCTCAGCCGAATTTTAGGGGGGGTATTTCGAGGGGGGGGTTAATTCAAGGGGGGGGATAATTCGAGGTAATACGGTATCTAGAAAACAAACCGAAGATGATGTGTCACATCGCACTTCTCAAGGGCTACAATCAAGGCACATCACAAGGCAGATATTCCAGCAGGTTCGAAAAATCAACCAAACATGAACACACGAGCAAGTCCCATAGTGAAACCAAGCAGGAACACATCAGCGACTACCAAGGTGACAATAACTTCCAACCAAACCAGCTAGGTGCCAACAGCCAGCCGGGTTTCCACAACTTTAGAAACACACCCAACCAGCAGCAGCAGGGTTCCAGCAACTTTGGCAGCAGCCAAAACCAGATGGGACCCGACAACTTTGGAACACACAAGACCGGCAGGGTTCCAACAACTTCCCAGGCACCCACCAAGGGCAGGGTTCCAACAACTTCCCAGGCACCCACCAAGGGCAGGGTTCCAACAACTTCCCAGGCACCCACCAAGGGCAGGGTTCCAACAACTTCCCAGGCACCCACCAAGGGCAGGGTTCCAACAACTTCCCAGGCACCCACCAAGGGCAGGGTTCCAACAACTTCCCAGGCACCCACCAAGGGCAGGGTTCCAACAACTTCCCAGGCACCCACCAAGGGCAGGGTTCCAACGACAACCAAGGCTCTGCCAATACATTGCGCGGTAAATTATCTTGGGCGTGTCACGAGTTTTTATGTCTGAAATCTGGAAATATGATGTTTTTTTAAGAATTTGAAACCCAGGAAAAACACTGAACCTATGGGATATGAAAAGGCTGTGCCTGTAAGCAAATCATAATGAGATTGCACCTTGTGTTAACGTTGTCCATTCATTTGATCAGGTGGTTGCAGGGATGAGATAAGCAGGTGTGCCCCCAGGTACAAGTCCTACTGCAGCCATGATGACAATGTGTGGAATTACTGCAAGAAGTTATGTGGC